>KQ482042.1:2513601-2531891 GCA_001430745.1 Auxenochlorella pyrenoidosa | reverse complement strand
AGGGGCTGAAAGGTTGGGCAAGCTTCAAGTGCATCGACAGTTCTGAGGCTCAGGCTGGGTGCCATGTCGATGCCATGCACGCTGCCTGCCAAAGACTTCAGCCCTTGAGCGGTTTCAGTTCAGTTCACCGCTGCGGTGGTCTTGCTGGCACCCTGCCCTGCAGGGACATGAGGAGCAACAGGCTGGGAGGTGAGGGGCCAGCGACATAGTCATATACGTTGCCAGCATGCTCCGGCAGCATGGGGGTGCATTTGCTGCGCATGGCGAGGACTGCGGCCGAGCCAGCGGCTGCACTGCCGGCCTGCGCGCCTCTGTGCCACCCTCGCCCATGCTGGCGTTCCCCGCTCCGCCCCCTGCCCCCGGCCGTAGGCACCCTGCCCGACAGCTGGGCTGACTTCCCCAAGCTGGAACTGCTGGACCTGAGCAACAACACGGGCCTGGGGGGCACGCTGCCGGCGGCATGGTCCCGCGCCGGCGCGCTGCCCGCGCTGCGTGCGCTGTGAGCCCGCGCTCCTGCCCGGCTAGCTGGTAGCGGAGGCCACCTGCTGGCAAACCTGCTCCCCTGCTGGCGTCAACCCGCTTGTGCCCTGCCAGGCGCTGCTGTGCCCTGTGCTCCCTCGGCAGCATGGCCGCTGGCACCACGCTGGGTCTCCCGCACCCCACCCCGGCTGCCGATCCACACGTCAGCCTTCCCCACCCCCACCCCCACCCCCACCCCTGCCCCGCTCGCGCTTGCAGCTCACTCCAGTACAACCGCCTGAACGGCTCGCTGCCCGCCGAGTGGGCCTCCAGCGGCGCCTTTGCGCAGCTGGTGGACCTCAACCTGGTGTTCAACGCGCTGACGGGCGCGCTGCCCGACAGCTGGGGCAACGCCTCCGCCCTCCCCTCGCTCGTCCAGCTGTGAGCGGGGTGCAGGGGCAGGCCCCAGCTGCGCTGGGCTGGGCCCGCTGCCACGGTCTGCCCTTCTGCCCTGCTGCCCCATGCCCACCACATCCAGGCTGCACTGTAAGTTTAGCTTGGGAGTGAGCGGCAGCAATGTGTGACCAGCCCCGCCGCACTCGCTGAGCACCCATCAGCGCCCTCAGACACGTGCCAGCCCATCAGTTCAATCAGCTGCTCATCCCGATATTACAATGTGGCCCGTCAAATTGCCTTGGTGCGTTTTAGCACTGGCTCGTGAGATCCCTGACAGACCACCCGCCCAGCTCTGCCACACCCGGACCCTGCAGGTTGCTGTCTGTCAACGGCCTCACGGGCACCCTGCCAGACGCCTGGGCTAGCCGTGGGGGCTTCCAGAAGCTGTCTGTGCTGCAGCTGGACAGCAACTTCCTCCGGGGTGGGTCGCGGTGCCGCCGGCAGGGGCACTTTCGGCGCTGACAGTCAATTGCGGGTGGGGTTGGGGATTGGGGAGGCATTTGTCTGAGCAGCAAGGGGCAGGATCGAGGGTTCTTAGGCAGGGGCGCTTTTTCCCCACCGGGCTTTTGGTGCTGCGAAGCTTGCGCTGGCCAATCTGCCCTCCTGGCGCAGGCTCCATCCCGGCTTCCTGGTCCCTGAACACATCGTTCCCCAGCCTCACCTCACTGTGAGCGGCCGGCTGTGCGCACGCTGTCCTTTGCTTCAGAGCCTGTTCTCTCAAGGGCCCAGCTGCACAGGCCCATGCGCTGGGCTGACCGCCTGAACACCGCATGGCCCACTCCTGCATCTGCCGCCCAGTTGGACAGACCCCGCCCCTTCTGCTGCCGCTGTGACGAGCAGGGACCTGGACAACAACACGGCGCTGTGCGGCCCGGTCCCTGCAAACCTGTTCCCTGCGGTGAGCCCAGCAGCAGGCACATAGCGGCACGTGTGCATGAAGTGCGCCAGGCCCGCATCCCTTGGCCCCTCCCTGCGGCACTTCGTGGGTTGTCGCCACCCCGCCCTCTCAGGGTTCTGCCCGCCCCTCCAGGCCTGCAACCCCGCCAGCGCCACCGAGTGCACCGGCATGCTGCTCAAGCCCTGCGTGGCCAGCTTCCCAGCCGCTTCCAATGCCGACGGTGAGTGTGATGCTGGGGCCGCTGCTGGCGCATGCCAAGCACGTCATGGGCTGTCCGTGAGCCTGGCAGCCAACAGCTGCCATGCCGTTGGGCTGCTGCTCCTACAGCCTTGTCGCTTGCCTGCCTAGCCGCGCCTGCCCCCCCGCCCCATTGGACTGCAGTGCAAGCGCTGCTGGCTCAGAAGGCCGCCATCCGCAACTGGCAGGAGTTTGCCAGCGGCAAGAACCTGACCGGCTGGGATACCGCCACCCCTGTGTGCAAGTGGGGGGGCGTCTCCTGCTCGAAGCAGGGCGCCATCAGCACTGTGTGAGTAGGCAAACCACGGCAGGCCAGCCAGCGGGTACAGTACAGTGCGATGGCCCCAGCAGCCTGGGGGCTGAAGCCTGCGCCCGCTGCACAGCTGCCCAACTAGCTAACCTGCCACTCGCCCCCCAACCTGCCTGCTGTGCAGCGACCTCAGCTGCCAGCTGACGGATGCCGACTTTGCGGGGGATGTGCCACTGGCCTACGAGGAGCCCCCGGTGGTGATCCCGGTGTACCCGCCCTGCAAGGCGCGGGCGCAGGGCACCCTGGCGCCGCAGCTCTCAGCCATCAGGTGGGCGTGCCGCACTGATGCCAGGTGCTGCCTCGCCCTGGCCTGCTAGAGTTTGTGGGCACGGAGGCACCGCGCCCTGCCGAATTTATGTGCACTTGGTGGAGGAGGCTGGAACGAAGTGTGCAGGCGGGCCGCCGCTGGCCCCCCTCACAACAGCCCCAGCGCAACGTGCTCCCCCGCCTTCCCTGCTGCAGCACCCTGGAAAACCTGCTGCTCTACAACAACCACCTCAACGGTGAGCTTGCAGGCACTGCATGCTGCCAGGGCGTGCATTGGCAAGGGCATAACCAGCTGTGTGCACCGCCAGCATCGTGTTTTAGCACACATCCTGCCGGCCGGCTGCTGCGCTCTTGCTTGCCACATGCCTGTTCTGTTGGCTGCCCTCTGCAGGCACACTGCCAACAGAATGGGGTGCTGGCAGCTCCTTTGCAAACCTTTTGATATTGTGAGCTTGCCGCGCCGCTTGCCGGCCTTGTCCATGCGTGCTGTGCTGGTGGTGCAGGGCTGGCATGGGCTGGCTCCCTCCCTCCCACTTGAAAGCCTGATGCCTCATGCCATGCCCATCTTGCTGTCGCACTGCAGGGATCTCAGCTCCAACAGGCTGACCGGTAGGTCTGGGTGCTGCAGCGCCTGCAGAAGGTTGCACATCGCTGCAGGGCAGCCTGGCAGGCAGCCTGGCAGGGCGCAGGGCACACCCCGTGTCCGCTGTCCGCTGCACCCTCGTCTCCCTTGCTCACCCCCCGCAGGGACGCTCCCGGACAGCTGGGCCAGCGGCAGCGACGCGTTCCCCATCCTGCAGGTCATGTGAGAGTCGCTGGGCAAGAGCGCCAGCCCTGAAGCCGTACAGCATCCCTCAGCGTGGCCAGCCAACAAGGCCCCCCCCCCCAAACCCCACCACCCTTCCCTTCACCCCCCCCCAACCCACCACCCCGGGGCTGCAGCCACCTGGAGCGCAACAGGCTCAACGGCACGCTGCCACCCGGCTGGGCGGCGCCCAACTCCCCGTTCCCGGTGGCCCTCCAAAACATTTTCCTGGCCAGCAACGCGCTGACGGGGCCCCTCCCCGACGATTGGAGTAGCCTTAAGTTCCTGAGCGTCCTGTGAGCCTGGGCAGGGTCTCAAAGTGCATGCGCCGACAGTCTACAGCCGGGTTGACTGTGCCGGTTGCACCAGCAGCCGAGGGCGTCAAGTGGCGCCAGGGGAACAGGGATGCACCCAAATCCCTGCTTGCGTTGCCCATACTCAGCTTTGCCCGCCGCGCTGCCTACACTCCGCCTTCCTTGCCACCACTGGGTGCTGCAGGGATGTGGGCAACAACTCCCTGTCAGGTGAGCGGCCTGACAAGGTCCGCAGCCACACGGGCCAGCCCTTGTGGTGCCTGGCAGTGTTGCCATGGCATGCCTGGCGCCTCCTCAGCACTGCTTCTGACTGCTGCGCCCATGGCCGTGGGCTGCAGGCACCCTGCCAGTCAGCTGGGGCCGTAACGGCAGCTTCCCGCTGCTGGCGGAGCTCCACCTGAACAACCAGAAGGGCCTGACAGGTGGGGCGGGCCGCGCTGCCGTGCCCCGGGAAGGAAGGGGGGGGGGGGGGGGCGCACGCGCGCAGCCACGCCACCGCGGGACCACGCGCGCCCGCCGACCGTACCGGCTGACCGTGCTGCACGCACTGCTGTGCTGGTGTGCAGGCCCGCTCCCGCCGGAGTGGGGATCTGACGGCTCCTTCCCCGCGCTCTGGCTGCTGTGAGCTGGGCGGGGATCAGGCCCAGGCATGGCCTGGCAGCAGCGCCACACACAACTCCAGGTGCAGCCTCGTGTGGAGCGCTCAGGGGTTCGCGCGGAAACAAGCGGGCGACTAAAGCCGTTCCGCCATTGTCTGCATGCCCGCCCTCTCGCAGCGACTTGAACACCAACCAGCTGACAGGGCCCCTCCCCGAAACATGGGGCGCCAGGAACGCCTCCTTCCCACTGGCTGCCTCGTTGTGAGTGCGCTGCCAGGCTCTATCCAGCCCCGCTTGCTGCCCGCACCTGGCCTGCACCGCAATGCGAGCTGCGTGAGCCCCAGCACACTGGCTGGCAAGCGCGCCCTGCGCAGCAGGCTGCGGTTGGGGGTGGCCGCGAGGGGGGACGTGGGGCGGCCCGCCCCGTGGGGCAACCTCCACGATGGTCGCTACTTCCATTTTGACAGTACTGGGGGGCCTGGCGGGCGTCCCGAGGCGCTGGCGTTCCACAGCGGTGCGCCCCTGGTCCCGCACGTCCTGCCTGCAGCGAGATGAACAACAACCGGCTGAGCGGGTCGCTGCCAGCGGCCTGGGCCAGCAACACCTCCTTCTCCCAGCTGGCCGCGATGGAGCTGCGCAACAACAGGCTGAGCGGTGCGCCCTCCCTGGGCTGCTGGTCCAGGGCACACGTGCTTGCCATGGGCAGTGGGTAGTGGCGGGAGCGTGTGGGTGGGCTTGGCGGACAAGATCGTGAGCTGGCTGGTCTCTGCCACCAGCCATTGTGGCTGCCCTGTGCCCGCCCAGACTCTGGGAAGCCTTGTGCTGGTGCTCCTGCGCAGGCTCCTTTCCACCGTCGTGGAACACCACTGCCGCGTTGCCAGCACTTCAATCACTGTGAGCATGCGGCTGATGATCGAGGGCTGCATGCTTTCTCAGGAATGCCTGCCAGGCCCAGCTCCCCGTACTGCCCCCACCCGTCACCCCCTCCATGGCAAGCTCCCCCTCATCGTCGCTGCAGAATGCTGGCCGGCAACCCCCAGTTCTGCGGCCCAGTGCCGCCGCTGCTGCGGCCCGCGGTGAGCCCGGGATGCGCAGCTGCCGGGAAGCCAGCCCACACCATGTAATAGGCACTGTACCAGGGCCTTGTCATCACACGCACGCCCAGCAGCTGCTGCTGCAGGCGTTGATGGCGTTGCTGATGCCGTCGCGGGCGCATGCGCGCAGTCATTTCATGCCTTGCTCGCCACTGTCCTCGGCGCCTGCAGGTTTGCGACGACCCTCAGGCCACGCCGTCAAAGCAGTGCACCAAGGGGGAGATCGTGTGCCAGGGCCAGGCGTGAGTTGGGCAGCGCTGCCACATGCGCCTCATCAATCCGCTGCACATGGTCTCCAAGCCTGCCCTCCCAAACCCTCCTGTCAGCGCTGCGCCCTGCCCTGTGCGAGCGCCTCTTTGCCTGGCGCTTGTCCTGCAGGCCTCCGTCGGCTGCTGCTGCATCATCACCGCCACCCTCGCCGGCCCCTGAGCCGGCGGCAGCGCCCTCGTCCACTCCTGTGGGCGCCATTGTCGGCGGGGTGGCTGGCGGCCTGGGTGAGCGCTACTGGCCTCCTGAACATCCTCTGCCCGCTGCGAGTGTTGCTGTCAATTCCTCAGCTGCATTTGCTGCCTCCGGCCTGCGCCACGACCGTCCATCTGCCCTCCCTTGCATGCCTTTGCGCACTCGCAGCCCTGGCAGCAGCGGCGGCCTTCCTGGTGCTGCGGTGGCGCAGGCGCCGGGCAGCCCCGCTGCGCCGCCAGGCGTCTGCCGCCAAGTCGGGCGCCAGCCATGGGCGCCTGGCATCCCTCCACTCTGCCAGCCATGGCAGCGGGAAGCTGCTGTTTGGATTGGAGGAGGACGAGGGGGCGGAGCCCGCGGTGTCCAAGCTGGTGCCGGAAGCCGACCCTGGGGGCCTGTCGCACCTGCCGCCCGGCACGGGGGCGGCGCCAGGCAACCTGCTCCCGCACAGCTACATCACAACGGCAGGCCTGGCTGGGCAGAGGCCGCCCGGCCGCGTGTCGGGGTCGCTCCCCACAGACCCAAGCGTGCCCACACCGCAGTCGGCCAGGTGGGGCCCGCTGCCACCGCCCTGCCACCAGGCGTGTCCCAGCGGCACGCATGCACCCGAGCGCCTGCCCGGCTCCAGGTGTCACCCTGTGAACACACAGGTGTCCCCTCCCATTCATGGCTGTGACCCCCCCCCCCCCAAGCCCCGCAGCGTGCACTCCCTGGAGTCGGACCCCGTCCTCACCTTCATCTCCACCCGCCTGGCCACGCTGCGCCAGCAGCCCAGCGGGGCCGCCTCGCGCGCCCCCTCCTCCGCCGCCAGTGCCGCCACCTCGGCGCTGCCGGAGGAGGTGCGGCGCTGGGCGGTGGACTGGGAGGCCATCCAGCTGGACAGGCTCGTTGGCAGGGGCTCGTACGGCCGCGTGTGTGAGTGGGCACGTGGACAGGGGCTGGGGGAGCTGAGGGCCGGGCAAGCGGGCAGGAATTTCTTTGAGGGGTGGAGGGCTGGGGTTGGCTATCCGTGGTGGCTGTACAGATGGGCAGGGGAATTGCGCCCTGGTTGACTTGGCAGCGTGGCTCTTTGCAGACCGCTACACTGACACCCTCCTCCCTGGGGTCCCGGCTGCAGACCTGGCCATGTGGAATGCCACGCCGGTGAGCAGGGGGCCCGTGGGGTGGAGCGCCCCGCAGCCGCGACGTCGCTTTGTCAGCAGGCTGGGGGCCTTGGCGCCGGCCGGGACGCTGCCCTCACTCACCCGCTGCCGCCCCTGCCCGTGCAGGTGGCGGTCAAGGTCCTGATCAGCCCGGGTGGGCCCCACCAGGGGGGAAGCAGCAAGGGGCCAAGCCAGTGCTGACGCCCTGCAAGGGCGGCCGAGTGTCCAGTGGGCACCTGCTCAGCCTGCACACTCTTGCCTTCTCTGGGTGCCACGCTTGCCCACAACCCGGGCTGCGTCCACCGCTCAAACCACCCCAACTCCGCAAAGGTGCGCCAGCCACCCACCCGCTGTGTGCCATCTTCGCGCCCTGCAGATGGGTCTGAGGCGGGGGCGGGCCCCGAGCTGGAGCTGCCTGCAGACGTGGCAAAGCAGCTGCAGGAGGAGGCAGTGGTGATGAGCCGCATGCGTGAGTGGGCTGGGGGGGGGCAGGCCCGTCTCAGTGTGCCTCAATGCGGGGTTGGGCCCTTGGCCCCGGCGTGGCCCCTTTGAGGGGCAGGAGCATGGCCACAACGCCAGGCAGCCCTGCCAGCCCCGCCGCTTCAGCTCAGGTCCCCAGCCATGCCCACCACCCGGCTTCCCCCCTTGCAGGGCACCCCAACGTGGTTTCCTTCATGGGCCTGTGCACGCTGCCGCCCTGCATCCTCACCGGTAGGCTGGGGCCAGCTGGGGGCTAGCCGGCGCGCTGCTCTGCAGCAGCAACACCACTGGGCCAGGAGGCGCTCCGCTGCGCAGCGCCTGTCGCGGGCTGTCGAGTTTGCCCTGGCTGCTTGACCCCAGAGAGCCGCACTGGCCCGCTGACGAGCGCAACTGGGCTGGCACGCTGCTTGGCCCGCCCTGAGCCTGACCCTGCCATGCCCTGCCCCTGCCGCTCCCCTCTGCAGAGTACTGCAGCAGAGGGAGCCTGTATGTGAGTGGGGCGGGGCGGTACTGCAGACCCAGCTGGTGTGCTGCACAGCGTGCACGCTGGAATGCCTAAACCTGCCGCTGCTACCCTCCCTGCGCGCGCATGGCCCTGTGGCCTGCCCCTCGCTCCCCCATGCCTAGGCTCGTGCATTCGGACCGCAGCTTCTTGGTGCGCCCGCTGGCCCCCCTGCCTCGCAGGATGTGCTGCGCCAGGCGGCCCGCGACCCCGAGGCCGCCGCGCAGCTGACCTGGCAGCGCCGCCTCAGCATGCTGTTTCACGCGGCGCGCGGGTGAGCCGCCTGTGGCGCCAGCGGTCGGGTGTGAAAGGCCTGGCGGGCTGCCGCGCGGGATGTGCCCACCGGACGTACACCCGCACATGGCACCCATGCTGCCCCACGCGCCAACCCCCCACGCCCTTGCAGCCTGCTGTACCTGCACAAGCGGGAGCCCCCCATCATCCACCATGACGTCAAATCGCCAAACCTGGTGGGTCACGCTGCTGCCTGGGCGGCCCTGCCCATGGGTCCGAGCCTGGGGATGACACGCCGCACGAAGCACACACAGCAGGTGGCTGGACGCACATGCCCGACTCGTCCTCCAGCCCGGCAGCTTCACCACTTGACGGCATGATTCAGCCGCCCGTGGGGCCCCCTGTGCCACCCCGCTGTGCAGCTGGTGGACCGCAACTGGGTCGTCAAGGTGGGCCCCGGACAGGGCCCACCCAATGGGTTTACCACCCCGGGCCAGAGCAAAATGGCCGGCGCGAGTGACAGCCACGCCGTGCATGGCTGCGCATGTGGGCCTTGCACGCAGGCAAAGGGCATGTATGGCCCGGAAATTGCTTGTTACTCTCTGCCTGCCTGCTCCCCCCGCCCAGGTGTGCGATTTCAACCTCAGTGAAATTCTGCGGACCCAGGCGCCCGGCGCAGCCGCAGAGGAGGGGCCCACCAATCCGCTCTGGCTGGCGAGTTGGGGTCCAGGCAAAGGCGTGCACGTGCCATGCAGCCTGGGCTGCACGAGCCAGGACGCCCGTGCTTCATCCAACCATGAAGCCGCAACCCTTCCTGGTCCCACGCAACTCGGCAGCCCTGGCTGACCTCTCACCGCAGGCGCCAGAGGTGCTGGACGGGCAGCGCGCCACCGCCGCGAGCGATGTGTACGCATTCGGCCTTGTCATGTATGGTGAGGAAGACAGGAGCTTGGGCAACAGGCGTCCACGCTGTGGTCACCCGATCCAACCCTGGTTTAAGGACCCCTGGTTTAGGAATGGTCGCCTGACATGCCCCGCCTGCCTGACCTCAGCTGGTGCATGGCTCCTGACCGTCTCAAGCTGCCTGACTTTGGTGGTGCAGAGGTGTTGACATGGCAGCTGCCGTGGCGCAACATGCACCCCTACCAGGTGCGCAGCTTCAGGCGGAGCAGCACCTGTGCTTGCACGCGATCCTGGGCTAGCACTTCTGCGTGTGGCGACGTTCAATCTACCGCCGTCGCTGCATAGCACTCTGCCCTCCCATGCACACCGTGCGGTGTCCCCTGCTTGCTCCCGCCCCGCCGCAGATACGGCGCTCGGTGCTGGATGGCAAGCGGCCGCAGGTGCCGGCCCCAGAGGCGCTGCCCGGCGCGGATTGCGACGGATTTGTGCACCTGGCTGCCTACATCGAGCTGATGCGGTGAGCTGGCACTGGGTCTTGTCTTGAAAGGGAGGGGGCGAGGTGTTCAAGGCGTGGTTGAGAGCAGCTTGGTTGCTTAGTCACCTCCCACACCTGCTCTGCTGCTGCCCCCACAATTTCTGTCGCCCATAGCCATTGAATACAACAGCAGGCAGGCAGGTTGGTGCGTTCATGGGGACACACTGCAGGGCTGTCGAGCATGCCGTGCTGCCACCTGTTTGCTTCCGCACTGCAGGGACTGCTGGACGCAGAATCCTCGGCAGCGGCCATCCTTCCACGACGCGGTGGCGCGCCTGCAGCTGCTCATGGACCTGCCCTCCTCGCTGCACAGCCTAGAGCGTAGCATAGACAGCTGAGGGAGCCCCGCCAGCTGGGAGGCTCACTCTAACAGACACCAGGGTCTGGGCAGCTTGGAGCGCAGCAGCGAGAGCTAGTTCTCGTGCCAATGTGTGGAGTGTGGCTTCTAGGCAGCACCATAGCCGACGAGCCAGGAGCGCAGCCAAACGGCCGACCAGCGGCGCCTTTGCAAGGTGATGCGAGCCAGCTGCAGGTGCAGCAGCGAGGCTCTCTTGCCATCTGCACGTGGTCTTTGGTAAGGTTCCTGTTGGCCAACACGATCGGCAACAATGTGTGGCAATGCAACAGTCTTGTCGCTGAACTCGTCTGGTGTTGCCATCTGAATCTCATCGCTGTCTACAGCCAGCCCACCAACAGCCCTGCTGCAATACATTGATTGATCGCCATGGCATGGTTGTCGCCGCCCCAGTCCTCAACCACAAGCTCTGGCCGAGCCCAGCCGCAAAGCTGGGCTGGGTGGCCAAGTCTTCCTGGGGCAGTGGCAAGGGATGCTGCTGCTGCACACGAGCGGCCTTTGCCAGTGCCCGGGGCAGCCGCGCCTTTGAGGAGCGGTTTGCGGCCTTGGTGGCACCATCTGGCCCTGCAAGCAACACACACCGGCCCTCGCATGGTCATCAGCAGGGCAGCCGCCACCGTTGCCTGCTGTGGTCGGCGCCCAGCATGGCAGCCTATTCTGTGGCTGGGACAGCGCGGAGTACACAGAGCAGCAGAGGAAATGCAATCAGCAGGGCATGGAAATGGGAGGGTGGGGTGCAGTGAAAGGAAATCCTGCTAACATGAAGTAAACGAGTAGGAAGGAAGCAGGCTGGTCACCCGCCCCCTGTCTGGGCCTGCGCCCAGCGCACCGCCTCCTGCCAAGCGGCCTGCACGTCCGCTGGCCAGGCCGCCGCCAGCTCCTGCCACGCCTGCGGCAGGTCGTCCTCCAGCGACCCTGCCCGCTCCAGGTGCGCCAGGCATGCCGCGTGCTGCTGCGCCGACGGCGGCGTAGGGCTGTGGCTCAGCCAGCGCAGCATGCGGCCCACGCGCCCCACCTCGGCTCGCACGGCCCGCTGCTCGGACGTGCGCTGCTCCTCCGCCCCCGGCTCCTGCTGCCACATGCTCTCCACCTCCGCCTCCACCTCGGCATCATGCTCGGCATCCCCCTGCGCCTGCTGCTGTGCCCCCTGCTGCTGCGCTGCCCCGGCCAGCAGCGGCGCCACCAGGCTGTGAACGTACCGCTCCAGGCTGTCCCGCTGCGCCTCCACCACTGCCTCTGGCAGCGGCAGCTCCACCTCCGCCCGCTCCCACGCTGCTGCCAACGGGTACTGGTGCACGCCAAGGGGCACCACAGCATGCGCAAAAGCCGGGTCGATGGCCCGCTGGTGGGGGGCCTGGCGCAGGCCGCGGGGGCCGCCCCAGAGGGGCAGCAGCAGCGGCCAGTACCGGCGGTAGTCGCCCACGCAGCCCAGCTTGCGGAAGCAGCTGGCAAACCGGGGCGGCTCGTAGTCCTCGAAGAGCAGTCCTGCACAAGGGGGAGGCTGGGACGGCCGGGTTGCTTGCTTGGCGGCCTGCACGTCCTCCACAGCATGCGCAGCGCCCCACGCCCCAGCCCACTAGGCGGCCCACCTGCCACCAGCCGGGCGGCAGCGCCGCAGAACACGCTGAGCGCCAGCGTCTCCTGCTCCAGGACGTCGCGCGCCTGCTGCACCGTCTCAAAGGGCTGCCCGGGGTGCTGCGCCAGCCAGTCGGGGCCGGTGACGGCAGCCGTAATGCCCGCCGCTGCTGCCGCCGCGTCCAGCCGCTGCCTCTTCTGAAGCATGTGAGCCCTAGCCTCCGCCTTCACTGCCGCCACCTCTGGCGGCTCCTGCGTCGTCTCGGGCCCCGCTGGCAGCCGCCGCCAGCGCATGTAGTAAGGGTGCTGCACCACTGCCCAGCCGGCGCTGCCGCGCCGGGCGTTCTCCTCCCTGTGAGGGGAGCAAGGGGAGGGGGGTGCTGTGAGCAACGGGTGGGCGCGCGACGGGTGGCGCTCGTCTCCTCAGCCTGCCGTCTGCTGGGCTGCACCCTGCTCTTCACGCCGCCCCCCACTCCCTCCCCAGCTCTCACCAGCTCAGCACGCGCAGGTTCAGACCCGACATGACGATGCGCAGGCGTTCGGGCAGGGGCGCCAGCGCCAGGCAGAACACGTGGTCCAGCACGCCGCCCCGCCAGTCGACGCCCGGGCCAAGCTGCGCCTCTGCCTCCTCCTGCAGCAGCTGGCACCACAGGCTGCGGGGCAGGCCACGGAGCACGTCCCGAGTGCAGGGCACCTGAAAGCCCATCTCCAGCCCCTCTACAGGCACCGTGCACATCACGGCCAGCGTGCGCTGCAGGTGGAAATACTGCCGCCGCGCCAGGCTCTGCTCCGGGGTGCGCTGCTGGCTGGCCCGCTCAAACGCTGCCTCTGCCTCTGCCTCTGCCTCTGCCTCTCCGGCCTGGGCCGGCCCCATCAGGCCGGCCTCCAGCAGGCACACCAGCGCCGTGGGGCCGCCCCCCGCCAGGAGCGCGGCCGCCGGCCCCCCCCCAGCTGGCGGCTGAGCCGCACCGGCGCCTCGAGCAGCTCCACATGCTGCAGCCCAGCCTGCAGCCGCTGCAGCCGCGGGTGCAGCTGCTCGCCGGCGGGCGGGCGGAGCGCCAGCACGTTGGCGGCCTGCTGCGGCAGCCAGCGCAGCAGGCGGCGGGCGGCGCAGCGCTCCTCCTGGGTGTCCGACACGCGTGCGTTTCCCGCCCACTGCAAGCAATTGCAGCAATGGTGGGGGCTTGCAACTCATCCAGGTCCCAACTCACTCGGGAAAGATTTAGGGCAGCGGGAGAGGCAGGACGCCGGGAGAGGCAGGACGCAACAAGCAACAACTGTTCAAATTCAGGGCCCTGGAAGTTCAGGGCGGTTCCTCACGCGCACACAGCCCTGCCAAGACATGTAGTTCCGGACAACGCCCAGCCATTCGCTGGCAAGCGGTCGGCCCCTGTTCTTGGTGCGTGGGGACAGCAGCGCCTCCCGCAACGGCAGCGGCAGCTGCCGCTCCACGGCCGCGCGCTCGCCGGGCGCCCAGCCACGAGGACCACCCACCCCTGACATGCTAGGGACTCGGAGTGCGAGCAAGGGCGGGCAGAGCGATAGCTAAGGGCGGGTACAGCGGGCAAGGGCGGCAGAGCGAGCTTTGGGCGGGCTGGGATGGGCTACTGTGATTTGCAAAGTGCGGGGAATGGCTGGCCTTCCAACCAAAAAGGCAAGCTGGGCGAAAGGCCAGCCCAATTCAAAACTCCTGCTGCCCCAGTGGGGGGTGACTCACTACATTTTTTCTGGGCGATGTGAAATCCTCCCCCTTTCGTTCATTTTTCGCCTCTACTGTGATTTGCAAAGTGGTTGGCGGGGAAAGGCTGGCGTATTAACCGAAAATCGCGGCTGGCCTTGTTCGGCTGGGGGTTCGGCCTGCTCGAGTGCAGAGGGCCTCAGAGGGTTCTGCAGCGACTTCCACCTTGCACCTACAGCCGATCTGGGCCTGTGAAACGATCCGGGAGGCATAGAAACCCCAGGGGCCGCCAAAAAAGCAGTCAAAAGCAGTCAACCAGCGCCTTTCTCGTGAATTTTCGCCCTCCGTCTTTTCTCAGCCTCCTGATTGGTTTGCAAGACTTGTAGAAGCAGGCGGAAGCCTCGTTGCGTCGCTTTCAATCGGCGCCTCTGCAGGCTGGCCTTTCGCCCAGTGGCAGCTAGCCTTTTTGGTGTTGGAACGCCAGCCTTTGCAAATCACAGTACTCATCTATCTAAGGTTCAACTGAGTTGGTGGTGGGGAGGGTGGAGGGTGGGGGTGAGAATCGGAATTCTCCCTACAATGATTGCTCACGCCGAAGCAGTGAGCGGGTAATGGGCAAAATTTTCAACCAGCAATTGTCCTGTCTCGGGTAGACCTCATAAACTAGGACGTTGCCCCAAGCGCAAAGATAGGTGGCTTGGCATAAGCCGCTATGCAGTCCCGATCACCCCGGCCAAGCGCGCACCCCACTGGTTATGGGTCGCTCGGCGAAGGTATGGCAGGCCGCAGCTGCCACCATGTGCCACCGATGCCGACGGCTCAGGCTGCATCACCACCTTGGCTGCAATCCTTTGCCATTCCAACGCCCGTAGGCCGCCCAAAGCCCCTCACTACGACGTTGGCCAGACCAGCCTCACTCCAGGCCGGGCCGGCGGCACCGCGATCGCCAGTCGTCACCACATTTTGCATCACTGACGTCAAATTAGCAGAAACCCAGCGACCACTTGACATGCCCCACGGCGGACATTGATCGTGCGCTCCCAGCAGCGCTAAGAGCAATTTACAGAAAGCACAAATACAGCAAGGCGGCGGGCAATCGTTAGTCGCCGTGCCCCAGGGCTGTGCACCGCCGCAGCCGCCGCCGCAGCCACCACCGTCTGCAAGCCCCAGCCACCATGCGTTTCCAGCTGGAGGGGCTGACCGTGTACTTCCCGTATGAGTTCATCTACCCGGAGCAGTACCAGTACATGCTGGAGCTGAAGCATGCGCTGGATGCCAAGGGTCACTGCCTGCTCGAGGTGCGGGGTCCCGCCCGCTTCGGGGGTGGCGTCCCATGGCCCGGGCTCACCCCGGGCCGCGAGGGCATCAGCTTTGGGCTTGTGCAGACGCTGAGCAGCAAATGGACAGCTGCAGGGTGGAGAGAGAGCCACGGTCTGTGTTGTTACAGTTGGACAGACTTTCAACTCGCGTTCGGCAAGTCGCAGGCCAGCAGCCTGCGCACCAAGACAACCCCTCTCCCGCACCCTCTGGCCCCGCAGATGCCCACAGGCACGGGCAAGACCATCACGCTGCTGTCGCTCATCACCTCGTACCAGCTGGCGCACCCCGAGGTGGGCAAGCTCATCTACTGCACCCGCACCGTGCCGGAGATGGAGAAGGTGAGGGGCCGCCCCCGCCAGCCGCCCGCATGGCGGGCAAGGCATGGGCAGCAGCTGAATGTGCGGGGTGGGCGAGGCGCTGGCGGCTGCCGTTTACTGGCCGACCCGAGGCGTTCCAGTGAGCTGGCTGCTGGAAAGTCTGGCAAGCCAGCCAGGCTGCCACCGAGGCGCAGTGGGAGGGTCGCTGGGTGGCGCGCATGGCGATGCTGGCGTGCGAGCGCCAGGCTGGTGCCGCCCATCCCTCTCCTCGTAGCCCAGCCCCTGGCTGGCCGCCGCCGGCCCAGCCCCGCCCCCGCCGCCCTTTCTGCCTGCCTGCCTGCAGGTGCTGGCAGAGCTCAAGGAGCTGATGCATTACCGGCAGCGGTACTTTGAGGACAGCGGCGGGGCGCCGCCCATCCTGGCGCTGGGGCTCAGCAGCCGCAAGAACCTGTGCATACACCCCAAGGTCATGGGTGAGTGGGCGAGCGGGGGCCCTTGGGGGCACCTGGACGCAGACAGCAGGGTGTGCTGGTAGGCAGGGACAGAGGGGGCTGTGCAGGGTGGGCAACAGCGCGGAGGGGCGAGCCGGCGCAGATGCTGCTGGCGCAGCTGCCACCACCGCTACTGCTGCTGCCGCCTCTCCCTCGTGCGCCTGCAACAGCGCTCCCTCCGTAGAGCACCCCCACGGCCATGCGCTGACCTGGCCCGGTGCCCTCGGGTTCCCGCCCCTCCCGCCCCGCTGCCCTCAGAGGAGGGCTCCCGCGAAAGTGTGGACGCCGGCTGCATGCGGCTGACTGCGCCGTGGGTGCGGGAGCGGGCCCAGAACGACCAGGACATCGAGACCTGCGCCTTCTTTGATGGGCTGGATGGCGCCGGGCCAGACGGCCGCCTGGACCCGGGTGGGGTGGGCTGCCCTAGGGCAAGCAGGCAGTTCTTGGGGGCAGCAGGTGGCGCACGCACAGGCTGGGGGTTGGTTGTGCAGACGCACGCCGGCATGCAGACAGGGTGGCAGGCGATGCCAAAGCCACTAGCACGAGCTGCTTGGGTGCTGCGACCTGCTGCCATTGACCCCGCCGTGCCAGCGCCCCCTGCGCGCGTGCGCTGCCCTGCCCGCAGGCGTGTACACGCTGCACGACCTGCGGGTGGTGGGGCGCAAGCGCCAGTGGTGCCCCTACTTTCTGGCCCGCCACATGATTGCCTACGCCAACGTGGTCGTCTACAACTACCAGGCAAGCACAGGACGGCCACGCCCGCGGGGTAGCCGCCAGGCTGGAAACACATTGGGTTAGACACCAGGCCGGGAATACAACTACTGGCGGCCTGCAGCGGGCAAAGCTGTCGGCCCAGCCGACAGTGCGTGGGTCTCTCCACTCATTGCCCAACAGCCTTGTGTGGCTAATCTGCCCCGCTGCGGCCTCCCCCCTCCCCCGGCCCCCCTTCCTGGCTGCAGTACATGATCGACCCAAAGGTGCGACCCGGAAGCCTGGGTGCAGGCCTCCAGCACCGGCGCGGGCTGCAGGGCGGCATGCTCGACAGCAGTGGCCTCGCTTTGTGTGCTGCACGCGGCAGTGCACTTAAGCAGCCCTGCCCGTGTCCTTGCTGCACACAAGTGCCCGCCTGGGCTGCCCTGCCCCCTCCCTGCCTGCCCCCGCTGGCGTCCACCCATCACACGCCCGGTGTGCTGCCTGGCTGCAGGTCTCCCAGATGGTGTCTCGAGAGATGGAGCGGGAGTGCGTGGTGGTGTTTGATGAGGCACACAACATCGACAACGTGTGCATCGAGGCGCTGTCAGGTGCGGCCCGGGGCTCGCAGGCGGCCAGCTGCTGACTGGCTGCTCAAAGTGACAGCATTTCTACCTAGGTGCATTTGGCGTGGTGAGCAAGCATGCGCTGCTTGCAGGTAGGGGCAGCGGAGTGCCGCGACGTCTGTGCACTGCAGCTGTCCTGCTGGGCTGGGCCCGGGCCGCATGCCTAGCTCGTATCCCAGCCACGCATCTGGTGCGGGCCCTTACAGACAGCGAGGCACTGCCACGCCGCTGTTGGTTGCCCAGCCCGCCCTGTGTTGCCCCCCCTTCCCCATGCAGTCAACCTGCGGCAGCAGACGCTGGACTCGGCGGGGCGCAACATTGGCACGCTGCGGCGGGAGATAGAGCGGGTCAAGGAGACGGATGCGGGGCGGCTGCGGGCCGAGTACCAGCGCCTGCTGTCGGGGCTGCAGGCGCAGGGGGCGGTGGAGGAGGAGGACACGCAGGTGGGTGCTGCGCCCCTGGTGCCGCCCCCAGGCGCGCACGGCAGCGCGGGTGCAGGGGCAGCACGGCTGGCCGCTGGAGCTGGCATGTGCACGAGCCAGCAGCTGGCATGCAGCAGGTTGGGCAGGCTGGGCCGACGAGCACGGCAGATGCACAGCAGGAGGCCGGCGCAGGGCAGGAGTTGCTGCTGCAGCGCGCACCTACCTGTTTTTGCCTGCCCGCCCCCGCGCCCACGCAGCGCTGGCTGGCCAACCCCGTGCTCCCAGATGATGTGCTGCGGGAGGCAGTGCCAGGCAACATTCGCCGCGCAGGTGGGGCAGCCCGCAACTCGAGGGCGGCTGAGGGGGGCCCCAGCTGCATCTTCGGGTCGCTGCTGTCGCTCACGCAAGCACGCCCCTGCGCGCCACCCCAGCTCCCGCACCCCACAACAGCGAGCCGCGCACCTCCCAGGCACCTCTGCGGCCCGCACCCCCTTCCGCCCGCTGCAGAGCACTTCCTCGCCTTCCTGCAGCGCTTCCTCGCCTTCCTGCGGCAGCGGCTGGCGGTGACCCAGGTGCAGAACGACACGCCCGCCTCGTTCCTGCAGGCGCTGCAGGAGGTGAGGGCGGGGGGCCAGGGGCAAGGCTGCGCAGGGTATGCCTCTGCCTGGACCTGCTGGCTCTGCCATTGCCCCCCTGCTTTGAACGCCAAGATGCCCTGCACCTGCGCCCGCTGCCGCCCATGCCCACATGCACCGTCCGTGTGTGTGTGCACCACTTTGTGCGCTGCAGGCTGCGTAGTCCGAGTCTTAAGCATGCACTTCCAGCCACCGCTGCCCCTCGCGCCAACTTACCCCTCCCCCCTTTGGCCCCCCCTCCCCGTTGCCCCCCCCTGCGTGATGCCCGCAGACGGTGCAGATCGAGGGCAAGACGCTGCGCTTCTGCTACGACCGGCTCACCTCGCTGCTCAAGACGCTGGAGGTCACGGCGTCGGACGACTTTGGCGGCCTGCACGCCGTGGCCGACTTTGCCACCCTGGTGGGCACCTACTCGCGCGGCTTTGCCATCATCACCGAGCCCTACGATGACCGCCTGCCCTCGGTGCGTGTGGCCGTGTGTGTGTGT
>KQ482042.1:2498768-2512505 GCA_001430745.1 Auxenochlorella pyrenoidosa | reverse complement strand
GGGGGTGGCGGGCCACCGCCGGCGCAAGCAGGCAGCCCAGGCAGCGTGCAGGCGGGTGCCGAGGACGCCGTCAGCAGCTCGCAGTTGCAGAGAAGGTGTGGCCAGCCGGGCCTTGTTGCTGCGGGCACCAGGCTCCCCTGCTCACGGGGTGCGTGCCCCGCCCCCTGCCCGCCTGCCCAGGGCGCATGCTGGTGGACCTGGCGGCCACCGTGCCCGACGGCATCGTCTGCTTCTTTGTGTCCTACCTGTACATGGACACCATCGTGTCCCGCTGGAACGACATGGGCATACTGCAGGTGGGGAGGGGCGGGTGTTTGGGTGGGTTTGGTGATGGTGGCCGGGGGGGTTGGCCTGGGGGCCCCTGCGGGGCAGCGCGGTGGCTGTGGAGTGCGAGAGTGGAAGGCAGGCGGCTGCATGCGGAGGAGGCTGGGAACGCCATGGCTTGAGGGGCTGCTGTGCTGCCTGGGCTGTGTCCAGGCACAACAGGGCTCTTGTTTGCTGGACGCTACCCTGCTGGACGATTGCGCAGCCGGTCTGGCTGCTGTGGACGGTGCATTTGGCATGGGCCCCTCACCAGCTTCGGTCCCCCGGGACGCTGGCCTGCCTGCCTGCCTGCAGGAGCTGATGCAGCACAAGCTGGTGTTCATCGAGACCCAGGACGTGGTGGAGACCACGCTGGCGCTGGACAACTTCAGGCGCGCCTGCGACTGCGGCCGCGGCGCCGTCTTCTTCAGGCGAGGCTGGGACTGGGGACCTGCGCTGGGTGCGGCAGGCGAGCCGCACGAGCGTTCTTGCTTCATAGCATGCACGGCAGGTCGGCATCCAATGGGGGGGTGCCGCATCGCAACCAATACGCAACGCTCCACGTGGCTCGGCCCAGGCCGACACGCTGCTGCCTGCTTCGCTTCCCTGCCCGCCCAGCCGGCCCTGCTGCCCGCCCCCGCCCCGCAGCGTGGCGCGCGGCAAGGTGGCCGAGGGCATCGACTTTGACCGGCACTACGGGCGCTGCGTGGTCATGTTTGGGGTGCCTTACCAGTACACTCTGTCACGCATCCTCAGGTGTGTGGGGTGGGTGCACCGGGGGGGGGTTGCGGGGTGTCGAGTGGCTGCGCAGGCTTGGCTAGGCCGGCCCAGCCCACTGTGTGCCCGCGGGAGCCCGCACATGCACTGCTGGTGAACACAGCCCGTCAGTGCAATGGTGGCTCCCCCCGGCATGCGTGCACACACGTGCTTCTGTCTGCGCGCCGCCGGCGGCCTCCTGCCCGCGCAGGGCGCGGCTCGAGTACCTGCGCGAGACGTTCCAGATCCGGGAGAACGACTACCTGGCGTTTGACGCGGTGCGCCAGGCGGCGCAGTGCGTGGGGCGCGTCATCCGCTCCAAGGCCGACTACGGGCTCATGGTGTTTGCAGGCGAGGCGCGCCTGGGTGCTGCGGCGCAGGGGAAACGGCGGGAGGGCCAGGGAGGGGGTTTGCTTGGGAGCTGATGGGAGGCCAGGCAAGAGGGTGCAGCTCCACCGCCTGCTGGCCTCCCTGCTCCCAGCCCTTGCTGCGGCCGCCGGCATGGCGAGCCTGCCACGCCCACCCCTGTGTGCTGCCACCACCCTTGCGCGCCCACAGACAAGCGTTACCAGCGGCACGACAAGCGCGACAAGCTGCCCGCCTGGATCACGCAGCACCTGAAGGACTCGCACCTCAACCTGTCCACCGACATGCTGTTGTGCATAGCACGCGAGTTCATGCGCAGCATGGCACAGCCCTACGATCGCTCCGCGGTGGGCCGCACCCTGCTGTCAGAGGCAGCGGTGAATGCGCTCGACACTGCGGCGCCGCCAGCAGCAGCAGCAGCAGCAGGCGGCAGCGTGGCGCCCATGCTGACCGACTGAGGGTGGCATGCGTGATGCAACTCTCGACCTCGCACACGTTCCCTGACTGCATGACAGCTTTCTTCCATGCCTCACCGACCTTGACTATCCTGCTTACCTGTTGAAGTATGCAAAATGCCTGCAGTGCCGCGGGTCCCACGAGGGCGGGTGAGCCCAGCATGGGCAGCGGTGCCACAGCAGGCAACTTTGCCTGCAGCTGTTCTAAGCGCTGCACGTTTGCACACGTTCGAAGAACCATTAGCAAGGGCTCCCCAGCACTCGCTGCAGCAGCACTGGCAAGGGCTCCCGCGAAGGTCCTTCGCGGGAACCCATTGATGTGCTAATTTGCAAACGCTGCTTTCACACTGCACAATTTCTTTGATCGCACGCCCCGCGCTTGGCGCTGCACTCATCCTGCCTCCTGCCTGCCACTGTCGTCAGCCCACCACCGCGCTTCTTGCTGCCGCCACTTTGTCACCGTTGCCGCCAAGGCAACTGCACTGGCAGCCTGGCCGGTCCACCCGGTGAACGAGCTCAATATGGTTTCACAAACAACGACGAACGTGCTTGGAGTGATTGGCGGGGTGGTCTTGGCAATCTGCCAGGCGCCACAGGTGAGCACGCTTGCTGCCCTCCCAACCGCTTCCTGCCACTCGCCCAGCATCGCAGCCTGCCCACATCCCGCAAAAGGAGTCTGCCCGCTCAAAACCATGTGTCAGGCATGGGACTAGCTCTCACCGCCAGGTTCTGAGCTCGTCCAGCCCTCGTATCCCTCACACGACGGCCCTGCAGCTGATCAAGCTATGGCGGACCAAGTCTGCAGGCGACCTGTCCTACCTGTACCTGGGCCTCTACAGCGTGGGCCTCCTCTTCATCACTGTTTATGTGAGCTTATGGCATGCTGCTGGAGGGTGACCGCTGGTGGCTAGGGAGGACAGCCACGCTCATGGGCCACAGACAGCAGGCAGCAGAACCGAGTTCTGCCAGGTCAGTCAATGTCAGTACCTCCCTGCTGTTGCACACAAAACCCTTTGCAAACTGTTCCTGTGCAAACTGCTGCAGTTGTACCTGGAGGGTGCAACAGTTGGATGGATTTGTGAGGCCTGCGAAACGGGTGGGTGCCAGCTGCGCGTACCTGCGACGATACAAGTGTATGCGGCAGGACACGCATTCGGGCGGGAGGCGGGCGGGTAGGCGAGGGACAGGTGGCAGGCGGCAGGCACGCAGGCACGTAGACAGGAGGCAGACACCAGGTGGGCTTGAATGATCCTTGCAACCTGCTTACAACTGGGCGGCTCAGGGCAGCGTATTGCTCTGAGCACACCCTACGGATTGTCGCTCTCCTGCCTGCAGCTTGCGGCTTCCTGCTCATCATCGCAAAGTATTGGCTGGACAACTGGGGCCCTCTGAGCGCGCGTGCGCAGGCAAAGCAGCAGGCAGAGGACTCTGGCGACGGCGAGGACAGTGCGTACGCAGGGGCGATGCATCACTGTGGCAAGGCAGGCGCTCGTGGTGGCGACGGTGGCAGCGACACCGGTGGTGATGGGATGGCGATGGTGCAGACCTTGCGCAATGGTGATGCAGACAACATGGCATGGCACGCACTTCCCAAAGTGTAAAAACCGGCAGAACAGACTTTGGGGCAGCTGTGAGGGCCAGGGGGTCGGCTGATCTCCGTCGTCGTGAAGCGCCCACAATTATCTTGGTCCGTCCATGGCATGGCCCCTAGCACTCAGCTGCAGGCCTTCGCTGTGGATTTCTGCAGGCAGGGGGTGCCCTCACAAATCCCCAGCAGCATGCAGATTCCAGATTTGGCTCAGCCATGGCTCCTGACTTGAGCAGTCAAAGATCCTCATCACCTGCTGAGCCTGCTGTGCTAGGCGCATCCCGGCAGCCAGGGTGCTCAAATCGACCAGGCGACTTCCCGCAAGGCATTCTGGAGACTCCCTCAGAATCACCCACACAGCCGTCAACATGCAGGCCGCCCTGTCCCGCAGCATCGCCGCCGTGCGCCCCTCTGGCCGGGTGCGTGCCGCGGCAGGCCCTTGAGTGGGCCCGCGTCGTGGTTGGGGGATCAGGGCGGCAGCGCGAGCAGCAGAGCAGCCCTGCGTGCGCCGTGCGCGGGCAGAGCCCTAGGCTATCAGCACCTTACCCCTTGCCTCAACCGGGGTTGCTCCCAGGCGCCTGCTCAGAAGCTCAGGGAGCGCAGCGGGGTTGCGACTCGAATAAATCAGCGCCTGGGCGCACCCCCCAGCCTTCAGCCAGGCCGCTGCTGGTTGACCGGCCCGACCCGCAACGCCGCCGCCCTTCCCCTTTCCACCACTGCTGTGCTGCAGGCCACCCGCCAGGTGACCCGTGCGTCCGCGGAGTTCTATGGCCCGGGTGCGCTGCCGCCTCCTCCGTAATATGCTTGAATGGTCTCATGCCTGCATTTGTGGCACTTGATTCGCTGCTGCCACTCAGCTTGCATCTCCGCTTTAAGCCTCATCCCTGTGCTGCCGGGCCTCCCTGCTCGCAGACCGCGTCAAGTACCTGGGCCCCTTCTCCGGCCAGACCCCCTCCTACCTGAAGGGCGAGTACCCCGGTGACTACGGCTGGGACACCGCCGGCCTGTCCGCTGACCCCGAGACCTTCGCCCGCTACCGGGAGCTGGAGGTGATCCACGCCCGCTGGGGTGAGTACCGCAGCAGCAGCAGACTGACTAGCTCAGTTTCGCCAATATGTCGGTGTGGACAGGCAGCAGGCTGCGCTATCAGGATGGGTGCCAGTCTGGCTTGTGCGCGTCTGTGAGCATCGCCTCGTGCTTCGCTGAGAGCCCGACCCCACCCACTGTGCTGCAGCCATGCTCGGCGCTCTGGGCTGCGTGACCCCCGAGCTGCTGCAGCGCAACGGCTCTGCCAACTTCGGCGAGGCTGTGTGGTTCAAGGCTGGTGCGTGGCCGCTTCCTGGGTGCTGCTGGTGTTTTTGTCTCGTGTTGACAGGCACGCAGGCAGTGAGAGCTCTCTGCCCCTCCTGGCCTTCATGAACCTCTTCTGCTCTCCCCTTGCAGGCGCCCAGATCTTCCAGGACGGCGGCCTCGACTACCTGGGTGAGGGGAACCCGCACTAGCCAGCACACACTGATGTGCTCACCTGCTTTGGCACGACTTGCTGGCCAGAACCCCTCCCCTGCTGCTTGTCCATCATGGCATGCCGCACTGCGCTGCAGCGGTGTGCTCACCGCTTCGTCTCCTTTTTGCTCTGCAGGCAACCCCAACCTGGTGCACGCCCAGTCCATCGTGGCCATCCTGCTGACCCAGGTGGGGGGCGGCGGGGGGCAACACGCCCAGCATTGCTGAATTGTGCATGCATGCTGCCTGCAGCGCACCGGCAGCCTCCCTGCAGCGCACTGGCAGCCCCGGTCTTTCGGCGTTGCCTGCACCACTGTGAGCCGCTTGTGCCTGCACTGTATTACTGTACTGTGCCGCCTTCAGCTGCTCGTTCGCCCGCCCAGCGTCCCCACCGGCTCCCGTCTGCAGGTGGTGCTGATGGGCCTGATTGAGGGCTACCGCGTCAACGGCGGCCCGGCCGGCGAGGTGACCGACCCCCTGTATCCCGGTGAGTGCTGTGGCGGGGCCGGGGGCTGCTGCGCGGGGGGTGTGGGGTGGGGTTGGGCGGGGGCGGTGGGGGCGCCACCTGCTTGAGTGTGCCCCCCTGCTCTGCCGTGGACTGTACTGGAGGATGATCAAAGTCATCGTCTGAGTCTCCTGACCGCCCCCGCCGCTGGCCCCCCTTCCTGCAGGCGAGGCCTTCGACCCCCTGGGCCTGGCTGACGACCCCGACACCTTCGCTGAGCTGAAGGTGAAGGAGATCAAGAACGGCCGCCTGGCGATGTTCTCCATGTTCGGCTTCTTCATCCAGGCGAGTCGAGCGCTGTGATGCTGCACTGTGTGCTGAACCCAAGCTGTCCAGCATGGCGAAAGTCATGCAGCGTATCATCCCGATTGCGTGGCTGGCCGCTCCTGCCTGCAGCAGCCAGCCCTTCCTGCTGTACGCCCACAACCTGCCCACGTAGCTGCGTGCAAGCCGACTATTTACCTCTGAACACTGCTCCCCCTTGCCTGCAGGCCATTGTGACCGGCAAGGGCCCCATTGAGAACCTGTCCGACCACCTTGCTGCCCCCGGCGAGACGAACTTCTACTCGCTGTACGCCTCCAACCTTGCTTGAGCAGTTGGCCCTTCCGACTGCGCCTCAGTTTTATTGCCGCTGCCATTGGGCATTTGATTGGCTTACCATGTAAGCGGTACAGCACTCATGGGAGCATAACAACATGCTAGCATCTGGCAACAGAGGGTGCAGAGCATGTGCGGTATGGCTGCGCGTCGCAGAGGGCTGTGGCGCCCTCTATTGGCTCAGCTTGGCATACGCTGCACAGCGTGGGTGGGCAGACTGCCAACGGCGCGTGTGCAGCAAACTGCTTGTACCGTTACAACTGGCGCCCAGCACAAGCTTGCCACAGCCCCGAAGCCACAGCAACACCCCTTTCCTGCTTCTGAGAGCGGCATCCAGCCCAATTCTGCGTAGTGCTGCTGCGCCCCTTGGCGCCAGCTGGTTGCATGCAGAGCCATGCTCTTGCACAAGCAGCCTTGCATGTTTGGTATGCTCCCTGCGGGGCAGCAGTGAGCAGGCGGTGCCCAGTGCCTCCCAACTGTCCCCCAGGAGAGCAGCCCACCTTCATATTGCAGCCGGCTGCTCAGCAGCAGTACCACAACCAGAAGCAGGGGCAGCCCTTATGGCAATGATGGGCTCCCAATCCGTTCCCTCCTCTTTGATTTTGTTTGATAAGGTTCCTGATTGTGATTTGTGTGGCTGAGGCACAAAGATGGGCAGTATCTTTGGGCTGGTGAGCCGCCAGAAGGCAGCGCCAGGCTGGTGGAACTGCAACCCAGCGGCAGCAGGGCCCTTCCTCCTCTTCATGCTGCCGACCGTGGAGGTCGTGTGTGCAGCTTACTGGGGACCGCAAGTGAGCGCAGGGCAGCTGATGTGCGATGATCAAACGCTGACAGCAATCACAGACCGAACAGCAAACATGCTGGCGTCATGCTGGTGCAGTGAGAGGACAGACGAGGGCAACGCTCAGGGCACAGGCAACACATTCCTCTCGCAGCTCCATCAACAATGCATCAAGATAATCCAATCATGTGCTGGCACTCAACACTGCCATCACCCCCACGTCTGCCACCGCCCTCAAACCAGTGCACCCACGTGCCAGCCGAGACTGCTGCACTGGGAGGCGGCGCGCTCAGCGGCAGCCAGCAGTGGTAAAGCAACAGCCGCCGCTTCAGGCGCCATGTTCCCTCTGCACACCGAGCAGACGGCCATTTCTTGCCTGGCCTCAACGTGCGCACGCATCCCACAGCTGATAGCGCTGCCGCTGGCGTATGAGGTGCTCTAGATGGATGGATTGCGGGCATGGCCCTGGCTGCTGCATCCCTCGGCAGCTCCGCTGCAGGCCACGGGCCGGCAGAGCATCCTCTTAGCGCTGGCATGCCGTTGCAGCTGGCCAGCCACCTGCTGGCGCCCTCGGCCCCGCTCCGCTGACGGCGTCGAGATCTGCTGTCGCCTGCATGGTCGCAGCCTGCACTGCGCTTCAGATTTCTGGGAAACCAGTACCGGTGCTCATCGCACCAAAGCCAAGCAAGCAGCGCGGGCCGCAGCAGCAGGAGCAGCTGCACACGGCTAGCAGGCGGCCCGGCAGCAGCAACCGTGTCGACGGCGGCCGCGACATTCCTGCGTACGTGCGCATCTGGTGCCTGCTGGCACCAGGTCAGTCGCTGCTCGCATGCCTGTCAACATTCCGATCGGAAACCCCTAGAACCAGGCTCCTCTCACCAAGGGATCGAGGGGGCTAGGCTGGAGCGGCAGCGGCGGTAGCGGCGGTGGCAGCAGGGACAAGCGGGTGACTGCGGGGCTCTCGGCCCATCCCATCAGCCCCATCGGGCTATCTTCGGCCCAGAATCAGCCAGGTCTGGGCCATCTGCTGACCGGGAGCGCCAGCGTGGCCTTGACCCGGAAGCGAATCTAGCCCGACCCTCGGGCCCTACAAAACCCGCGAGCTCGCCATTCGCCTCGCCGTTCCTCGTTCCCTTCCCCACACCTCTCAACCAGTCAAGATGCAGGCCGCCCTTACCCGCAGCATCGCTGCCGTGCGCCCCTCTGGCCGGGTGAGTTGTGCACCTTGCGCGTGATGGGCTCTCGCCGCAACCCGCAGCCTCGCGCCCGCCTGCACAGCCATCACAAGGCCAGCAGAGCTGGCCAGGCAGCCTGCCAGCGCGCGAGCACACTCGGCCAGCTCGGGCTTGCGGAACCCCAGCCTGCGAGATCGACGACACACCCGCTCCTTTGGCAGCCTCCTGGCGCAGCGTACGGGCCGATGTCAGCCAGCAGTGTGCTCACGAGCAGTCCTATCCTGCAGCGCAGTGGATAGCGTCAGACCCGACCCGACCCGCTCGCGCTCGCCCTCCCGCCCCCTTGTGCTCAGCGCCTTCTTGGCTTGCCTCCTTGCCTGCAGGCCACCCGCCAGGTGACCCGCGCCTCCGTTGAGTGGTGAGTTCATCGGCATTCAGCCTGCGTGGCAATCGGCCTGCCTGTACCTGTGGTGACGGGTCTGCCATATCCAGCCTGCTCCTACTGCTGGTGAGATTCCCTGCCTCACCACCCCCCTCCTCCCTCTTCCTGCTGCAGGTACGGTGAGTCTTCTCCTCTATTCTGCCTCCCTGATCGACGGCAGTGCTCTTGGTGCTCTCTCAGCCTTTGGAGCTGGGGGCAGGGCGCGGCTTATCCTGGCTGACTGCGGCGATGGCGCCAAGCGGCGCTCGTCTAGATTCCCCCCTGCCTCAACTTGTGCCCCTCAACCCCATGCAGGCCCCGACCGGCCCAAGTTCCTGGGCCCCCTGTCCGGCAACACCCCCTCCTACCTGAAGGGTGAGGCTGGCTGCAGGTGGTGGAGTGTGCTGCCGCCACGCTGGGCACGCTGTGCAATCCCGCCTTATCTCCAGGCGCTGCTTCCACAGTTGGAATGAACCCCAGGCTGAGCTTCCCGGTCTGGGTTGCGCCGCAATGTCTGCCATCACTGAAATCTCGTGCCTGTGCTCCCCCTGCAGGCGAGTACCCCGGTGACTACGGCTGGGACACCGCCGGCCTGTCCGCCGACCCCGAGACCTTCGCCCGCTACCGGGAGCTGGAGGTGATCCACGCCCGCTGGGCCATGCTCGGTGAGTCGCGGCTTCACTGGCCTGCTGCTTGCGGAAGAGAGCCCAACAGACTGCCATGGGTGTCCTGCCTGGTGCCTTGCTGCAGCCTTGATTTGGTGTGGTGCTTCCATGTGATCCATCTCATCCACCTGTGCCTGTGCTTGTTTGCTGCAGGCGCTCTGGGCTGCGTGACCCCCGAGCTGCTGCAGCGCCAGGGTGTGGCTAACTTCGGCGAGGCTGTGTGGTTCAAGGCTGGTGCCCAGATCTTCCAGGAGGGCGGCCTCGACTACCTGGGTGAGTGACTGGGCTGGTGTTTCGAGGCGGGGCAGCCTTGGCACTGGAGAAGCCTGTGGCGCACTGCTGCCTGGTGGGGTGCGGCAGGGAGGTGGCTGCAAATGGAAGGATAGTCACTGGTCATGCATCTGTCCTCACTGGTCCTTTCCCCCTGCTTGTACCGCGCAGGCAACCCCTCCCTGATCCACGCCCAGTCCATCGTGGCCATCCTGCTGACCCAGCTGGTGCTGATGGGCCTGATTGAGGGCTACCGCGTCAACGGCGGCCCGGCCGGCGAGGGCCTGGATGCCCTGTACCCCGGTGAGCGCAGCTGGGGGTTGCTTGTGCATTGACCCTGTTGGCCTTGACAGCTGGAGGCTGCTCAGTGGCAGGGATACATGTTGCACTTGATCAGTTGGCTCTAGACTGACTTGTGGCTGTGATACCCGCGATACCTGGAGGCCTATTTGGAAGCAGCAGTGCTGCGCTGTCCTGGAATGACCTGATTCCCCGCGTACTTGCCCACCTGCAGGCGAGGCCTTCGACCCCCTGGGCCTGGCTGACGACCCCGACACCTTCGCTGAGCTGAAGGTGAAGGAGATCAAGAACGGGCGCCTGGCGATGGTGTCCATGCTCGGCTTCTTTGTGCAGGGCATTGTCACCCGCAAGGGCCCCATCGAGAACTTCGCGGTGAGTTGCCTGGGCTGGGTTGGCTGGAACCCTGACGAGTGCTGGTGAGGCAGCAGAATACATCCTGCTGCATGCATGCTGAGGGGCAGCAGAACCCATCCTTGGGAATGCTGTTGGAGGCAGCAGAACCCATCCGTGGGAATGCTGTTGGGAGGCAGTCTGCACACCCACCATGCCCGGCCCTCACGCCTGCTGTGTCCCTCCCACCCCCCCCCCCTGCCTGCAGGACCACATCGCCGACCCCAGCAACAACTTCTACGTGGTGTACGCCCCCAACAACGCGTAAGCGTCTTGCGGCAGCCTGACAGGCTGACTGGCGCCTGCGGCGCACTTCTCGGCAGCTGAACGGCCGCTCGTCGTGCGGTGCGCCACAGCGCGTCTGTATCCTCCCCTTGCTTCCTTCCCTCTCTGGGAGTTTCTACCTGCCCCCACTTGCCCACCACCATTCATCTAACAGATGATGCTCCGCCACTTCCCCGTCTTTGTAAAAGCAAAGCAGTGATCCCCTGGTGTGTGGTTGTCCCGAGAAGAGCTTGCCCCATGTTTCATGTACCTTTGATCTGCCGCCCTCCCAGGAGGATTTTGCTGTAACGCTACCAAAGACGCATACAAACTCAAGGGAATCAGGGGGAAAGCTGCTGTGCCCTGGTGGTGCCTTTGATTTGTTGGAATTGTTGAAATTGCACTTGCAGCTCGGCTTGTAACCAGCGCGAAGTTGCAGATGTGCCTCTCTGCACAGCTGCTGCTCTGGAGAAGCATTGAGCCTCCCTGATTCTGGGAGGTGTTGCAAGGTTTTAGCTTGACACTTGCAGGCTTATCCCAAGGGTATCACACCAGGGTGCAACCTTGGGCGAAGAGTAGCAGAAAAGGCAGTTGGAGAGAGGAGGACGAGCTACCGCATGGCCATGCAGCACATCACACTCCGCTCGTGCCGTGCCGTGCTGCAGTAGCAAGCTGGTGCCAGCAACCCATTATTGATCGATCCTTTTCGTTTGGGCATCGCCAAGGGCATGAAGATTGACTGTATGGAGGTGGAAAAGCTATCAAGCGTGAAAGCGATTGCAGGGGTGGCGTTGCCGGCCGTCGTGCTGAACGGTGAGCACGCTATCGTATGCAGGCGGCGAATTCGACTGCAGTGATCGGTGAGCAGGGCGGCCATCGCCGCCACATTGCCGCCGCCACCGTCACTGCTGCCGGCCATCTGCCAAGCCTGCATCCTAGCATCCCATACTGTTCCCTATGCCCTGCAGCCGCTCCACCCATCACGGCAGCAGTGCAAACTGCTCTGCTCGGCCACCATGCGCCCACTGCCGCGCTGGCTGCATATGCCGCTGTGTCCACTGCAGTGGGCTTTCTGACGCGCGTGTGCAACTTTCTGGTGCGGCCCCCCTCCCTGGCTCGCCTGTGCTAGCTCTGGCAGCCCCTGATTCTCAGTGGTGTCCCTGCTGGCCTGCCATATGGTTGCTCCGGCCCCCTGGGGTGCCTCCCCTCCCCCACATTCACGCTCCCCCGCCCTCTTGCCCTGCCAGGTGGACGGCGTGTCCTCCAAGGTTGGCCGCAGCGCGGGGGCCCGGGACTGGCCCTCTCTGGCCACCCACGTGCAGCTGAGCATGCGGTGGAGCGCCCTGCTGGGCTGCACCGCCGTGCCGATGCTCCTGGCGTTGCGCCGCCCGCTGTGCAGCAGCGTGCTGGCGCTGCCGGCCGAGGTGCAGGCGGCGGCGGCGCCGTACTGGGTGCTGCGCACCTGGGCCACGCCGGTGCAGCTGCTCAACATGGCGGCTGCGGGCGTGCTGCAGGTAGGGGGCACCGCTATCTCGGCACGTGGAGCAGTGAGAGCTGGAGGGCAGTGCGCGTCAGCCGCCCATCAATCGTGGCTCCCTTGCCGGCTGCGCGCAGGGCTTCTCACGAGTGAGGGTCAACGCCCTGCTGACCAGCTGTGCCGCAGTGCTGGAAATGCTGGGCAGCGCTGCTGTGCTGCGCTGGCACGCCGCGGCGGGGCAGCAGCAGGGCGGCGCTGCCGCCAGCCTGCAGGCCCTGGGCTGGGTTACCCTGGGCTGCCAGGCACTGCTTGCGGCAACATCTCTGGGCTGCATTGTGGCGCTGCCGCCGCCAGAGGCGCAGGGACACTTCCAACTGCTGCGACAAGTGTGCGGCCTTGGCGGGGACGGCAGCAGCAGCGGCGGCAGCGAGTGCGCCGAAAGTGCAGCAGCAGAGCAGCAGCGGCCCTTGCTGAGCGGCGATGCTCAGGGTGCAGCATCTGCAGCGGGGCTGGAGCTGGCCCCCAGCAGCCCTCGAGCGGCTGCAGAGGCGCACGAGCGGCCCGCGGCACAGCAGCAGCAGGATGGCCAGAGCGGCAGGCAGCAGCATGCAGGTGCCAGCAGCCGGCGGCGCAGCCGCCACGCTGGCGCGCTGTTTGACGACGCCACCAGGGAGTTCCTCAGGTGCGGCCCGCCATATGCCGCGCTCTGCTTGCGGTCTGCTTGGCTGGCCCGTCGCACGCTGCCCAGCCGTCGCCGCCCATGCTGTGGTGCTGCAGGGATGGCGCCAACATGTTCATTCGCTCCATGACCCTCCAGCTCACATTCTTTATGGCCCTGGCCGCGGCCGCTCGCCTGGGCACCGATGCACTGGCAGGTGGGGCCACCTCCAGGACCCTGCTCTCTGGATGACTGGACTTGTAAAGGGAGCGTCCATAAAGCTGCCGACAGACGCTGCGCTGCGCTGCGCTGTTTCCGGCTGTTTCCGATGCTCTCTTGCCTTACCCCCCCCCCCCCCCCCTCCCGGTGGGCCCCCCCATCCCTCCAGCATCCGACCCTCCCAGCGCCTCACCAACCCTGCCACGCCTGCCCCCGCCTCCCCCCTGCGCCGCAGCCCACAGCATTGTGGGGCAGCTGTGGGTGGTGGTCTCCTACGCCGTGGACGGCTTTGCAGCGGCGGGCATTGTGCTGGGGAGCCGGCTCTTTGCCCACGCCCGCAGCCCGGAGCTGCGCGCAGAGGCACAGCGGTGCGGCAGTGGGGTCCGAGCCCTGGCCCTGGGCGTTCCATGCGTGTGCCGCACACCTCTGCCTGCTCAGCGGCCCCAGCTCGAGCAGGCAGAGCGCGTATCGACCAGCGTCTGCTGCGGTGCCCGGCGCGCTCCGCCCTCCTGCAAGCCCGTCCTGCACGCCAGCGCCCTCGCCTCCCGCCACTGCACGCAGGCACATGTACCGCCTGACCAGCCGCGTGCTGCAGGCTGGCGCGGCCTCTGGCCTGGCTGCCGGGCTGGCCTTCCTGGCAGCCAGGGACGGCTTGATCTCCCTGTTCAGCTCCGATCCCAAGGTGCTCGGGGCGCCGGCTGGGTGTGGGCCCACCGGGCGTGTGCTCCGCTGCGCACCACGTGCGCTCTGGGCTGGCAGTGGAGTGAGCTCGTTGCAGGGCTGGCCGGCCCACCCCGCCCGCGGCTGCAGGTGGCCGGTGTGCTGCGCCAGGGCGCCTGGCTGGTGCTGGCAGCGGCCCAGCCGCTCAACGGGCTGCTGTTTGTGGCGGACGGCCTCATGTACGCCACCCAGCAGTTCCGCTTCGTCAGGTGGGGCGGCGCCCTGGCAGGGTGTGCAGGCGCTGTGGACGAGGGGCGCTCTCGGTGGTGGTGCCCTGCTATGTGCCCGAAGCAGCTCAGCAGTCCAGGGGCGTCTCCCTTTCG
>KQ482042.1:2481752-2498123 GCA_001430745.1 Auxenochlorella pyrenoidosa | reverse complement strand
CCCAACCCCAACCCTGCACACCCCCTCCCCCTGTGCCTTGCCAGGAACAACATGCTGTCGGGCTTCCTGGCCGTCTTCTGCCCGCTGCTGGCGCTCGAGGTGTGGGCCTGCCCGGGGCTGGCCGCCATCTGGCTGGCCAAGGCCGCCCTCAACGTGTGGCGGCTCGGGGGCGCAATGTACCTCATCTTCTGGCTCTTCATGCCGCACTTTGGGCAGGAGCACGGGGAGGCGCAGCCGGCCGGCAGGACGAGCAGCGCCGGCGGCGGCAGCGACGCAGAGCCGGCTACCGGCGACGTGCTCGCTGCTGTGTAGCACGCATGCCACGCCACCCACCGTGTGCTTGAGACACTTGCAGTTTCCATTAAGACACTGTCAATTTCCACATCGCTAAATTATGAATGCTGAAACTCACATTGATTCACATTGTCCCCAGCTTTGGCTGGCTGGCAAATCCCTGTTGGCAGGCCTTCTGCAGCCCGCCTGCTCCGGCTGCAGCAAACCTATTGCCGGAGCCCAGGGCCTCCTCCACCCGCCGCCAAGCGCGCTGCTGCTTGCGAGGGTGCCAGCTGGTGCATTGGAAGGGGCACATGGCGGCGTGCAAGGCAACACGGGAGGGGCAGCGGGTGGGCGCGCAGGCGGCAGAGCCCCGCCACCTCGCTGCAGCCCCCATCCACACCCTGCTCGACAATGCGTACCACTGCAGCTCTTCCCAGGTGTCCCACTTGAAAGAGAATTGTTTTCTACAGAGTTGCGGGCCTTCCAGAGTTTGGTGAAGGATGGCACGCCTGCATGCAAGCAGCCTACTGCCCCCCCGCAGCCTTGAGCCGCGCCTTCCAGGCCGCCACCACCTCCGCTGCGGCTGCCGCCACTGCCGGCACAGCGTGCCTCTTCAGCTGCTGCACCTTGCGGCCCGCTCCCGTGGCCGCCAGCAGGTCGACTGTGACTTCTGCTGCCGCCAGTGCATGCAGTGCCGCAGCCGCCGCTGCTGCAGGTTCGCTGCCATTGCTGCCGCTGCTGGGGGCGGGGGCAGCGGAGCTGGCCAGTGCCACGGCATGGTCCACCTGCTGCTGAAACTGCTGCTGCGGCAGCGCCCCCGCTGTTGGTGCATCACAGGCGGCTGCTTGTGCTGCTGCAGCTGGCGCTGCTTGCACCGCCGCTTGTGCTGCCTGCTGCGTGGTGCCGGCGCAGCCGAGCACTTTCGCCAGGGCGGGCACATCCGCAGCCGAGCCCGCCTTTCTGAGCAGCATCGCCAGGTTGGAGAGCTTGCCCTGGAAGATGGGCTTGGAGGGCCCGCCCGCTGCCAGCTGCTGGACCAGCGCAGCCGCCACGCCCGCCACATCCCCGCCTGCCTCTGCCGCCAGCGCCACGTTTTTGCCGAGCACTGCTGCCAGCTGGCGGGCAGCAGTCTGCAGCAGCGCGTCTGTCAGGGTGTTGGCGCTGCTGCTGGGCCCTGTGCTGCCGCCTCCGCCGCCCTCCAGTTTTTGCAGCAGCCGAGCCCGTTTGCTGGCCCCCGACTGCCCCCGCTCGTGCCGCTCCTCTGCCTGCTGCATGGCAGCAAGCACTGCGGCCGCGCTGCCGCGCCCCCGCTGCGCCCGCTGCATGGCCGCGGCAGCCGCCTCGTCTACACAGGAGGGCGGCGCAGCGGAAGACAGGATTGAACCCATGGAGCGGAGTTTGGAGTGCAGTTCCAGTGATGGCAGCAGCCATGCTCATTTCGTGTTCTGGGTGCAACCCCCCTGCGTGGGCGCCTCACCCTCGCTGCCCTCCAACGCATCCCGCTCCTCATCGCTCTCCTGCAGCACGCGGCTGGGCCCCTCTGCAGCAGATGCAAGGGCAGCGCCGCGGCGCGAGTCGGCCACCGTGCCCCCAACCCTGGGAGGGCGTGCCGGTAGCAGGGCAGGCACCGCGGCGCTGGCACAGTGGCATAGCAGGCGTGCTGAGCCGGGGGCCGAAACCCGCGACGAGGACACCTCAAAGTGGGGTGGTGTTGAATAACACCGGCACAGCGGCATGCCAGCTGAGGCCCGCGTCGCCCAGCGGGCCCCTCCTCAGCCCTGCCGGGCGCACACCCACCCACCTTGGTCATAGTCCAGCCCCTCGTGCGGCCGGCTGCTCTCAAACTCCAGCCCACCGCCCGCCTCTCTCCCACGCCCCCCTCTGCCAAAGTCAAGGGTGTGCTTGCCGCCGGCAAAGCGCTGGCGGCGCTGCGCCCCCGCGCTGCCCAGCTGCTGCAGGGCAGCCTCGACTGCAGCGCCGTCGGCACAGACATCGCAGCAGCCGCGGCGCGCGGCGGCCGCGTCGGCCGCATCTGCCGGCAGCGGGGGCGGCTGCTCGCCAAAGTGGCGCAGCACGGCGGCGCGCCGGCAGCGGGCGGTGAGGCACCACTCCACGACCTGCACACCGACAGAGGGCGGCGAATGCTGGGCATCCCAGTCAGCAATGCACAGGAGGGGAGGAGCAGAGCAAGTGGGGCATGCCCAGCCAAGATTTCAGGGGTGCCTTGTCGCCGAGTCGGCGCCTGGCCCGCGCCGCCTCTTGCCGGGCCCCACCTGGCCAAACTGCTGCAGCTGCCTGGGCCGCTCGTCGCCCCCGCCGCCGCCGCTGCCGCGCCGACGGCCGTCCTTGGACGTCCGCTCATCGCCCTTGCTCAGCACAAACTCTGCGGCGGGGGCCGGTGGAGGGGCGCTGCAGCCTGTGCCTGCCAGCGGCAGCCGCATCTGGTGCCAGCTGCAGCCTGATGCCCCAGACCAGACACACAGACACGCACAGTCTGCATTCCCTGCAACCTGGCTCCAAGCCTGCACTGCCCACACCCCTGCCTGCCAGGCCCGGCACCCTCGGCCCCCCACCCTGCCGCTGCCGGTCCTCTGTGCAGAAGTAGACGACGCTGCGGCTGGGCGCGCCGTCGCGCCCCGCCCGCCCCGCCTCCTGATAGAAGCCCTCGATGCTCTTGGGCAGGGAGTAGTGGATGACGTAGCGGACGTCTGCGCAGGCGGTCGAGGGTGGGCGGGCGAGTCTGTGCAATGTGCAGCGTGAGCGCATCCCAAAGCTTCGACATGCGTGCATTGCTTGTAGAGTCTGGGGCATACCGGGCACTCAGTGCAAGCGTCATGCAGGCCTCCCAAACATGCAAGCATTCGCGAGCGCGGAAGCCGGGCACACGCGCCGGCGCCTGGGAGGCCAGCCCCCAGGGCAGGTGCGCTGCCCCAGCTCCGCCCACCTGCCCGGTCGATGCCCATGCCAAACGCCACCGTGGCCGCCACCACCGCCAGCCGCCGAGCCTGCCAGTCGTCCAGCACCCGGGCGCGGGTGGCGTCGGGCAGGCCTGCGTGGTAGGCGGCGGCGGCGATGCCGCGGCGCCGCAGCGCCCCCGCCACGCGGTCGGCATCCTCGCGCCGGTGGCAGTAGATCACGCTGCACGGCACATCATGCTGCTGCTGCTGCTGCTGCTGCTGCTGTGTTCCGCCCGGCTGCTGCCGACTGCTGCCGCCCTGTGCCGTGCCCTGCAACAGCGTAATGATGTCTGGCAGGGGGCTGTCTGGTGGGTGCCCACCGGGCCCAGACAGCAGCTCCAGGTAGCGGACTGCACGGCACGGCAGGGCGGGCGCAGGTGAGCAAAGGCTTGCATGGATGAGGGCATGCAGGGCAGCTGCAGCGTCGGTGGATTCCGGCAGAGCAGGCGGGGTGGGCCTTGCGCACCCCTGCGCCCTGCCAGCCACGAAGCACAACGCCGTGGCCCGCCCACCACAATTCAGAAAAGACAGCACAACTCCGCCGCCCCGCCCAGGCCTGCGCTGCTCTGCCCTGCCCTGCCCACCCTCGTAGCGGATGTTTGGGCGGTTGAAGGAGGCGCGCAGCATGAGGGGGTCGCGCAGGCGCAGCTGATCCACAATATCGCGCTGCACGCGCTCTGAGGCGGTGGCGGTGAGCGCCATCAGGGGCAGCCTGGGCAGCTCCTTGCGCACCAGCCACAGCTTGCTGCGGGGGGTAAAAGGGAAGAGGGGAGTGCGTGGTCAGATAGCAATGCAAGGCTTGCCCCCGCCACGTATGCCCACGACCCAGCCTGGCCTGCACTGTCAGCCAGCTGGCTCTGCAGCCTGCGCACCGGTAGGCAGGGCGAAAGTCATGACCCCAGCTGGACACGCAGCTGCGGGGAACGCGGGGAAGGGAGGGGGGGGGGCGGGAGGGGGGGCCGGGATCGCACGTTGGTGCCTTCAGACGAGTGCAACAGCATACAGAGCGTAATACACGTGAAAGGACGCGGCGGCCCTCCCCTCCACACCTCCCACCACCACCACCACCCGCGCGCACACACACACACACACACACACACACACACAGGGAGGGGGGGGGGGCACGTAACACTGTATGAGCGGTGCTCAGCGGCGACCCCGACACGCCGCCCCGTGGCCACACTGAACTGGGCTTCGTCCACAGCGCAGAGCAGCAGGGAGCCAGCAGCGTAGGCGCCGCGCAGGCAGTTCAGGAAGGCGTCTGTGGCCAGCAGCTCCGGCGTGACGTACAGCAGCTGCAGGCGGGGGTGGCAGTGGCAGGGGCAAGGCGCGGGCGGTGCAGGCACTGCAGTGTCGGGTGCAGCAAGGCCGCCGCAACTGCGGCAGTGAAAATGGCAGGCAGCATGGCGGGTGCCCCCCCCCCCCCGGCAGGGGCCAGCCACGCACAGCAGCAAAAGTTCAGCGGGGGCGCCGCCACGCGCGCTCTGCCACGCCCGGCCCCTGCCTGCGTGCTGGGTCTGCGCTGCTGCAGGTCGGCCAGCAGGCGGCGGCGGTCGGCCTCGGTGCGGGTGGAGGACAGAAAGTCGGCGCGCAGGCCGCGGGCTTGCAGCGACTGCGGGCAAGGGCGGGGACGCGGGCAGCAGCATGGGGTGGGGTGGGCACCGACCACTTGGGTCTTGGTCGGCAGCCTTGCATGCGTGCGCAGCGCACGCGCAACGCATGGGCGCGACGGCTGCTCGCCTGGGTCTGGTCCTGCATCAGCGCAATGAGCGGCGACACCACGAGCACGACGCCCGGCCGCATGGCAGGCACCAGCGAGTAGCAGAGCGACTTGCCTCCTCCTGCACGAGGCCAGGAGGTGCGGCTCTGGGCTTGCCTGCTTGCAGCGCAGCACGGATAATTTCTCCGCACATTGCACGCCGGGATTTGCGCTCTGCGGCTCCTTGCAGGCCAGAAAGGCACATGCTGCCGCCTGGGCACACACAGCATGGGCCACCGCCAGGCAGGCCTGGCGGCTGCTCGTGCAGTCGCGCTCGTGTCTGACCTGTCGGCATAAGCACAAAGCTGTCCTGACCACGCAGCGCCGCTTTGATGGCATCCAGCTGCCGACCACGGAAAGCGTCAAAACCTGGTGAAGGGAAAGAAGGCGTTAGGAGGGACATACTGGTTGCAAAGCAGGCTTTGCAGGCTCCTGCGGGAGGCGGGCGGGCGGCTACGGCAGCAGCGGTCCTCACCGAACGTCTGCCGCAATGCTGCATGTGCCATTTCATCCAAGTCCTCATTGCTGGGTGCGGTGGAGGGGCGATTAGGCCCGGTAGCAGCGGTGAGGACTAGTCCCCCGCGCGCAGCCATGGCTGCAGCGCCTTCACAAGAGATCCTGGAATGCTCTGAGCATGAAGAGGCACGATGGAAGGAGATAAGGGACAATTGGCCGGCCAAGATGCAAGTTGAGAGTATCGAAATGCCGGCACAAGCAGGCAGTCAGAAGAAGACTGCGCATTCTCAACTAGCATTGCCCCATTTTCACTCGTTCGTTAGGTGCTTCAGTGGAGAGAGGGTCACCTTGCGCCCAGCACTGGTGCCCTCTTTGTTTCTTTGCCCACAGGCGCCCGCAAGCTGTTCCGAAGCTTTTGAGCCATGGAAGAAAAGGAATTGCGACAGCAGCTGAAGGAGCTGCAGCGAAAACTGGAAGAGGTCGTGAGGGAGCGCGATGCGCTTGTTCTGGGTGCGCACACCCCGCTTTGCGGTCTTTCCAAACCATAATGCAGCTAATGACAGCACGCCATGGCGGCCCGACCGACCTGGGAGCGGGTTGCAGTGGCGGCGGCAGTGTTCAACTGCTGCCCCCACACTTGGTTCCCCCGTTGTTGTCTGTCTTCGTGCTGGCTTGCAGATCTGGAGAATCTGTGCCTCAGCTCTGATGGCGGCAGCACCACCTTCAACAGCAGCAGCGTGCTGCAGGAGCGCATCTTCTCCACAGGCAAGGCAGCCGCCGGTGCGGTGTCGCAGCGCCCCCTCGCTCACCCGGCCGGCTCTGCGTGCTGTCGGCGCCCTGCAGACTGCAAGGATGGCGCGCTAGTGCCCGCCCAATGCATCCATCCTCGTTGCCTCGCCCCCTGCCTCAAAACCCCCCCCTCTGGGCGCAGAGAAGGAGCTGGCTGCGCACCGCGCCGCGCTGCGCGCCACCACCCAGGAGCGCGACAGCCTGCGCGAGGACCTGGCCGAGGTCAAGGCCGCCAAGCGGCGCGCTGAGCAGGGCTTCAAGCAGCAGCTGGAGCGCGCCGCGGCGCTGGACCGCGAGCTCGCCTTTTACCAGGCCCAGTCGGCGCGCGTCATGGGCGAGCGCGACCGCGCGGCGTACGAGGGCGAGGAGCTCAAGGCGGCCAACCTGCGGGTGGGTGCCGCGCCCGCTGGCGGGGGCTGCGCTGGCGCGGGCAACAACTGCCGGCTGGCGGGGGCCGCGCTGGGCGCGAGCAACAACTGCCGGCTGGTGGGTGCTGCGCTGGGCGGGCATTGCAGCGTGGAGGGCAGGCAGTGTGTGTGCCGCTGGGTGTGCCCGCACTGCGCCTGCACGGCCCGTGACGCCCGCGCTGCCCGCGCTGCTGCCCGTCCTCGCGCCCTGCAGCTGGAGCAGCAGCTGCGGGAGGTGAGCAGCAGGGCGGAGACCGAGTCCCTGCAGCGGGTGGAGCTGGAGCGGCAGGCAGCGGAGCTGCGCGCGCAGCTGGCTGCTGCCCTGCTCAAGGCGGCCGAGGCGGAAGCGCTGCCGGGCCTGCGGCAGGAGCTGGAGGCGGCGCAGGCGCAGGCGGCGCGGCTGGGCCAGCGGGAGCGGCAGCTGGAGCAGGAGGGGCAGGAGCTGCGGCGGCAGCTGGGTGCTGCGACGGCGGCAAGCGAGGCGGCGGCGGCCGAGGCCAAGGAGCGGCAGCGGGCCACCGATGAGCTGGCGGCGGCGCATGCAGTTGTGCAGCAGCAGCTGAGGGAGGAGGTGGCAGAGCTCAAGGTGGGCCGGGACTGGGGTGGTGGCGGAATGCGCGCGAGTGCACGCCTGAATTCACTGCTCAACCTGTGTTCCCGCGCCCCGTGCCCGGGACCACCTGCCAACCGTTGTGCTGCCCCCCATCGTGCCTCGCATCAGGGTCACGTGGGCCAGCTGGAGGAGCGCCTGCAGGCGGCGCAGCAGGAGGCGGAGGCGGCGCGCAGCGCGCAGCAGGCGGCCGAGGCGGCAGCGGCTGAGCTGCGGGGGCGGCAGGAGGGCGACGTTCAGGCGCTTGTGCAGCACCACGCTGAAGAGGTGGGGGGCGGCACGCGGGGCGGCTGGCAGGGGGGCGCGCCTGCCCGCGCTGCCCTGCTGTCGTACAGGCGGTGAGCTGAGCACACCAAGCCCCGCCCAGCCTGTGTGGCCCCGCTGCCTATGCCTGCCCTGCAGGTGTCCTCGCTGCGGCAGCAGCTGCAGGCGCAGCGCGAGGCAGCAGATGCGGCACAGCAGCAGGCGGAGGAGGCGGCGCAGCAAAAGGTAGCAGCCTTGGTGCGCGTCTCGGAGGCAGAGGGCGGCCGATCGCGCGCCGACGGGCGCATCGCGCAGCTCACAGAGGCAAGTGGGGGTCGGCGGGCTCGTGACACTGTCCCTGCCTTTTGGTTTCCGACGTCCCTTGTGGCCTGCCTGCCAGGGCTTTGGGTTGCTCATTGTTTGACAGGGCCCGGGTGCTGCCACGTCTGTATTGGCCCCTTGCCCAGCCATGCACTGCCACCTGCGCACTGCAGGAGCTGGCGGCCGTGAGGGAGCAGCTGGAGCAGGCCAAGCAGGAGAAGCTTGCCGCGCTGATGCGCGCAGCTGAGCTGCAGGGCCAGGGCGACGGCGGCGAGCGCGGCACGCCGCTGTCTGCCTCCCCCCACGGCCGCACAGACAGCGCAAAGAGCGACGGTAGCCCCGCCAAGCCGCCTGCAGCGAGCAAGCTGCAGGGAAGGAAGCAGGCGCAGGCATCATCCCCGCCCGCCAAGCTAACCGGCGGCTGGTGGGGCGGCAGCCCCGTGAAGCGCGGGGCCTCGTGATACCTGGCAGCCCGCCTCTCTGCACTCTGCTCGCTGTATCAACACCCGTGACAGCTGCGCAGCTGTTTCTCTCCTGGCCATGCCTCCTTTACCGCCGCAGCCTTGACCGACATGACCGCCGCCTCTTGCGTCTGCGTCTTGACTTAATGCTCCTGTACCGCACTCTACCCCTGTATCCTATTCTTTGACTGCATAACTTGCCTCTTTTGTACAGCCATCTTGCATGTAACGAATACTGTGGCATGGACGCCGGTGCCACACCCAGTTCCCTGCTGCCGATGCTGTGCTGCCCCCGCCTGTGCCTGTAAGCCACCTGGTGCCGCGATCGACGTGCATTATCGCTGTGCGTACTGCTGAATCACGGCACAATTCTCTTGAGGCCTGAAATCTAGCCCCTGCTCTGCTTTACATGGCCGCCCGTCCCGTGGCTTGCGCTGCCGCTGTGGCGAACGCGCGCTTCGCTAATCATTGCGTCAGAGCTCTGCAAATCCGCCCAAACAGCGCCAGTCTCGGGCATCAGCAGCGTCATGGCCGGCAGCGGCGGGCAGGCGCTGCTGCGGGCCTGCGAGTGGTGGCCACCTCTGAGCACTGGTGAGCCAGACAGCGGATTTAACTATGTCATGTGTAGGGTGCAGGCGTGCAGAGCTGCCTAACTTGCATATATTTGTGAGTCAAAGAAGAGCGCTGAGTCGGCTGCCCCGACCAGCAACGCAGAGGGCTGCACCCTTGCACGCATCCTTCTCGCAGGTACGAGGACGAGGAGGAGTTTGACGCCCTAACGGATGCCATGAAGCGCAAGCTGGTGGTACTGGTGGCAGCGCCGGCAGCTGCCGAAGCAGGCGACGCCAGCGCCGGCGCCGAGGGTCTGCGTGCCTTTCTGCAGCCGCTCACTTTTGCGCAGGCATTCTCCTCACAGCAGGTGAATGAAATGGCACCAGGCGCAGCAGCACAATCCCATGTGCATGATTGCAAGACCGAGGCACCCCACTTGCCCCCTGCCTGGCAAATAAACTGGCGAGCTGCCCACCCCTGCGCCCTTCCCTCTCCTCCTGATCATGGCCGCAGGCCCTGCGCTTTGCGCAGCAGGTGTGGGCGGGGCGGGACAAGCCCCCTTACTTCCTGAAGGTGCGCCAGCGGGCGCAGCTGGACGACGCGGCGGCGGCTGGCCACGAGCAGCAGGCGGCGGCGGCAGAGGGCGTGTGGGCCGAGCTGCTGCAGCAGAACTGGCGGGTGGAGCTGGATGCAGGCCTGGGTGCGGCGGCGGTCGAGCGAGAAAACCTGCTGATCTTTGCCGCTCCCGAGGCAGTCGCCCAGCTGCTGAGGGCGGCCCAGTGCGGCAGCGGCGCTACCCCTGCAGTTGCTCAGGTATTCGCCCTAGATGTGGAGGGCACGCAAGCAGGGGATCCTCTGGACTGGCGCAGCCTTGGCAAGCAGCTTGTGCTGGCGGCGGTACAGCCTGGGCACAGCAGCGGCACGATTCAGACAGCACTGGATGCGGCAACGGCCACTGCGGCAGCCCAGTGATGATTTGGTCCTGAATTTGGAACTGCACTGCGGGATTTCATGCATGTAGCAGCATTTGACTTGGTTGCACAATAAAAGACATGCTGTATGGGTGTAATGCATGGATGCCGGCCCGCGGTGCCCCTCAGCCATTCTCGACAGTGCTGCGTTTCACTTGCTGCCGGCAATACCCTGTTTGGCTGCACCTGCTGCCCTCCGGCCTGATGCCTGACCCTTGCCCTTGCTGCTGGCTGCTGCTGCCTGTTTGCCAGGAGATTGTTCGTTGCAGCCCGTCTCTGCTACTGCTCCTCCTGCTCCTCCTTCTGCTGCGCCTGCTGCCTCCGCCGCTGGTGGTGGTGCAAAGCTGAGCGTCGCCTGCCGCAGCTTCTTCTCTGTCAGCTGCTGCTCCTTCTTGCTGTCGCCGCGGCTGCCGGTGTCCTTCTTCTCTGCCAGCATGCGTGACTTCCACTCCTCGTAATCCTGCAAGCGGTGCCGGCAGGTTGGGGCACAGAGGTCGGGGCAGCCATGATTGCTGGCAAGCAGGCAACAGCTGAGCAGACCAGACGGCGCACCGCTGGCCTGCAGACACGGCATGCGCTGGCCCTGATGCGCCTGCACCAGCGAGCGGCGCACCCGAAGAGTTGGGGTGCATCAGAAGCAAAGAAACGCAACTATGGGCAGCAGCAGTCTGGCATGATGCCATCACCCACCACCCACCTACCCACCGGGCCCCCAACCTCATCCCTCCCAGCTCCTCACCCGCTGCCGCTGCTTCCTGGCGTTCACGCGGTGCCCCACGTCATTCTCATCCTCCACCTCGTCCTCGCTGCCGCTCGCCGCGTCGCCATCGTCGGCAGCGCTGCAAGGCAGGCGGAGCTTTGCAGGCGGTTGCAGGAGGCTGCGAGAGAACCAGGGCAAGTGAGAGGGGCTGGCGGCAGCCACGAGATGCCAGACGCTGCTTGCCACATCGTCATGATGGCTGCGGTGTGCAGCGGCTGCATCAGAGAAGACCGTGCCCTCCACGCTTGCGACCGGCAAACGCACGTCTCAACCTGAAAACGCCCCCCGAGCTTTGTTGCGCAGCGTTGGCACGCCCCGTCCCACTCACCCTGTGCGCTCGATCAGGGCGGCGCGCTCCTCCGCCAGCCCCGCCGCCTTTCGCTTGCGCTGCTCGCCGCACAGGTCGGCGCACAGGTCGGCCATGGAGGCGCAGACCTGGGGCGTAAGCCAGGGAATGAGGTGGGAGGAGAAGCAGCAGAGGGGGGCGTCCTATCAGTGTTGCGGCAGGGGTTGACACGCTCGAGGCCGGACTGCAGCGGGCGTGCTGCTGCGGCACGTGCATTCTGCGGTGGGGGCCGGCAGCGCCGAGCAGCAAGCGCCTACCTGCGCAAACTCGGTGGCGGTCACCCCCAGCGGGCCCAGCAACTTCATGCGGTCCACCTGCAGAGGGCACGTGTCCCGTGCCGGGACCTTGGCACACTGGCAGGCAGCAGATTGCCTGGCAGGCTCTCATTGCAGCATGCGCCACCTGTGCACCGTTGTGCAGCCTGGTTCTCAATGGCCACCTCCTCACCTGCACCTTGTGCTTCCTGGCAACCAGGTAGAAGGCTGCTGCCAGGAAGACGGGCCGCCCAAAGTCGACGTGAGCCTGCTGCGCCGGCGGCAGCGATTTGACAAAGCGCTCCTTGTAGGCTGCCAGCAAGGCCCGCACGCTCTGGTCGTGTCGTGCGCAGCCAAACTACAGGTCGCACAATGGGGTTTGCGGCCAGGGGTGGGGGCTGGTATGGTTTGTGGTGTGGGTGGTATGGCAGGGCACGGGCTGACCAGCACACAGGCACAGACCACCAGCGAAGCCTTGGCCGGGAGCCGGGCTGCCCGCCCTATGCCTGCCTGCGCAAGGTCGCTCCCTGTCCCCCACACCTGGATGCACAGGTCCCGTGCCGTTGCCTTGCTGGTTACCCCCAGCACCTTCTGCAGCGCCACCTTGGCGTTGCGATACACCTGCCGGCAGCCAAGCGTACCGGGGCGCGTCAAGCGCTGGGGCACAGCCTAGCAGCGGAAGCCGGTCAGCCAGCATCGAGCAGAGCAGAGTGAAGACAGGCCGTTTTGGGCAATGTCGACCTCATGGCGGCCCAGAGCCCGCCCACCTTCTCGCTGACGCCGCTGAAGCGGGCCACCAGCGTGGAGTCCACTGCCTGGCCAAGCGTCATGCATGCCAGTTCCACGCACACCGCACCCTTGCACAGCTCAAACTATTGGGTGCGGGGGTTGGATAGGGACGCTTCAGGGCAAGCCTGATGCAGTTGGTACTTGGTAAGCTTGATTGCGAAAGCGGTGCTGTCGCTGGCTGCTGCCGTCTGCTCTGCGGCAGCCTTCCCCCTCCCCACGCAGCCGCGAGATCACCTGGCCCAGTCCTCCAGGACCCATCCTCGCCGTCAACAGCCTAGCATACTCTGCCGCCTTTGCTGCCACGCTCTGAGGGAGCGAAAGCCGCTTTACAAGCGTGCTCACGTCCCCCATTTTTTTACTCTCGATCTTGTAGCCCTGACGTCTGTTTGATTTGGCGACTGCGACGAGGCCATCCTGGGCTCCCTTTATTTTTTGTTTCAGCTGCTGGGCGTGCCGGCCCTCAAACCTGCCTCAAACCGGCCCTGCTCGTCTGACATCCAGCGTCTAACGGCAAAGATCCCCCAACAGTTCAAAGGATTGCAGCCCGTTCGGCTGCATCACCTTCTGTCGCCGAGCATTTTGCAGCCTTCGGAAGCCTCCCTGTCGACCGGCGTGGCGGTGCTTGCGTCATTTTGGTGCATTACCTTGCCTGATGAGCGAATCAGGGGCGCCTGTAGCGCCGGCCGCGCAACAGGCCGTCCCTCTTGAGACTGCAAGCGGCAGCATTGCAGGCGCCGATCGACTAGAGCAATTTTCCAGGTGGGGATGGCGCAAGAAGTGTGGGGGTCGCCGCTCGCTCAGTGATCACCTTTTGCAAGCCTGTCGACTGCGACCAGGGCTCTTGCGAGTTCCTGAAGCAAGGGTGAAGATTGAGGATGATGGTTGCTCGCTGCGCTCGACGGCACTTCCCGCTCCTGCCCCTCCCGCCGCTGCCGCCGCCCGGCCTCTGCCTGCCCTGCAGCCTGCCCCTGTCGGAACGTGCGACGCTGGATGCGCCGCTGCGTGGCGTGCTGGCAGAAACAGCCTTGACAGGGCTGCAACGGTATGAATGGCGATTGCTGGCGCCGCTGCTGCACTCGCTAGTTGACGCGGTGCTTGCCGACTTTGGTCGCCAGGAGGCCGAGGTGAGTGCTCATGCAAACTGGAGGCCTGACAGCACCAGAGAGCAGAACAAGAGCTGTGCATGTTGACATGGTGCTGCGTGATGCCCACTGCTCACGGAATGAGCCACCATGCGCCGCGCTCACGCCTCGGTCGGTGCTGCACGCCTTGGCTCATGACCAGCGCCGCCTCGCCACGCCCACCTGCCCCTGTGTGGGCGCTACAGGTCGAGGGCCCGCCGCGGCCGCCGCCCGCCGGCTTTGAGTCTGTGGACGCGTTGGCGGCGCGCCTGCATGCGCTGCTGGATGGGCACGAGGCCGCGCCGTTCACCCTGCAGCGGCTGTGCGAGGTGCTGCTGGAGCCGCGCAGGCAGTACGCGCGGCTGGACAAGGTGGTGAGTGGGGGCGGGCAGCATGGGCGGGGCGCCTGGCAGGCATGCAGGCAGCATCTCGCTGGGATTGGAGCCGGGCTGCTGGGGCCGAGCAGGCAGAGCGCCAGGAATGCCAGCGCCCAGGGCGTGCAGGCCTGGTGAAGTGCAAGCAGCCTCTGCAGCTGTGCAGGCCCGTTGGGGTGAATGGGTGCACATTCCAGCCACGGCAGGGGTTGCTGGAAAGGCGGGTGGGACTCGAGGCATCGGCCCCAACGTGTGCCCCCTGCACTCCCGCCCGCCAGGCGGTGGCGATTGAGAAGCTGCTCATGGTGACCAGCACGCGGCAGCCGGATGCGCAGCTGCCCCCACCGCCCTCGCTGGCCACCCTTGGCGGCGTCAACGTCAACCCCAAGTCTCCCTACCTCGACGGCCGGCCGCCGCAGGTGTGGGGGGGAGCCGCGTGCCCAGACTGGTGGTGGGCAGCAGGCTGTGCACCTGCACAGGCCTGAGCCAGCACACCGTGCCCAGCGATGGCCCCCAGATGGCTCCAGCCCCCCGCCCCCAGACCCTTGGCGCCCACCGACTGCCCGCCGTCCCCGGCCCCGCAGGTGCTCGACCCGCAGCAGCACCAGGCGCGGCTGCAGCAGCACGCGCAAGCCATGGCCGCCGCGCAGCAGCAGCTGCGGCAGCAGCAGGAGCAGGAGGGACGACTGGGCCTGCCGAATGGCCTGGAGCAAGGGGGAGCCGGCCACCACACGGGTGCAGATGATGGGCAGCCGGCAGGTGGCGGGGAAGCGGCGGGCGCGGCGGGCGAGGCCCCCACAGAGGCGATGCAGCTCGAGGCCGCGGCATTTGTGGAATCAGCGCTTGCTGATCCCGCTCATGCAGGTGCAAATGCTGCAGGCGCGAACAGCGGCAGCGGCAGCGAGGGCAATCCAGGCCATGCAGCTTCAGGTGGCAGCAGCGAGCCGGCGGCAAGGCCCGCAAGCCCGGTCGCGGCGCACACCTCGCCGGACCAGCAGCAGCCCTCGCCGTCGCAGCAGCAAGAGCAGCACCAGGGAAGTGCAGTGGACCGTGCCGGAGAAGGAGCGCCTGCCGAGTCGCCAGATGCGTCAGAGCCCGCCAGCATGGACATTGATGCGGCAGCACCGGAGCAGCAGCAGGCGCCTCAGCAGCCAGAGGCGCAGCAGCCATCCGAGGCCTGCCGACTCGACGGAACTGCTGCTGGACTAGAAGCAACCAATGTAGCAGCAGGTGCAGCAGATGCAGCAGCCGGGCCTCAGCACGAGCAGCAGTGACATTAGGTTGCTTGTTGCCCGCAACACTTGGCTGAGCAACACTTTGGCTGAGCGGCAGCGTGCCAAATTTGCATCCTGCCGGAATCAATCTTGCTCTGATCACTTTTCACATCGATCGGTGTTCGTCGTTCACTATCAATTCAATAAAAACAAAACGAAGTAGTCACAAGCAGAGAGGCTGCGTGCAGGGAGCTCTGCTCCCTGGGGCTCTTCTCGGGTGTTCGCTGCCCAAGCCATGAGAGCAGCGTAGAAACAGCTTTCAGATTGCCTCTTCTGGAGCGATGGGCTTTGCTTTTCTCAGGTTGGCGCCAAAACTCGCGTAGTCAGTGCGCGCAGGCGCTGCGCGAGCATGGAGAGCTACCCGTGGCCCCTAAGCGAGTCGCTGGGCCTGCCAGACGTCTTCCCACACCTGCCGGTGAGCACCAGCAGGCGGGCGCTGCCGGCGCCAGTTCTGCTCCACTTGCACTTTCACCCTGCTCCCCTGCTATAAGATATATTCACAGCAGAACGCTCATTATTGTGTGCATGTGTAGCAGTGCCAGAATTGACGGGCAGTGTGCCTGTCTGTTTGAAGACGCAACCACACCCTTGCCGGCCCCGACCCCCCTGCCCCACCCAGGGCTGCCCTGAGGACGAGCTCAGCGCTGACGCGCTGCAGCATGGCTACCAGCACAGCGAGGCACAGGCGCTGGGCTTTGATGCCAAGCGGGAGCTGCAGCTGACGCTCACCGACCAGCCGCCCGGCTTCTACTCGCCTGCCAGCATCGCCTACTGGCGAAAGGTTGGTTGGCCACGAGGGCAGCAGCCGCTCCCTCATCATGCAGCTGGGCAGACCGGCTGTGGCGCTGTGCTGTTTGGCCAAAGACGCATCGCACTGCGGTCTCTGCATCTGATAATACCTGAGCATGTGGCTTTGCCGCCCAGGGCGCGTGCGTGTGCTGGCATGCTTTCTCCTGCCCTCAGCTGTCAACAATGCTCGGCGCCACGCGTCTGTCCACACATCATGGCGCACATCAAAGCTGCTTATTCCCCTGTTCCACCCTGCAGGCTCTGCGTCAGCAGCTGCAGGGCCCCTCTCGCCACCTGGCCGCCAAGCGCAAGGCCGATGTGCTCTTTGACACCCCGCTGGGTGCTGGCAGCGTTGCTGCGGCCGGCGAGGCGGCCCCCGCAGCGCCGCGCTTCCCGCAGCAGCCCAGCCGCGGCGCTGCTACTCGCGAGGTGGCCGAGGCCTGGGCGCGGCAGCAGTTGGCGTCGCCGGGCGCGCCGCCGCTGCGCCTGCTGGGCTGGGGCGCCGGCGGCGAGGCTGGCCAGGTCCCCCACGGCTTCCCGCGGACCAGCCGCATGTTTGAGCTGCTGGCTGAGCTGGCACCTCCCATGCCGCGCGCGCTGTGGTTCCTGCGCGTCATCTGCCTGAACCGCACCAGGTGGGGCCTCGGCTGGGGCAGCAGGCGGCTGCTGCAGGCGCGCGTCCGCAGCAGTGCATGCCCGGCTCTGGTCGCCGGCAGCATCGTTGCGAACAGCGCCATTGCCCACCTGTATGGATGCTCTGCCAGCGGCTTGCTGCAATGGGGCCTGAGTGGCTGCCGAGGTGCGTGCCGCCGCTGCTGCGCAGGCCCGGTGGCTGGGAGGGCGCCAGCGAGGCGCAGCAGCG
>KQ482042.1:2425275-2448282 GCA_001430745.1 Auxenochlorella pyrenoidosa | reverse complement strand
CGAGACGGTTTGTTGCACCAGAGGAGACGGCAGGAGGCTGCAGCGAAGTTTTGGGCACCTGCCGACATGCAGGGCTTGAGGCTCAAGGAGAGCCAAGCACCGGGCGGATTCGAGAAGCCTGCAAGAGCAAGAGCCTGCCCACCTGTGCGCGGCACCGCCAGCTCGGCCATGAACGCAGCCACGCTGGCCTCGCTGGGCTCCAGCCCCAGCTGCTCCAGCAGGCGCAGCAGGCCTGCGCCATCCAGCGCGCCTGCAGCAGGGTGCCAAGCGGCAGGGGCCTTGAAGATGGGCACAGCCGGAGGCGGCTCCCCAGAGCCCCGCTTCCTCGCCCACCAACCCCATATCACCCCCCCCACCCCACCCCCACCCCCATGTCTCAGCAGCAGCACCCGTTTCTTTCCCGTGGTGGCCCCCCCCACCGTCTCCGTCGGCGTCGGCCTCGTCAAACTGCTCCTCCAGCAGGTTGAGCTGCTCGGGGTCCATGCCGGGCGCCTGCAGCGGTGCCACTGCTGCCTGCTCCTCGTCTGCTGCGACGGTGCAGGAGGGGCGGGGACGACTGCGTGAAAGCCAGGGCTGGCTGGCCTGGGTTGCTACGAAATGGACATGCATGTGCCCGCCAAGGGTACGCGCCACCCCCTCCACCCCGGGCTCCCTCCTCCTGCACAAGCGTCAACCCAGCTGCCCACGTGTGCCCCAACGCTGCATGTCAGCCCTTCCCAGGCCCGGCGCCCACCCTTGCCCGCCAGCTTGCTGTGCAGGTCCACCCAGGAGCGGCCGTGGGACTGCCACAGCGAGGGCAGCTCGGCGGGCTGGAAGGGCGAGCCGTCCTGGCGGGCCACCGAGCCGCACACCACATCCAGCATGAAGTCTGCCAGGGCGGGGGCGGGGCGGGATGGCGACTGACGAGCAGCCAAGCCAGAAACAAATCAGGTTGAAAGCAGGCGTGGCTGCCGCCCTGGTGCGTGGGACCGCGAAATGCCCAGGAGTGATGCATGCTGCAGCAGGCAGCATAGAGCCTGGCAAAACAGGCAGTGCTCTTGGTCAGCAGCAGCCTGCGGCGCATCGGCAGCCCTGTTGCCGCAGCGAGCCGCGCACCCGCCGGGTTTTCGTTGGCTGGCAGCGCGAAGCCCAGGCTCTCCAGGTAGCGCAGCGCCAGGCGGGACGGCCCCGCGTACGCCAGGTGCCCTCCCTTGCCCAGCAGCAGCATGTCGTCAAACATGCGGAAGATGGAGAACCGCGGCTGCAGAGGTGGGGCGGGGTGGTCGTGGTAGGGGGTGGGGGGGAGGTGGTGGGGGGTGGGATGGGTGGGCCAAGGCTGATTGACAGGAGGGCATGCAGGCGGCTGTCAGGGCCGCGAGGCAGGGGACAAGCGAGCCTCTGCCCTCTACTGCTGGGCTGGAGAGCAGCGAGCACACAGCATCCCACAGGCGCCCCAAGCAAAATGCCGGCCAGAACTTGCCTGGTGGACCACCGCCACGATGGTGCAGCCCAGCCGCGCCATGCGTGTCAGGGCGCCCTGCACGCCGCACGCAGCGCAGATGTACCGTTTTATGCAGCCGGTGGCAGGATGGGGTGCTGCATCCCCCCGGCAGACAACAGGGCTGCCCCGCAGCGATAAGTGCGACACGGGCCATAACAGATGGAGGCGCAGGGGCAGGGGCAGGGGCAGGGGTCTCACCAGAATGTCGGCAGCGGCGGTGGAGTCCAGGCCCGAGGTGGGCTCATCCATCAGCAGCAGCGAGGGCTTGGCCACCAGCTCGGTGCCAATGTTCACACGCTTGCGCTGGCCGCCGCTGCGCACACGGACAGAGAACTCAAGAGGGCGGGGGTGGGCAGGCGCAGGGCGCGCATCCAGGGCGCCCGCCTGCGGCCAGCAGGAGCTGGCCCCTCCCTCTGCCTGCGCCCTCTGCTCTACCGGCGTGCACCCTCCCTGCCCGCCACCCATCCGCCCCCACCCGTGGCTTCCCCTCTCCCCCTCCCCCAGGCCCCCACCTGATGCCGCGGCGCTCCACCGACCCCACCACCTGGTGCTGCACGTGGCGCAGCTGCAGCAGGTCGACGCAGTCCTCCACCAGCGCAGCCTTCTCCGCCGCCGGCTTGGCGGCCGACAGGCGCAGGCGCGCCGAGTAGGCCAGGTTCTCCCTCACGGTCAGGTCCTCGTGCACAATGTCCTGCCGCGGGAAAGGTGGTTTGCGCTTGGGGGGTGGGGAAGGGGGGAGAGGGTGCTGGGGGGGAGGGGGACGCTCCAGCAGGAGCGCAGCAGTCCTCACTGCCTTCCGCTGTGTGTTCCTCGGCGGCCAACCGCTGCAGCAGGCTGCCGCTGCTGCACAGCCAATCACGGCATCCCACATAACACGTGGTGCCCGCACAGCCGACGGCGGCCACTGCTGCTGCTGCTGAAGGAAGCCCCTCTGTGCTGGCACCTCACCTCCTGGGGCACAAACCCTGTGATGGACTGCAGGGCCGCCAGCTTCATCTCGCGGCCGTTCACCAGCAGCCGGCCCGACTGGCGCCCCGCGACGCCCCCCGTGCCGCGCAGCACGTGCAGGAGCGTCGTCTTGCCCGCGCCGCTGGGGCCCAGGATGGCGCTCACCCGCGAGTGCTCAAACCTGGTGCCACGGCAGGGAAGCTGGAGCAGTCACGGCGAAGGCTTGATGGGCTGTGCCCCCTTGGCGCATGTGCTGCGAGTTGCTGCAGGCAGAGTGCTGGCGCATGCCGCGGCGCAGGCCTGGCAACGACCTGCCAAGGCACATGGCACCTGGCCCTCACCTGCCCGTCACGCCCGACAGGATGCTGCGCCCATCCGGCAGCTCCATGCCCAGCCCCACAAACTCGACGGCCAGCCTGGGCCGCACCGCACGCAGCGCTCGGAAGGACGGGCCGCCCCTGCAGGGAAAGGCCAGCCCGGGATGCGCTTGGTCTGGAGGCTCGCCCCCGGCATGGCGTACCATCCAGCGGATGCATCGCCTGCCGTACGGGCGCCCGCCAAGCCGGCGGTGCTGCGGCGACACTTGCCTTGCCCCGCCTTGGCCCAGCAGCGGGTGCAGCACGCGCCACAGCCGCTCCTGCGCCTCCTGGCGCCGCCCCAAGCGGCGCTGGTTGTGCGCGATGACGACGCGCAGCAGGCCGTAGCACGCCCACAGGACAACCAGCAGCATGGCCAGGATCACAAAGCCCGAGAAGGAGAGGTCGGCAGATGCTGCCCCTGCAGGCAGGGGGCGCGGCTGGCTGGTTTGATGGCACCGGCGGCAGGTGCCTGAGGGGGTGCCAGGCCGTTGGCCGCAAGGCTCTTGCCTCCGCTCATTGCTTGTGCCTGCACACAGGCCTGTGCAGTGAGGCCTGCAGCCCTCCCGCTGCATCACCAGGGCACTGCCCCACTGCCGACACGAGCCCACCACCCACCTTTAGCGCAGCGCGTCATGAAGGGGCAGGGCTGCGGCTGCAGAGAGCCCTCTGGACAGAAGTAGCCGGCAGGGCAGGGCTGAATGGTCGCAGCGTCCTGGCAGTAGAAGCTGCAGCAGGGCAGGAACAGCCACGGCCATGAGGTGGCAGGGGCCCAAGCAGTGCGCAGCAGATGGAGTCATATCGGGCAGTCTTTGGAGGGGCGGCTTGCACGTTGTCACGATGGCCATAGTAAACCGGTCACGCCCCACAGCCTCCAAGCATCATGTGCCGGCTCCAGCCCTGCCGGCGGGCGCTCACCCTGGGGGGCAGCCCTGGGAGGGGTTTGTGGCGTTTGCGGGGCAGGTGTTGCCCTGCAGCGGGTCGCCGTGCAGGAAGACGCGCTGCGCCGCGGTGGCGGGTTGGAAGGTGATGGGCATCATGGGGGCCTGCGTGGGGGGCCGAGGCCAGGGCAAGTGTTGTGTGTGTGAGGTGGTGTGTGTGTGGAAGGGCCATTTGGCCAAAAAAGCAAGCTGGAGGAGGGACTGAAGAGCACGGGTGTAATATTACAAGCATGGCAGCCGGCATCACCTGCGCTACCAGCGCGGACATGTTGCAGGTGATGGGGGTGACGGTGGACGGAGGGCAGAAGAAGCCGGGGGGGCAGCGCTGTGCTGCCGCTGGAGTGGGGCAGTACCAGCCGGCCGGGCAGGCCAGCGCATCCAAGGCACTGTCAGGGCAGGAGGTGCAGGTGAGCGAGCGGGTGAGGTGGGCATGGGCTCAGTTGTGGCTGCACCGCGCATCCGCCAGGTTTTGCCGTGGTGGACGGGAGCACACCAATGGGGTGCTGGAAGCACACGAGGAGAGCCAGCCAGCAAGGGAGGCAGGGAAGCAGCGCATGTATGCAAAGCCTCCACCTGCCAACCATCACCACAGCCCGGTCTTGCCACCATCCCTGGCCCGGCCCGCTCACAGCTGGATGGAAGGGTCCAGGACAGGGGGCAGCACCGAGCCAGCGGGGCAGAGCTGCCCGTACCCGCAGGCCTGGCAGCTGAAGGCAGGAGCCTCGCTGCCACCGGCACCCACACCGCTGGGGTCAGCAGTGGCGCCGCCGCCAGGATACAGGGCGGTGCCTGGCTGTATGCCAGCGCCTGCGCCATCGGCGCTGAGCAGCCTGCGGACAGACCTCTGCGCCGCGGCCACCTGGTCGGTCCACTTCTGCGCACACACAAATCCTGCCGCGCATGCGCCCCTGGTAGCATTTCTCACGGGCGAGCACGGGCAGCCCTCGAGCACGCGGCTCGTGGTGCGCGGGTCGGGGCAGGCAGTGACGAGCGGGGGTGCCTGCCCGGCTGCTGCTGGCACTGCTGCCGCCACTGCAGCCAGCACGAGGAGGGCCGCAAGCCCTCTTCGTCGCTTGGGCTGCATCTGTGCTGCTTGTCTAGCTGCCCAGGAGCAAGAAGGAGCTCTGGGCCGTGGCAGAAGGGTGCCCCAACTTCGGTGAAACCCTTGTTGGCGCTGCCACTGGTCTTGATGTAGTAGCAAAAGGCCCTGGAGGACAGAAAAGCATAAACCAGCGACAATAAGACGCCTCGAGCTCCTCGCCATGCCTGCCCTGCTATGCTACGCTCGGTTCGTTCCTTCCTTCGACATTTTCAGAACACCACGAAATTGATAAAAGCACAGAGGTACTTCAGGGCAGCCGCCCAGAGCACTATGGGAGTCCAACATCAAAAGCGCTTGTCGTTGAGCCTCCTCCTTCCCACAGGCTTTGGTCAGGACAGCTTGTCGCCCGATCGCAATGCTTGCAGCAGCGAAACCGAGGTCGAGCTCCCATTTGCACGACCACTCTCTCTGCCCAGGCCCAGGAAGGGGGCAACAAGCCCAGAGTGAGTGGCTCAAATGTATGTGAATGCGATCGGAACAGTCGAGGTGCCTTGCTGCAGCAAGCAGCCGCTCCCTGCCGCCGCCGCCACTGCTGCTGTCTTCCGCGGCTCTACTCACTTGCTCGATTTCTAGGCCCCTTGTGCAGTCTGCTGGATGCAGTTGAACAGCAGCGGCAGGAGCTGCAGGGATTCTGCGTAGATGGCCGCAGTGTGCGCCTCACACTGACTGCCACTGGCCTTGAGTGGGCGCCCGCTTCGGGTGCAGCAGCAGCAGCAGCGGTGGAAGCAGGTGGGCCTGGCTGGCAGGCAAGGCAGACTGGCAAGAAAGAGCAGGCACTCGCAGTACATGCGTTGCTGTGGTGCTTGGCTGATGAGGATGCTGGCAAGATGCCTCCTCCCCTGCTGCAGTCCCCTTCAGCGAGATGCTGTCGGCAGAGTGCCGCGACGAGCCGCCCGGCATGCTGACCTGCCTGCGGGCCCGCACACACCAGCTGCAGGTGCCTCGCGTGCCTGGGGCCTGACTGATATTGATGCTTGTCGATGCAGGTCATGCTCACGTGCCAAGCAGTGCCCCGAGACCTGCAGTGCTGCGGCTCCCCCCCTCCTGCACACAGGCCCCTGCCACCCCCTCTGCAGGTGTTCACCTTTCGCCGTGCCGCAAGCCAGCCGTGCGAGTGGTTCCCGCGCAAGCTGCTCATAGAGGCCGCAGCCGAGGAGGCAGTGCAGGACTTGTGCGCCGCCATAGTCCGGGGCATCGAGCGCGCGAGCGCCGGGCGGCCCAGGCAAGCAGCAGGAGCTTCTGGCCCGCTGCATCAACCGGCCGCTGCCGATTGGTGCACAGCACAGGCAGCCTGCCAACGCCACAGCTGCATTTTCCGCGAATCCGACCTTGTGGGGTGCTGCGTTCATCGCTTGTGTTGTCGCACCGCCTGGCGCCCACCCCTGCAGGAGCCTGCTGGTGCTGCTGAACCCAAACTCGGGGCGCCGCCAGGGCCGCCGGCTGTGGCGCCGCCTTGCTGAGCCCGTGTTTGCCGCTGCGGGCATCAAGACGCGGGTGTGGGAGACTCGGCGCCGCGGCCATGCCAGCGACATGGTGGCGGGGCTGACTGCGCAGCAGCTGCAGGGCATTGATGGTGGGTGTGGTGGCAGCGGTGGGTCGAGGCCGGTGCATCGGTGTGGCCATCCCAAGCTGGCCCGACCTCTTCCCGTCAGCCAAGTGTGGGCGGCTGGCCTCAGCTCGGGGGCACCCTCCCGCCTCCCTAACATGCCCTCCCTCCCTCCCTGCATGCCTCCCTGTGCCAGGCATTGTGTGCGTGGGAGGTGACGGCGTGTTTCACGAGGCCCTCAACGGGCTGGTGGCTGCGCGGGGCGCGGCGACGGCGGCGGGGGATGCTGAGCTGGCAGGGCTGCTGGGCGCGCTGCGCCTCGCCCACATCCCAGCCGGCTCCACCGATGCAGGTGTGCCTCGTGGGGCTGGCAGCCGCCTGGGCAGGAGCACCTGCAGCAAAAGCAGCTGGTGCAGCTGTCAGAACACCCTCATTCTTTCTTCCCCCCCCCCCCCCACCACACACCCACACACCCACACACTCCCCCACCCCGCCCCCCTCCGAGCCCGCAGTCGCGTGCAGCCTGCACGGCACGAGGCGCGCCTTTACCGCCGCGCTGCACGTGGCCCTGGGGGACTCCACCCCGCTGGACGTGCTGCGCGTGGACACCCCGCAGGGCGCCAAGTTTGCCAGCTGCATCGCCGGTAGGACTGGCTGCGGCATGCTGCCGAGCCAGGCGCGGCCCCTGCACGGAGCCTCGCATTGCCGGCCCTGCCCGTGGGTCACGTCCTTGCCAGGCCCCCTGCACTGTCCACTCCCCTTGGCTCCGCTTGTCAAGCCGTCGGCTGGCCCCACACCCCGCTGGCAGCATACGGCTTCCTGGCAGACGTCACGTCGGAGGCGGAGCGGTGGCGCTGGATGGGGCCCTGCCGCTATGACGTGGTAGGCGCAGTCAAGGTGGCGGTCAGGTGCGCTGGCGGGGGCAGCAGGCCCGCGCGATGCTGGCCCGGCACGCGGGCCCCTGGGTGCTGCGCCAACAGAAAGGTTGGTGGATCCATGCCGCTGCCTACCTGGGCACTCAGGCTGGGGCAGTAAACTGATCTGGCAGACCAGCAGCTCGCCACGCCTGCTTCATGCCGCGCCAATCTGGTGCCCCAGCTGTGCCTGCCCGGCTGCCCACCAATTGCAGCCGCGCCTACCCGGCCCGCATCCGGTATCTAGAAGGCGAGGTGGCGCGCACGCTGAGCAAGCACTCGCACACAATCTGCACGACCGACTGCCGCGTCTGCCGGGCCGCTTCGTTTGCACATGCCGCCCGCCTGAGCCAGCGCCACCTGGCCGCCGCCTCGGCTTCCATGGCGCAAAGCAGCAGCAGCAGCAGCAGCCTTCAGGGCTCGAACAGTGCGCGGCAGGGGCGGGCAAGCATAGGAGGGCTGCCAGCAGCAGGCAGCAGCGGCAGTCTGGGCAGCAGTGCTGGGGGGCTCAGCAGGCTGCAGTCGCCGGCCATTCAGCGCAGCACAGCAACGGCGGCGTCAGCGCCGAGTCGTGACGCTGCAGCAGCAGAGCCAGCAGCGGCAGCAGCAGAGGGCAGCATGTGCCTTGGGCCCGCAAGCAGCTGCGCAGAGGCGCCGCCCTTCCTGCGGCCGGCGGCGGAGGCTGGGGACCGGCATGCCGGCGAGGAGTGGCAGGAGGTCCGGGGCGAGTTCTGCTCCATCATGCTTATAGGTGGGGTGGTTGGCAGAGGAGGTAGGGAGGGGATGTAGGGAGGGGAGTTGGGCGGCGGCAGCTGGGGTTGCACTGCTGCTTCCCGCAGGGCAGGGGGGCCTGGCTCGAGGCCCTGCCTGTCCTTGCTGCCGCTTGCTCTGACCCTGAACGGTTAAATAGTGGGGGTTGCATGCTCTGCCTGCTGTCACACCCCTTGCCTGCCCGGCCCGGGCTTGCCGGCCCTGCAGTGATGCCCTGCCGCAGCGACAAGACGCGCTCCGGCATGGCGCGGTTTGGGCACTTGGCAGATGGGCGCCTCAAGCTTGTGCTAGTGCGCAAGTGCTCGCCGCTGCAGGTGGGTGCGCATGGTTTGCACAGCAGCTTGTGGGGCGCCATTGCCCAAGCTGCTTGCCTCTGACGTTGCTTGCTTGGCCAGAGGGGCTGCCTAGCTGCTGGGCCGCCCACTGATCGCCCATCACCATCCGCCCATCCTCTTGTGCCCACTTCCCCGCAGTACCTGCGCTTCCTGCACAGCATGAGCCAGCGCGGCTGCGCCCCCGGCCAGCTGCCGTACGTGACAGTGCTGGATGCCGTGGCGGTGGAGGTTACCCCCCTGGGCGGCGGCAGCAGCGGCGGTGGGCCCACGTCTTGCTGGAACCTAGATGGCGAGCTGGTGGCGGGCCCCGGCATCCAGGCAGAGGTGCACCCTGGGCTGGTGCGCGTGTTTGGGCGTGGCGTGGAGCAGGCGTGAGCAGGCTGCTTCGTCCCTGAGCTGGGCAGCTGCGACCGCGGCTGCACCCCAGCCGGTGGCGGCAGTGGTGCCAAAGAGGTGCCGTCCTGCTCGTGAATCTAATTGTGCACCTCTGAGCTATTGGGTGGCAAAATTGTGGAGATCTCAGCGCTGCCCCCCGGAGCCCCTAGTTGCCTCGACGTGCTGTGATGTGAACAGCTGGACCGCTCAGCGGGGCATCCCAAGCCCTGCAGGACCTTGCCCTCCCCAACGCTTCTGCTTTTGCCAGAAAATCAACCTAGGCTGCTGCGCAGCTGGTGAGAGCAAGGGGTTGCAGGAGAGGCTCACCTCAACCTCACCTTGGCAACTTCAAGTGAGCAGCCGGGCATCGCAGCCTTGTCAGCTGGTAGACATACACATTTTGAGCAATTTTTCAGTAGGGTCGTCGACAGCGCCGGCGACAGCCAAAGGCTGGTGTCGCTCTGACCCGCAGTCTTCCAGGCGGTCTTCTACACGCAGAGGTTGGTTCAGTGCGGCATTGCTAAAAATGATCCGAATTTGCGATCTCCACCGACATCTGCAAAGGCACGGAGCCAGGCCGGCGCGGCTCGCCCACCGCCGCACAGCCTGCCTGCCGTCACCTTCCTGCCGTGCAGGCAACAGGTCCCTCCACCTGGCAACGGAGGGGGCATGCTGCAGGTGCAGGCCAAGATGAGGTGAGAATACCTTCTTAGTCTCCAAGTTGCTGCATTCTGCTGCTTAGGGCTGTGCCACCCCTGCTGGACCGGCTTAGACCGGCGGCTGTCATCACCTGGACCTCACCTCACCCGGACCCCATTGTCCCCAGGCACCCCATGAGGCCTCTTCCCAGCCTGCCCTCGACTAAGGGCAGCGCAGAGGAGCTCTCCGGCCCGCCAACCCCACCGAGCGAAGAGCGCAAGGCCGCAGCGCCTGGCTCCCCCATTGCCACCCGGCTGGCCGCTGCGCCAGCACAGCCTGCAGCCACAAAGGTGGATTATGCGGCGCTGTATCGCGAGCGATTCCGCAGGGAGCAGGCTGAAGAGCAGGCAACTGGGCTGCGACGGCTTCGGCGGTGAGCTGGGCGGCGCTGGTGGTTGCACATTCGGTGGTGACGCTGGCCCGCTTGTGGTGCTGTCGCTGTTCACGTGCTCCGGCCTGCGGTGAGATGCCCTCGGTGTGACCCTCCACCGACCTCACCGTCAGACACGACCTGGTGCTTGCAGGCGGGTGCGGCGGGAGTGGCACGGCTTCAGCATCACCTGGGGCCTGTTTGTGCTCGAGCCCTGGGAGGCAGCGGTGGTGCTCACCCTGCTGCTGCTCACCCCCGCCCTCCTGCTGTGGCACATGCTGGGCCCCGCCTGAGGCGCCCCTCCATGCAGATAAGCCAGCACCAGAGGATGCACTCTGTTAGCCTGCACAGTGTGCATTAGGCTGTGCCGCCGACCCATGGAGCGGCTAAATGTTGCGCAGCAATGCCGCGTGCGCCTGCGGCTTGCGGCCCCACGGCATGATCTGTCTCCGCAGCTGTAGCCTGCACTGGCATCAGGCACGGCCAACCGTTGACCAACTCAATCAGACCACACTTCATATACCATCCCGTTGCCGGGCTCTGGCTGCCGGCCCTTGACAGCAGTTGCACATTCGTATCATTCTCTTTCACAAGCCAGCCTTACGATTTTATCAGGCATCGAATGCCCAACCATGCTTCATACCCCCTTTGGGCCCCTTCTAACTTCTGTTTCAGGTCTCAGCTTGCACAAAGACTAACATTTGGTTTCCCACTGTGCTTTGGAATGCGCACCAGCTTCCAGCGCCAGGCCTTCAGACAATGCCGCTGCCCATTCTGATGATCTTATCATCACCATGCACTCATGGCCTCTGGCAACCACGCTACACCATGCTGCAGTTTTCATGTGGACCGGGAGCTTCGTGCAGTGATAAAAAGGCCTGCATGCAAACTGCAGCAGCCAGGAAGGAGAGGGACGCATCAGGAGAACACGGTCTGCAGGTTGTTGTGTGTAGCCGCCAACCGTTGGTGACCTTGAGCAGTGCAAATTTGGGTCCTTTAAAGGCTTCGTAGTCAGAGAGGAGGGCCATCGGCGCATGGGATGCGCTGTCACAAGCCCAAAGAGCAGTGCAAATGCATGTGGAAGTATGGCTCAGGCGTTCCAATTTTGGGGGCGGGTGCGGGTGGCTTCCAGAGGTTGCCGCAACTCTCGGGGTCATTGTCTTGTGGCATTTCCTCAGAGCAAGCTGTCTAATTGTCAGACCTTAAGACTCTGGGTGCCAGGGTAGCTTCGTGCCAGGGTGCTGGAGGACCAAGCTGGTGCAGAACAGCCGCCAGCGCCAGCCAGGTGCTGCTCCAATCGCACCCGACAAAGTTCCAGGCTGTGACGCTCATTTGCGCACGCAGGTGTCGCCAACACGGACGTAGGACTTGGAGCACTTCTGCAGGGCGGCACGAGGGAGAGAATAAGGGATGGGGCGGTTACAAGACGAGGCATGGGTGGAATGCAAGTAGGAGTGGGCAGGGATATGTGAATGCCCGTGCACGCCTGCTGACAAGGCAGTGGCGGGCAGAGCCGTATGCACTGTAACCCACTCAGGCCAGGCTTCCGTTAAATCGAAATGTGAGGGAAGCTGCTCCGCAATGATTACGTACCTGGCACTTGGTGACCGTCTGGTCGCACTTCAGGCAGCCCTTGGCGTGGCACTTGTTGCAGTCGCCCTTGTTGTGGCGGTAGCCGGGCAGGCACCTGCAGGGCAGGTCGTGGCGCAGGCAAACCTTGGATGGGTCAGGCCCGCTTGTCAAGGCAGGACGCCATCCAGGCAGGCAGCCGCGAGCAGGGCCCTGCCCACCACAAAGCCTTCATGCCTTGGCTCTGACCCACTCACGCAAGGCACAGGTAGTCGTTGCGGCAGTGCTCGCAGCCTGCGGGCAGGGCAAGGGGCGGAGCAGGAGCCAGATTGAGCAGGGCTAAGTGTCGGTTGATGCTGCCACCTCCCTCCCACGCATCTCAATGAGTGCAGCCCCCGCTGCGTGGCTGTGCTCGCTGCACTCACCGTTCTCGCCGTCCTTGCAGGTGCCGTCGTCAGGCTTGGGTGCTGCATGGCAGCGGTGCATAGGCCAAGCAGAGGGGGGCAGTCGGGAGGCGGATGCTGCGCGGGCGCCAACGCAGCGGGTGCAGCTCGCGACAGACAGGGCTGCACGCCCCGCCCCACTCACGCTTGACCGCGCACTCGCAGTCGACCGCCTTCAGGGGGTTCTCCTTGCCGCGGCCCAGCCAGTCCTGCAGGCGGGGCGCCGTCAAGGGTGGGCAACATGCAGCACAGCGCGTCCTCGTGCCCGCCTGCTCCGCGCTCACGCAGCGAACCGCAGGCGCAGGGAACAGCTGGCACCCCAGGCCTGCGCACCTGGTGGCAGCGGTCGACCATCTGTCCCATGAGGGAGCAGCCCACAGCGGAGCCGCAGTCCAGGGGCAGGTACCTGTGGGCAGGGGCGAGGGTGAGTGGGGTTCTGGGTGATGGTGGGGAGGTGCCCCTGTGCGCCAAGCGCCTGCCCCTTGAAGCACAGGTGTGCAGCCTTGCAGTGTTCGGTGTGCTATGCTTTGCGGTCAGCGCTTCCGGCACTGGCGCAGCCGGGGCGTGGGCCAAGGGGGCGGCCTCACTTGTACCAGGTGTAGTCCTTGGGCAGGCCCGTCAGGCAGTGCTTCACCACCTGCAGCAGGCCAGGCAGACGTGACAATCAGCCAGGTGGGTGCATCCACGGGGCGCTGCAAGCAGCTGCCGTGTGGTTTGGCATGTGCAGGGGGGCAGCCACGTGATCTGGTGGTGGCTTGGGCAAGTGGCTGCGTACGCCCCGCAGGGCCTGGGGAATGGCTCACGCAGGTGTTGGGGTAGAGGCCGCCAGTCGTCTTGGAGCGGCCGTCAGACACGCAGACCTGTGGAATGGGAGCCACGTGGTGTTTGGGCATGCATGTAGCAGATACGCTGCCTGAGAGAGCAGGGCATAAGAGCAAGGGGTCCGCCAGGGGCAGAGCAGAAGCCAGTTCTGAGCTTCAAGGGTGGTATTGCCGCCACCCTATGCTGTAGGCATGCAAGGGAGGGCGGGAACACCCCTGTCCCCAATCACTCACCGGCTTCCAGCCCTCCTTCTTGAAGCAGTTGTACACGCATGCCGAGTTGTACCTGACACTGCAGAAGGGCAAAGAGGGCTCTGCAAGTGTTAGTCATCGGATGGCCAGATGAGGGGTGGGGTGGGGGTGGGCTTTTTGTGGCAAACACGCTCGACCCCCGCCGCGCGGCAAGTCGTCAGCGGCCAATCAGCGTCCCACTTCCTGCATTCGGCCCATCATCGCCGCCAAAGCCGTGAACAATGCCTCATTGAGCGGGCAGGCCAGCTGTTCGGGCCTTGCCTGCCATCCATCGTTGCACCCGACTGCCACAGACCACACCGTCACACCCGCGACACTTCGATGCCTCATCGACATATCCAAGACCGCAAACAGCACAGAGAGTCGCCTCGGCGCAGGTATTCCAAACTTGGCAAATGACTGCTCATCACACGGGCTTCCCGGGGCCTGGCAGGAGCCATCGGAGATCCCCACCCGTCTAATGATGATCCACCACTCACGAGGCGAGGGCAGGGGCGGCCAGTGCCGCCAGGCAGAGCAGGGCCAGGACCTTCATGTCGAAACTCCTTGTATCGGATACAAGGAGGGCTTGAAGGGTGTGGAACGATGTGATCCGGCTTGGAAACGAGAGAACAGTGACTGAGCAGACAGACGTTGGGTTGTTAGCCTGCGATTCTCAAGCTCGCCTCCCGCCAGCTGGGCGCAGCATGGCAGTTGGCGCCAGGGCCAGATTCCTCTGGGGCAAGTTGCTGCGAACACTCCTGGTTGGTCCAAACAGCGCTTCAGTCGTGTGGAACATTGCCTGTAACACTGGAACACAAGCACAGTGCACGCAGCACTGGCTCCTCCTGCCCAAGCCAGCTGTCCCCAGCTCCAACAGTACTTGACAACACAGCCCTTACGGCACAAGAAGTGCCCCTGCCTGTCCAGAACTGCAGCTGGTCTGACATCTTCCGGCGACTCAAAGCCAGAACACAGGCCGAAGAAAGTGTGAGGGTTGCTGCTGGGCCAGGTATCCACCTGCCCAGCTCTGGACTGTCGGACGGCCTGTGCCAGCCACACAAAGGCTGGGCAGCCAGCCAGGAGCGCGGAAGCTGTGTGGTAACAAGCTAGAGTAGGCTAGCAAGTGGTGGGGTTGCTGCTAAAGAATCTGAACGAGTGATACACGGCACAAGTTGCAGACGAGTGCGAGTTGGGGGGGAGCATGGGTGCACGCAAACGCAAGGGGAAGGGGGCCGGCGCCCAGCCGGAACGACGACAGAGGCATGCTGCATGCAGCGACTTACAGGGGGCGCAGGTGCCACACTGTCAGCCAAGGGCAGGCCCAGCCGCTGCGTCCCAGGGTGCCAAGCCGGTCACGCAAAGCTGTACACCGCGCCGCCGTCGTCGTCAGCGCTGGCCGGGCCCCGCCCCGCCGCCGGCTGCGGCTGCCGCCGGTCGCCCGCCCAGCCGTCGAGCAGCGCGTCGAGCAGCCAGGCCAGCGGGTCGTCGGCGCCGCTGGCCGCGGGCTGGGCCTCCCAGCCGGCGACCACCTGGCGGGCTGCGCCCACCGGGTCGTACCGCTGGTGCCCGCTGGGGGCCTCCCAGCCCGCCGCTGCGTCCAGGGCGGCGCTCACAGGGCAGTATTTGGAGGCGCCGGTGGGCCCGTGCCAGGCGGGGTCGCGCGCGGCGGCGGACACAAAGGTCCAGGGGTCGTACTTGGAGGCAACGCGCCCCTGGGACTGCCTCCACGCCATGGCCGCCGCCACCAGGTCGCCCCAGGGGCAGTAGCGGGAGCGCGGGGCGGCCGGCGGGGCGGCCGCCCAGCCGGAGAAGCCGTCAAGCGGGTCGTACTTGGAGCCCACTGGCGGGCCCCACTCCTGCAGCGACGGCAGAGGGTGGGCATGCCTTCAAGCCAGGCAGCAGCGACAGGGCGGACCGGGCATGCCTGTGCTGGCGGCGGGGGCCGCGCGGCACCTACAGCGTGCACTTCTATGCTGGGGGCAGGGAGCCAGGCAACGCATCGGCGGGCGAGCTGGCGAGGCGGCTACCGCAGCGCAGGGCTCGCTGCACGGCAGACCGCCCCGCTGTGCACAGCCACCGACCCCAGGCCCACCTCCAGCAGGGCCGCCTCCTTGAGCAGCACCCACAGCGGGTCATACTTGCCGCCGCTGGCGGGCGCTCGGCCCTCGCCGGCGTGCAGCCGCTGCGGCAGGGGGAGGGCCCAGGCACTCCTTGGGGCACGCCAGCAGGCCAGGGAGCCTGCAGCAAGCCCACCCTGGCACCTCGCCTGCCATGGCAGCTGCTGGCAGGCACAGGGCCCAAAGCGCACGGCTGCAGCTTCGTGCGGCGTCGTTCCTCTGTTGATGGCAGCGCTCAGGGTGCCGCTCGCGTGTGCCTGCACGGCTGCGCAGGGTGACCTGCTCTTGCTACTCACCTGCAGCAGGCCGCGTGCCATGTCAAAGGGGCTGCCGGAGTCGCCGACTTCAGCAGCCGCCAGGCCACGCAGCTGCAAGCAAGGAAGCAGTCGTCAAGTAAGCATTAGTGCCGAGCAGGGTGCGAACGGCCCCGCAAACCGCATGCTGGCTGGCAGCTCCGGTGAAGAATGATGCATGGGGAGTGCAGGCGAGCCATGAGGATCAGCAGCTGCAAGGGCCTGCATGGGCGGCAGCTCAGCCCCACCAGGCTGCGGACAAAGTCGTAGCGCGGCTGGCCCGAGGTGGGGGCGGCGGCCAGCAGGTCGCGCAGAGGGTCGTAGCGAGCATCGCCCTGTGCAGCAGCAGCGACACAGAGCAGAGCAGGGACTTCAGGGTCTGGATTGGCTGTTGCTGGCTGGAGCCAGTGCCTCCATGTGCGTGCTGTGCTTGGAAGGATGCAAGTCGAGCAAGCGCTGCAGGGCAGGGCCGGCAACAGCAGCTCGCGGCCCACAGGCGCACCCTCACCTGCACCCCTGCAGCCAGTGATGACAGCACGTCCAGCAGCATGTCGTACCCATTCGTGCTGGCCCCCTCCTCCCGGGCTGCCCCCTGCTGGGCGCGTCTGCTGGGCGCTGCCAGGCTGCGCAGCAGAGGCACTAGCGGGGCCAGCAACAGGTTGACGGTGCTCCAGCGCGGCTTTTTTTCACCCTGCTGCGCCTGCCCAGCGTGCCGGTGCAGCGGGTCAAATGCACGCCGCTGCCCATGCCGTGCAGTGGCGGCCGGTGCCGCCGCCGCCGCTGCTGCCGCCTGCGCCAGCTGCACCTGCTCGCTGACCGCAGTGGCGACAGCAGCAGCAGCCACCACGCGGCCCGTAGCGGCCAACAGTTGGCGGCCTGCACCATCAGCGCTCGCAACAGACAGCTCAGCGCCGGCGCCAGTGCGAGTAGTGGCTGCCGCTGTTGCTGCCACATGTGTGCGGAGGGCTCCAGCGGGGCCGCCGACTCCCGATGCCTGTGGCACATGGTGATGAGCGTGTGGCTGCTGTGGGACATACTCCTGCAGCGATGCCAGCTGGCTGCGCATGCGCTCCAGCAGGGCCTGCAGGGAGCAGGGCGGGGCCTCACGCGCGGGCCTCAGAAGTCTGGCTGCCTGCTTTGTTGAAGTGCCGGCTTAATATGATGGCTACAAGCTCTGAAATTCAGCAGCACCCTGCAGGCTGTGCGACAGCGAGCAGGTTGTTCCACTTGATCCACTGCTCACTCCTGCATGCGCCCCTGTGTACAGGGCCCCCCGTGGAAGCACGCAGGCAGTGCCGCCCACCTGCTGGCGCTCCGCCTCCCCAGCAACCGCAGCTGCCACAGCAGCCACCGCCTGGTTGGACTTGTCCGCCTCCTGGCGGGCCAGGGCCAGTGCAGCTGCTGTTGCGCTGCTGGCGGCCGACGCGCCCGCAGAGCCGAGAACCGCGGTGGCCTTGTCCAGCGCTGCAGCGCTGCTTGTGGCGGCGGCTGCAGCCGAAGCGGCGGCGCGCCCGGCGTCGGTGGCAGCTCTGCCCAAGCGCTGCTGGGCCGCTGCCATGCGGGCCTTGGCCTCTGCAATGCGGCGTTGGGTCTCGGCTTGCCGCTCCGCCTTGCTCATGTTGTGCGGGTAGGAGCGCTGAGGGGTGGGCAGGCGTGGTGGAGCGGGCGGTGAGCGTGCAGGGCAGTGAGGCTATGCTACCGGCCCGCCACAACAGCAGCGTACAGGCTCCCCATGCAGCTGTTGATGCAATGACCAGGCTGCCTGCACAAACTGGCAGCCGCGCAAGCCCTTGTCGCCCGTTGCAGCGCCGCCCACCTGCGCCAAACCCGCCGCCACTGCGCCAGCGCTGCCATCAGCTGCTGCCTGCGCCCTTGGCGAAGTACCGGCCGGCCTGCAAGCCCGTTTGGTGCCCCTGGGCAGCGGGGACGGCCCCAGCGCCCTACCAGCAAGAGCAGCCTCTCCTGGCACCATCGCTCGCTGCTTCAGTGCGGCCGCTCGACAGAATCACTGTCGTTCCGATCGCAGGCGCCGAGGTGTCGGTGCGTGAATACCCTGAACTCGTGAGTGACGGCTGCTTGAATCTGGGGTTCCGATTGTTGGTTCCGCTGGCACTTGCAACGGTGGAATTTCTTATGAAAAGTCTCAGCCGGTTTGATCGCGCATGTGAGCCGAGTCGCCGGGAGCCCTGACAGGGCCCCCCCTGGGAGGGAGGGCGGGAGCAGGGCGGTGCTGCGAGGTCATCACAACGGGCTTCAAGTGTCTTTGCACATTGATTACAACAGAGCGCATACAACAAGTAAAGAGGGCATACAGACGATTGTCTCGATCACGACAGCACCTCCCTCAAGGGGTCAGTCCTCGTTTGGCGCTGGAGAAGCGGCGCGGTGGCGGCGCACCGTCACCGCTGTGATGTTGATGCCCGGCGACGCAGCCTTGACCGCCGACACAGTGGTTGTGCAACATGGGCTGCCGTCAGCAAAGGCGGACCGAGACGGCGAGTTGGCGGCGCCCCTCGGCGTTGCATGCTGTGCCTCCCACTGCTCCGCTGCAACCGCTGCCGCAGTGATGCGGCAGCCAGGCGACGTCACCCGAACCAGCGGCTGGGTAGGCGACGGAGGCAGCTGCGCCCCAGCTGTTGGCAAGGACCCCGCCCTCACAGCCCTGGCAGCGGGCCTGACGCCGCTGCTGGCAGCCAGCTGCAGCCGCAGGCCATCGTTGGCGTGTTGCACTGCCTGGTAGCGCCCCCGCCAGGCCGCCGCCTCATGCTCCGCCTGCTGCTGCCGCTGCCGCGCCGCTGCCGCCTCGCTGCGCAGCCCCTCCAGGTCGCCCCGCAGTGCCGACACCTCTTGGCGTGCCGCGACGGCCGCCGCCGCTGCCGCTTCCTGCGCTGCCACCGCCCGCCCGAGCTCCTCCTTTGCCTGCGCCAGCCGGCCCCGCAGCGTGGCCCCCTGCTCGCCGTGTGCCGCCTGCAGCGCGGAGTGTGCCGCCTGCAGGGAACGGTGCCTCCCCTCCAGCTGCGCCAGCCGCCCCTCGGTGCTGTGCAGCTGCTGCGCCAGAGCCGCCTCGGCCGCCGCATGCTGCGCCAGCGCCTCGGATGCGGCCCTGTTCTCCTCGCGCAGCACATCTGCCTCGGCTGCCGAGGCGGCGGCTTGCTGCTCAAGCTGCTCAAGGCTGGCCGCCTGCGCGCAGTGGGCCGGACGCATGGATGCGCAGTTGGCCATGTGGACTGAGGCGTGTTGGCTATGCATGGCAGTTTAGGCTGAGCAGCAGCGCCTGCCATCAACAAATTGCTGACCCCCGCACAGGTGCAACCCTGTCCAAGCTGCCGTGCACACACTGCGCACTGTGCAGCAGGTCGGCGACAGAAACAGGCCCGCCAATTCCCCAGGGCCTCACCTGCTCTGCCCCCGTGCGCTTCAGCTCGGCAATCAGGCCATCCATGTCGCGCATCAGCTTCTTCAGCTTGGCCAGCGAGGCGTCTCGCTCCTCCACCGTCGCAGCCAGCTGCGCTGCCCGCTGGTCTCGCTCCCCCAGCTGCGCCTTGAGCCCTTGCAGTCGTGAGCTCAGGCTGGCAGCTGCCGCCGCGTGGTGCTCGCACTTGGCAGTGAGCTCCTGGCAGGTGTCGCGCTGCGTGTCGGCTGCAGCGGCCGCCTCTTGCTGCTTTGCCACCAGCTCAGCACGGAGCGCGCCAATCTCTTCCTGCAGCGCTGCACGCTCCTCCTGCAGGGAGAGTAGGTTGGGGGCAGCAGCAGTGTTTTGTCCCACTTCAGGGGCACTCAGGACCACCTGCTGTGCTGCTAGCAGCTGTGCAGGTCCAGATGGGATGGGATTTAAAACAGGCCTAATTAAAGGTCAAGTAGAGTTCAGAATTCCATTGGGACGGGCATTGTTTTGTTTGCGGCGGCTGGAATCCACGCGCTGATGTCTGGGCCACGCAGCAAGGGGTCTCAGTGCGCTTCCTGACTGCTGCACTGTCCAGAGGTCAGCCGCATTCCCACCTTCCATGAAAACCCCGCCGGTTTGGCTGGGCCAAACTGCTCAACAGGAGCGCTGCCACACTGGCAGCGGCAGCTCGGTGGGGGCAGCGGGTCGGTGGGCGGCGCCCGCCTGACCCACAGCGACCCAAGCCGTTCAAGCTTGGCATCGAGCCTAGCAACGCCATCTGTTGCGATCAACCCCAATCCCAGCAACAACTGCAAGGCTGCCATGGGTGGCGATGGGATACAGCCCAGTGCGCTTTGCAAAGGTTTAGCCGCCAAAGAGCAAATCGAAGCGGACGATCTGTCCCGAAAGGTAGGAAAGCACCCGGTTTGGGCGAAATGATGCGTGCTGAGGGCGCGATGTACTGTGGGTAGTGCCAGGGTGGCGATTCTGGGCGCCGGGGCGGCTTAGGGGGGCAGCAGAGGAACCAGAGCAAGCACCAGCAGAGCAGCAAGCAGCCACCTGCCTCTGCTTATTGCATTGCTATGTGGATATGCCTATAAACTTGAGGTTTTGTGTTTCCCTTGGGCAGGAAGCAGCGAACCCAACCGACCAACAGGGGCAGCCGGCGGCAGAACGCTATCCCTTACCCAGTCACCCCGCCCACCTGCACATGCTGGAGCTCATCCAGCAGACTGTGCTGCTCCTCTGCTGCTGCCTCTTGCATGCTTTGGTGCTCCCGCAACTCCGCCCGCAGCTCGGCCAGCCGCTCCTGCGGGGGCAGCCAACAGAAGTCCCGTTGTCCACAGGTCATGCCATCCAACCCAGTGCCCTCGAAACCTGCAGGTGATGCGTGCATCCACAAAGCATACTCAGTGCCGGGTGCTAACCTCGTTCCGTGCCGCCACAGCAGCCGCCTCCCTTCTCATCGCCTGCTCCCGCCGCTCTGCCGCCTCCGCCTCCCAGTCCACCCGCTCCTGCTCCTCCTCCAGCTTCTCTCCCAGCTCCTGCAGGCGCCCCAGCAGCTCCGTCTCGTGGGCGGCATGCTCCTGCTGCGCCGCTGCCAACTTTGCACGCGCCTCACTGGCGCTGCGCCGCGCCTCGCCAGTCTCTGCTGCCGCCCTGGCCTCGGCCGACCGCCGCGCCTGTTCCTCCTCGCGCAGGCGTGCCCGTGCTGCGGCGGCATCTGCATGAGCCTGCTGCAACTGCCCCTCCAGAGCCGCTGCGCGGCGGGACATGGCATCAGATGTTGCCTCTGCCGCAGCGGCACGCTGCTCCAGGGAGCGCACCACGCGCCGCCCCTCCTCCAGCGCCGCGCCCTGCGTGGACAGCTGGCGCTCCAGCTGTACAATTGCGGCCTCTGCGCCTGTCAGTGCCGCCTGCACATCCTGCCGCTGGCCCTCCAGCTGCAGGGCAGCCAGGGCAACAAACGTGCCTGGGTGGCTGGCCGGCATTTGAGAGCCCCAAAAGCCCCCAAAAGCTGGGTTGCCAATGAGGAGACCACCCCAGTTTTCTGCGGTCGCACCTGGGCCATGCGTATGTCTGCTTCCAAGACGCTGTTGCGCGACTCGGCTTCCTGGGCGGCCAGCAGCATCTTGAGCTCCTCAGCCTCGGCACGGGCGGCCACTGCCACCGCCACCCCTGCGTCCATGCTGCTGCTGGACGCTGGGATGTGCCAGCCGGTGGTTGCCGCCATTTCCGAGCTCCTCTGCAGCCGTTTCAGGGCACAGGGGCAGAACAGGGTTGGCCGGCGAGTCGGCGTTCACATGGTTCACATGCCGGGTTTCGGAGGCCTGGCGGCTGCCTTGCACGTGGCTGAATCGCACCCGTGAGCTGTCAAAGGCCTCCGATAAGCGGCCCGCCGGCCCGCCGCTGAGACCCGGACTGTTGAAGTGTGCCAGCGGCCCCGGCAAATACATTACCACCAACTCTCGATCTGGTTGAAGAAAGACGAGAGAGGTGCGCGATACGAACTTGTGCTCGGCAGTGCTATTGGCACCCACCGCCACCGCAAGCGCTGGGCACGCTGAACACCGAATTTCTCTCCGCTTTGGGAGACCCAGACTGAACAGGCCGACCTGCTGCAGCTTACACTAAAGAGGGTGGAGGAAAATACTTCTGTTTCAAGAACAGCATCAGTCCTCCTCGTCATACGCGTGCGCCAAGCCAGCCAGCCGCTCCTGCAGCCCGCCCAGCTCCTCACGCCCCCAGCCCCAGCCCTCGATAGTCGCCTGCCCCTGCGCCGTCGACGCCGCGGCTGTAAACCGCTGCTGCACCGCCTTGACTGCTGGTCCAAATGCCGCTGTGGCGCCCAGCCGAGTCAGGGCTGCACAGCTGGCAATGTCCTGGCCCGCCCTGCTGCCACCGCCCGCCAGCAGCAGCGCACCAGCAGCGCCCGCGGGAACGTCGCCGTTGTGGGACAGTCCTGGCGCCCAGACGCGTGGGAAGGGCAGCGGGACCGGCAGCGGCTGCGCAGCCACTGTGCGGTGCCGCACGCAGCGCCGCCGCTCAGCCGCTAGCGAGGCATCCAGCGCGCCGGCTGCAGCCCCCAGCTCCGCCGCTGCCCCTGCTGCCCGCGCGCCACGCAGCACGACCACCTCTGCAAAGCAGGCGCTGCCTCCTGCTTCGGGTATGCCAGGGGTGAGGCTGGCAAGCCGCTGCATTGTGAATGGCTGATCGTGGCCATGACCGCTGCCGGCGGGCTGTGTTCCTGCTCCCGCCGCTGGCGCAGCTGTGGCCCCCGCAGCGCCGCCGGCGCCCTGCACGCGGGCGTCTGCCTGCTGTGCCGCCTGCTGCATGTCGCTCGGAAGTGGCGGGCAGGGCAGCGACAGCGACATGCTGGCCAGCGGCGAGCGGTGTCGCGCAGTGAGCAGCTGGCACAGGTCCCACATCCCGCTGCGGCCTGGACAGCAGGGCACAGCAAGCGTGGCGATGTGGTGGGGGCCGGTCTCCACAACAATTGTGTTGCGCGCAGGCCTCGCACAACAGCCAGCAGAGACGGTGGTCGCCAGATCACTGCCTGCAAGCCCTTGTGCCTGCAGGCTCACCTGTTGCGGCAGCAGGGCTCAACCCGCTGGCCAGCAGGCGATACGGCAGCGTGGCCGTGTCCAGGGCTGCCGCACACAGCGCGCTGGCATGGAAGGCGTTGCCCGGCTGCCAACGCAGCAGCGGCAGCACGCCCGGCGCCTGCAGCGGCGGCGCCAGCGGCACAAATGTGCTGCACAGCGGCGCCAGATGCGAGAGGCTCAGGCCCTCGTTCAGCAGGCGGCGCCGCTGCTCAGCCGGATCACCTGCCGCCGCTGGTGCCATGCCGGCAGCCGCTGCGGTGGCAGCTGCGCCTGGTCGCAGGGCGTACAGCATCACGGGTCGGCCAGTGCCGTACTCATCCCTCACTTGCTGCGGGACGCACAGGGGGGTGCAGTACGGGGGCTTTCAAGGGGGGCATGGCCGGCTCGCGAGGCCGCCAAACGGGCAGGCCTCTGGAGCGCAGGCAGTGTGCTGGCATCTCTGGGTGACAGCGCATCCGTTGCGCGCGCCTTAAAGGGCGCCCTCCAGTTTGGGCGGAGAGGCAGCCTTCAAGGGCGCCCTCCAGTGTGGGCGGGGAGGCAGGTGCGCCAGCACCCCCCTTGCGCCCCCTCAAAGAGGCGTGGAGCCCTCTGCCGTCGGGCCCCACCTGCAGCATGCGCGTCGCCAGCTGGCCGAAGCCAGACAGGTCGTCCGCCAGCACCTGGAAGCCCTGCAGCTGGTCGCACTCCTCGGCAAAGAACCGGT
>KQ482042.1:2380507-2393437 GCA_001430745.1 Auxenochlorella pyrenoidosa | reverse complement strand
CCCCCCCACCACACACACACCCCTTCCCCGCAGCACCTACATTAACCCCAAGGCCACGGGCAAGGACATCATCCGCGTCTCCCGCTACGTGATCGTCGGCTTCGGCCTCTTCATGGGCGTGCTGGCCATCATCCTCTTCAAGATCGGCCTCTCCCTGGGCTGGGTCTACCTGTGAGTGCAGTAGGGGCCATGGGTGGCGCCGGGTGGCAGGCCCGGCTCCAGGGAACGAGCCAGCCCAGCCCTGCGCAGGCCTTGCTGATGGTGCCCACGACGAACCCCCGCCGCAGGTTCATGGGCATCGCCATTGGCGGCGCCGTGGCCCCTATCTGTAAGCGCCCACTGCCGGCATTGCCCACCTGCGTGGCGGTGGTGGCCAGCCCCACAGGGGCTGTCATTCGCTACATTGTTCACGTGGCCATCCGCCGCTTTCCCCGCGCCGGCATTTTGGTGGTGCCATGTCGGGTGCAAGGTGCCGACAGTGTGCTCGATATTCTGCTTGCACTGCAGACATGGCGCTGGTGTGGTCCAAGGCCTCGGCCGCCGGCGCCATCACCGGCACCATCAGCGGCACCCTCTTCGGCCTGGTTGCCTGGCTGGTCACCTGCCAGGTGTGGCTCGCAGCGATGCTCTCTGGGCTCTCAGTTGGCAGTTGCCCTGCTGGTTGCTGCCAAGCTCCAAATTGCACGGTGGGTTCTGTCCCGCTTTGCCCTGCTCCTTGAACAGCAACCATGTTTCCTCCCCACGCGCCCCTCCCCCCAGGCCTACTACGGCAAGATCAACATTGACAACCTGGGCGGCGACTACCCCATGCTGGCGGGCAACATCACCTCCATCATGTCCTCCCTCATCATCTGCGGCCTCATGTCGCTGTGGCGCCCCCAGAACTACGGTGAGACCGCGCCCTGTGGGGCAGGTCTGCCAGGTCTGGGGGCGCGGGCGGGAGTGGCGGTGCAAGGCACTGTTTTCACAGGGGCGAGCGTGCTGCTTCCTGCCAGTGGGCTCAACCCCCAATGCTCCATTCCCTCTTGCCCTGCAGACTGGAAGACCACCCGGGAGATCCCCACTGTTGATGAGGATGCCTCCTCCCATGGCCCCATGACCGGTGAGAGTGGTCTGGCAGCAGGGTCATTGTGGGCTGACCTTGACAGAGCGGCAAGGTGGGGCAGGACTATGCCTGCCCGGCACTTCTCAGCACTCGATCCTTTGCCATCTTCTTATTCTGACACATGCACCCTGTGCGAGAGAACAGGGGCTGGCAAAGCAGCTTTTGGCCAGATTATTGGTCACACCATGCCGACCCTTGCGCCCTTCCATGAGCAGGCCCCGACTCCCCTGAGGCGATGGACAAGGCAAAGAAGACGATGCTGTGGGTGGGCTGGACCCTCTCCGTGCTGCTCATCATCGTCTGGCCCCTGCTGGCGCTCCCTGCCGGCGTGTTCTCCAAGGTGATGGGAGGCAACGGGGCGAGCAGCAGGGCTGTCTTGGTGTCGCCTGCGCCTGCTGCGCACGACATGCTCCCAACACGCTCCAGGAAGCCCGAACAAGCTCGTTCTTTTTCCCACACCACGCGCAGGGATACTTCACATTCTGGGTGGTCCTGTCCATCACATGGGGCCTGCTGGCCACCATCGTGTCCACCACCCTGCCCCTGTGGGAGGCGCGCGAGTCGCTGGTGACGAGTGAGTACTGGCATGCGCCAACGTTTTGGTGGACGGCATGTGACCAATGGAGCCGGGGGAAAACCATGGCAGAAGGAACATTATTCAGCTGCCCTTCTGGCTCGCAGCACTTTCGGCTGGCACCACCCCAACCAGATCCGCTGGCATCAGCGCCAGGGCTCCCTCTTGCGTCCTGCATGCAGAAACCTTCCTCTCACTGCCCTGGCTCCCCTCCTTCTCCCCCACCCCACCCCCTGCAGTCGTCAAGAACCTGGTGACCTGCTCCACCCCCACCCAGGAGGAGGAGCTGAGCGGTGCCGCCCAGCCCGGAGACTTTGGAAAGCAGGTAGGCAGAGCCAAATGGCTCCCCCTGACGTGACTCGTTTGCCGCAAGGGCGTCAGCTTGGTGCAGCTGGCGGCGCCAGGAAGGTCGAGCCAGTGATGCCAGGCCACCCACTCCTAATCCCTGCACTCCTCGTGCGCAGGTCTTCCCCGCCCCCTCCTTTGGCAACCTCGGGGAGGCAGTGGACACCAAGGCATGAGTGCCTGGGTGGCAGGAGCATCAGCCGCACCCGGCATGACGTGCACGCTTGGTGCGTAGCTGGCCTCTGTTGGTGCTCCACACAGAAACCCAAGAAACCCGGCCCGTCAGTGCCAAAACTCAAGAGCTGGGTCTCCCCCCTTTGCTCTTATCTCCATCCCCGCTGCTCCATGCACTGTGCCCTGCACCTGCATGACGTGCCGCCCCACCTGTTTCCCTCCCAACTCTCTCCCGACCCCGTGCTCAGGCTCTTCCGTTGAACCCACCTCACTTGTCCCTTGCACACTGCTTTGCTTGCTGCTCCAGTCATCCGGGCTGCTCTTCCTGCTCCTGCCAGCGCACACGCTGTCGGCAGACAGGTGGCACGTTGCGGTGCCGCTGCTGTGCAGGACAGGCACTTGGGCAGCCTGAGAGGAGCTGGCGCGTCGCGATCATTTTTTCAATGCCCTTTTACCCCGGAAGGCACCCTCCGCGTGCCCCTGCCCCTGTCTTTCATTCATTCAGCAACCTCCTGAAGGCCTTACATTACGTGCTGTAGACCAACGCCCACCACACCCGACTGCCTTGCCTAGCGACCCTGCTGTACCACTTGGCTGTACACGGCACTCGCCTAGCGCTCTCCTCCCCACCTGCACCTCCCTCCGCTGTGCATTAAACTGTAAATGGGACACACATGAACAGATTTGAAGGCAAGGCAAGGCAAAGTGGCCTGGCCTTGAGGCAGGAGAGGACGGGTTGCCAGGGCAAGGGTGACCAGAACAGCTTGGTACAAAATTGATGAGAAAACAGGAGGTGACATGTGGGCGAAAATTGGAATGTGACGGCATCAGCACCAACGTAAGGACATGTGCTGCGCATCACGCCCTGATGATGGGCGGCGTCGGGGGCGACAGCGGGGCCGACTCTTCGTCTGCCTTGAGACATGCCAGCGGCGTCCCGAGCTCCCCGTTCTGTGTCCCCTTGGCCAGCAGCCCATCGCGCCCCCCTGTCAGCTCACGCTGCCGCTCCCTGGTGCTCTCAGGCTGCTGGCCTTCCCGCTGCGCCGCTCCTGCCTCGGCTGCGCGGCGCTCCGCCTCTGCCGCCCGCTCGTCCGCCTCCTGCCGCGCCCACACCTCCAGCTGCAGCTGCTCCGCCAGGCTCTGCCGCTCCCGCGCGTTGGCAGCTGCCGCGCGCTCCGCCTCTGCGCGGCGCTCCACCATTGTGGCCAGCTCCCTGCAGGCAGGGGAGGAGCCAGGGAGGGTCGCGACCGTCAAACGCAGGCAGACTTAAAGCGCCAGGAGCGGATTGGTGGACGATGGGACAGGCAGAGCGTGCAGGGCTGAGCTGTGAGGCATGCAGCACTGGCGCCACGAGGGCACGCGTTGCCTGGCGCGGGCGCGCAGCTGCGCCGCGGCCACGCTGCCGCAGCTCACTCTGACAGGCTGGCAACCTGCGCCTCCTCTGCCTCCAGGGCGCTGGCCAGCCTGGACACCTCGCTACGCAGCGTTTCAATCTCTGCTGCTGCCTGCAGCAGGGGAGGCATGCGGAGAGCTCGATGCCCAGGGGAGCCCTCCCTGTCGGGTGCTGCATGGCGGAGGGGGGGGGATGCACCAAGCAGGCCAAAGGGTCTGCGGTCGTCCAAGCCCTTGGCCCCGCCCACAAACTGCCCTTGTCCAGCCCTGCATTATGGCTGGCCCATGCAGCACGGCCCGTCTCCATGGCAGAGCCTCTTGCCTCGGCGAGCCTGCGTTGAGCCTTCTGCACGTCTGCCTCTGCTGCCGCTGCCCGCGCCTCGGCGTCGCTTCTCCGCTTCGATGCCTCTGAAAGCCGCGTCTCCAGGGCGCTGCAGCGGCTCTCCAGTGCCTGGCGCTGCTGGCAATCCGCCTGCACGCACTCCCGCGCTCTCTGCCACCGCTCCTCCGCCGCCGCTGCCGACGCCTGCAGGGATGGTTCGAGGGCTTAGGTTTGGAATGCCCATTATGCTGCCAGGACCGCACGATGCTCGAATTCTTCATTCGACGACGTCGTTTGTGAAGGAATTCTGTGGCGCGCCAATCAGCCGACACCACGTTGGTGAACAGGCAGCGCCCCGGAGCCCCCACAACATGCACACATCGCACCTTCAAGCGCCAAGCCTTCCAAAGAAGCCATAGGCAGGCTGTGAGCAGAAATGGGCTCAGCAACATTCGCACAGGGCACTTGCAGCGGCTACTGTCTACAAGGACGTGTTGAAATCAATGAACGAGCAGCATCGGGCACGGCACCAGGACCTTGTGGTGAGTGTGCTATGGTGTGGACAGTCTGATGCTGCCGGCGCCGGGGCGGCTCTGGCCACCCAGTGCTGCCAGCTCCCTCCCCCTCCCATTCCAGCCACAAAGGTCGGTGCATCATTGCAGTTGGAAGAATGGGAGAATTAGTATGAAACGATGGCAGTGCAAAAGGCAGGCAGGCGCGTCATGACCCTCCATTCGCGTGCCGCTGTTGCCGCTCCACATACGCCAGCCAGCTGCCCAAGTGCGTGATGTCCTCCACGTTAGCTGCCCCGCCCTTGCACGCATCTGCGGTGGATGGAAGGCAGCATGGCGGATAAAAAGGATGCGCGCGATGCAGGGCTCAGCAGGCAGCATGCCACTGCTGGGTGTGTAAAGGTAGGGCTGGGTGCCTGCTTGCCAGCCCTGGCGGGTGCGAGGATTCCTCGGCGGCCCTCCCACCCGCCACCCAGCCCTCGCAGATAAAGCCATTCACGCTGCCGCCGTCCTCGAGCTTGACGGTGCCAATTCCAAGCGGCGGCGGCACCTGCATGGAGCAGCACGCAAGCGGGCAAGATCCATTGATGCCAGCAGAGGGACTGGACAGTGCGTGTCGGTGGCCCTGAAAGCCGATGGGCGGGAGCTGAGGAATGGCGCAGCAAGGTGCCATGCTCCTGTCACACCTGCCAAATTCCGATCTCCTCAGACAAGAAACCAGCAGCAGAGGAGCCACCCGGCTGGCCTTGCCTGCAGCATAAAGTGCCCAAAGTTCTGGATGGGCATCTCCCACACCTCCAGGTGCACCGCCGCGCCGCTGCCGTCGGTCACGGCTACCATGCCAGGCTTGGTCTTGCCGGCTGTGTCAGTGAAGGCATACAGCCTGCGGGGCGCAGGGAGGCCGAGGTGGTCTGGTGACGGGTGAGCTTGACCAAGGAGCTTCCCAGCATGCAACCTACAGTTTCAAGCAGCGCATCTCCCTGGTGCGTTGCTAAATTCAGCACTGCATGCTGCAAAATGTGCGGGCCATGCAGGCATTGCCAGCAAGGCCCCTGCCCACCGGTATTCGGGCGCCGAGCGGCACTCGCGCACAAACGTGCTGCTCAGGCTGGTGAGCTGGTGGTTGAGCGGCTGGTTGCGCAGGTGCAGGCCGCAAACAGCCAGCAGCATCTTGCCGCTGGCTGCGGCTGACGCTGTCATTCTCGGAGCTGCAGGGTGCACAGGCAGCGGCGGGTGGGTTGAAGGCGGGTGGGTTGAAGGCAGCCGGCAGCGCCCCCATTCCCCCCGAGCCCCGCCCTGCCCCAGCTAACAATGTAATTACATGCTGACGCACTTCATGTCGTTTTCGTACCGCTTATAGCCGAGAAGGGAGTGGTCTCAGCCTGCCAAGTGTCGCTGGCCCGTCCTGTCGCCCGCCCGTTGCTGCACCGACTCGTAGACGCATGTAGATGCTCAAGATCCAGACGGCAATCGCCTGACCCGTGCGCCGTAGCGCAGGGACCGTGGCCAGCGTGGCCCAGCGAAGGTGCAGCGGACCATCGTTGCAGAAGGGGCAGTGGACGGGCATTTCCGACCCCTGGTGCGACGGCATTCCAATCCGATCGCAAGGAGTTTGGACTTCCTTCCTTTCCGGGGGCCAGGGCTTTTGCAACAGCGGCCCGGAGGGGGTGACCACTTCCGAGCGCTCTGCTTCTCCTCGATCCCTCAACACGTATAGAGAAGAGCATCAGAGCATGCCGCTCACCACCAGGGAGCTCACCTTACCGGCGCTCCGCGCCGCCTACGCCGCCGGCAGCCTCACTCCGACAGAGGTCTGCCGCCAGCTGCTGCCAGCCATCGCCGTTTCCCGTGCAATCTTCATAGCACGACCAATAGATGATGCGGTGCTGGAACGGTGCAGGTCAGTGCGCTTTCACAATGTGCACGGGCGGAGGCTTCCCATACAGGGGAACCCCCTCCCCCCGGCCAGTTCTGTTTGTGCTGCGGGTTGCCACCGCGACCATGGTGCTGTGCCCGGGACATTGATTCCTGCCCCGTAATGCTGGCTGAGCTGCGAGCCCTGGGTCCACATCTGTGCTCCCATCCGGGCAGTTACCTGGAGAGCCTGCCAGCCGAGCAGCGCGGCCCGCTGTGGGGCATCCCCTTTGCCGTGAAGGTGAGCCGCTTGAACAGCAGGCCACCAAAGTGGCAGTGAGCTCGCAGTGCACGGCGGCGGGCATCCTTGTGCTTGTTGATTGCGACCTTGTGCCCTACATTGTGACCACGTCACGACAGTTGCCGCCGAGACGGGTCTGCTGCCTGCCTGCCTGCCTGCATGCCCAGCTGGCCACCAACCTTGTTGGTCGGTTCGCAGGACAATATCGATGTCGCGGGTCTACCCACCACTGCCGCCTGCCAAGAGTTTGAATACGTGCCCGGCGAGCATGCGCGGGCCGTGCAGCCTCTGCTAGACGCAGGCAAGGCTTGCAAGCGCAGGGCGGTCTGCAGCTCTGGTGGCAGTGCTCCGCAAGCTCTGCCTGTGCACAGTCACGGGCAGGTCTGGGAACCCATGAGCACGCATGCTGCTGGTGCAGCGGACGGGTCGTGCTGCTGCCTTGCAATCAGCAGTGAAGCGCGCAGGCCCTGTTAGCTGACCCCTGACCCCGCTCATCACCTGCGCTGCAGGCGGCATCTGCCTCGGAAAGACAAACATGGACCAGTTTGCGTGCGGCCTGGTGGGCACACGCACGCCCTACGGCATCCCTGGTGTGTGGGTGCAACTGCAGGCCGGGGAGGGGGGGGGGGTCCCGAGGCAGGCAGGGCTTGCTTTGCTGGTGCACCTTTCCTGCCGTTGTGGCTGTGCCACAGGCATGCTGCGATGCGCCGCATGCAGCAGCTGGTGGCGTGCGCACCCAGCACCTACGCATTGATTCCATCCCTTGGCCACCCCCCTTGCGCAGCCAACGCATTTGATGACCGGTTCACCCCGGGGGGCTCCTCCTGCGGCTCCGCGGTGGCGGTGGCAGAGGGTCTGTGCACCTTTGCTCTGGGCACCGACACCGCCGGCTCGGGTGGGTGCAGCAGTTGCCATGCATAGAACAATGAGGCCGGGAATGGCAACTTCCGAGGGCGGGCACTGCACCAAAGCCGGGTGCATACCTGCGAGCACACGTGTCAGGAATGATGACTGGATCAGCGGCAGCAGTTAGGCGTGGTGGAGCAGTGGCCGGCTGCAGTGTAGGTTGTGCGTATTGAGTACTTTAGAAGCAAAACCCGTGCCCCCACAATGCAGGCCGGGTGCCCGCCGGCAACAACGGCATCGTCGGCATCAAGCCCTCGGTGGGGCGCTTCTCCACGGCAGGGGTGGTCCCCGCCTGCTACCTGCTGGACTGCGTGTCGGTGTTTGCGCTGGCGGTGGAGGATGGAGCCGAGGTGGCGCGGCTGATGGAAAATGCCGACATTGCAGGTGGCCGCCAGAGCCTCGCCTGCGGGCCGCCCGCACCGCACAGCCTGGGGAGGGTCGCGCCCGCCGGGGCGCACGTCAGCTCTGCCCTTGCCCCGCTGGTGCACACCCGCTGCACCAGCAGCCATGTCAGGAGGAGAGGGCTGTGCTGCCTCAAACCTGGCCGTTGCCCCCGCCTCCGTCGCCGCAGACCCCACATACCGGCTGCCGAACGCGGCCAACCTGCAGCGGCGGTACCAGCCGCAGGCAGCCTTCCGTTTTGCAGTGCCCGGCCCCCAGGTGCGCCGCGCTCACGCCCTGCTCATGCCGCCGCCGCCAGCTGTGGCCGTGTGCGGGCTAGTTGATCGCTCCCAGCGTCACTGGCCCCGTCGGCATCAGAGAGGCTGTGTGCCCATGCAGCAGCAGGGGCGCATGCCAGGCTGAAACAGCCGCCTCCCTGCCCCTTCTGCAGTTCCTGGATGACTCCTTCGAGGGGCCTGGCGGCGAGCCGCAGCGGCGCGGTAAGGCTACTTTGGTGCATGCAGATGGGCCTGCAGGCTGATGTCGGGTGCCGCAGCCTCCTCCTGCACTGCTGCATACTCTCAGCGCCGCAAGGGTTGCCGTCTTCACCGCGATATCTCCCTGAAAACCTTTGCTGTGGCCCTGCTGTGTTTCACAGCCATGGCGGCGGCGTGGGGCGAGGCGGTGGCGCGGCTGCAGGCGCTGGGCGGCCAGCCGGTGCCCGGCTTTGACTTTGCGCCCTTTGCCGAGACAGCGGTCCTGCTGTACGGAGCGGCCTTTGTGGCGGAGCGCTACGCGGGTGGGCGGCCGCTGACCTCTGGGCTTGCGTTGCGCCCTGGCGCCGTTGCCTGTGGCCTGCTGTAGGAAGGGCAAGGGTTTTCCAGTCCAATCCAGCACACTCCAAGGTCTGGGCTTGCTGGCCTGTTTGAGTGTGGCCCCGTGCAGGCATCCGGGGCTTCCTGGAGCGCCCGGGAGGCAAGGCACCCGCCCCTGGCAGCCTGGCCGACGTCAGCAGCGACGCCCGCATGCTCAAGGTCATCCGGCGCATCATCGCCAACACCGGCAACTTCAGCTCGGCAGACGTGTTTGAGGGGCTGCAGCAGCTGAGCCGACTGCGTGCCCAGGTGGGGCGTCTGCTTCTGGCAGGGCACGGGAGTGCTCTTGAAGAGCGAAGCATGCCGGGTGCTGCTGGGGCTGGTGGATGCAACGTGCTGCCCCCCGCACCAAGCGTGGCGTTTGCCTTTGCCACCACCGAGGTGGCTGCCACGGCCTGCCTGGCGCCTGCCCCCTCAACCCCTATGTTAAGGGGCGCGCTGCTGGGCTGGCTGGCCCGGCATGCCGGACATGAACACCCCAGGGCAGCTCTGCGCCTCGCCCCCTTCACTCTGTCCAGCCTTGGCCCCTTCCATCCGCGGCCCCCCTGCAGTGTCGCGCCGAGCTGGCCAAGGTCGACGTGCTGGTGGTGCCCACCTCGGCGTACAACTACACGGTGCAGGAGATACTGGTGAGGTGGGCGGCGCAGTTGGGCGCACCCTGGGCGGTCCCGCAGCTGTGCCTGCCGACAGCAGCTGGCTGCGCCGGCTGCCGGGGGCCAGGTCGGCGCACGCCCACGGCAATGCCACCAGGAGCAGCAGCCACGGCTCCAAGCTGGGAGTGCATGCAAACTGCACCCCCGCCACTGTGCATGAGGGCTCGCGCTGAGCTGCTGTGGCCTGCAGGCTGAGGAGGAGGACCCGCCGTATGACCGAGTCGCCTTCACCAAGAATGCAAACCTGGGCAGGTGGGTGCGCTCATCACAGACTGGCACCAGAAGTAACGAGGCTTCTCCATTGCGCATCAAACATGCGCCTGCTGTGGCTCACAGCTCGTGCCTGCCGGTACACCGCTGTGTCCAGCAAGCGTGGCGCATATGGCTTCCACTGATCAGCAGGGCATGCTCTCTAGGCCTCCCAGCAAGCGCGCTCTTGTGTGGGTGGCTGTTGGCCTGCAGGTGGACCAACTTTGTCAACTTGCAGGACATGTGCGGGGTCAGCGTGTTCAGCGGCCTGCTGCGCCTGCAGCCTAATGGCGGCAGCAGCAGCGCCAATGGTGGGGGCGGTCCAGCGGCGGACGAGCAGCGGCGGCGAGCGGAGCACCTGGCGGCCACGGGAAATCCCAGCCCAGGTACAGTGGACAAGGCTAAACTTGGCTTCTGATGGTGACTGCTCTTGTCATCAAGTTGCCGCGCCATGCAATTGCTGCCACTGCACACCAGAATGTGCCATCGCCCCAGATGCGGTCGCCTGCAGAATCGTGTGATTGCGTGAGCCAGGGCAGTCCCTGTCCTCTCCCCTGTCTCGCTGCAGTGCTGCCCTTTGGCATCACCCTGCTGGCCCCCTCCTGGACGGACGAGTACGTGGCGGGCATCGCCGCCGCCTATGAAAAGGCAACTGGCCTGCAGGCGGGCCCACTAGGGCATTGTGTGACGCCCTACCGCTCGCAGCAGGCGCAGCAGTGATATGGCGCGTGTGCATGCATGGCTTGCACAACTGACGTATGTGCGCAATAGACGTCCAGCTGTCTCTCTTTGCTGCATTTAATGTCTTTGTCTGTTGAGTTGATTTCTAGGAAACTGCAGAGAGCAACAGTAAACCGGTGTAGAAAACTGGTACTGGCACTGCCAAAACACATCTGCACGAATTGTGGGTCAGCCTACTTCGAGAGAAGCCGCACCGCTGCTTTCGCTGCGGGCCGTTGCTGCTGCCACTCCCTGCTGCTGCTGCTCCTCTTGCTGCAAAGTTTGTGCTGCATCACCGCCAGACAGCCCTGTGTTGCTGCCTGCTGCAGCCAGGACGTGCCGCCGATGGCGCGCCGTGCCGCCCTCTGCGGGGCTCCCCCGGGGGATGCACGCGCACAGGCGCGCCGTGGCGGCGTGCTTGGCGGCGCACGTTGATGCCTTCTGCAGGTGGGAGGGGCGCAGCGCACACCGCACAGAAATGCTGGGCGGATTACTCGCAGAAGCGACACTGACCATCAGCCCGCTTGGCGAGCAGTGCTCACCCAGCTCTGCAAAGAGTGGCAGGTTCTGTCCGCTTTGGCGCCTTGCCACACACTGCCCTGTGCCCCCCCGCCCCCCGCCAGAGCGCGCCTGGGTGATGAGGCAGTACTTGTGCAGCGTCTGGTTGGCGTCTGCCACGTAGGCGGGCACGTCGGGGCCCAGCTCAACGGTGCACCCCTTCTCGCAGGGGAAGTGCTTGCGCATGACTGCAGAGGCAGAGCAGGCAGTGCAGGACCGGAGGCTAGGAAGCAGCACCACCAGCAGGCGACGAGGGATCGCTTGGACGGCTCACTTGGCGCCACCTCGCCCCTCCAAAATGCAGACGCAGCAGTGGCGGCAGCGGGGAGGCTGCAGCCTGCCGCCCCTACACGCGTCCGTCCACCCCCACCCCCACCCACCCACCCGAGCAGGAGTTGAGCCACCAAAAGTCTTTGGCGTAGCACACCAGGCCGCGCGCCTCGCACACCACGTGGCAGCTCTGGTGCCGCTCGCCGGGGACGGCGCGCATGCCGGGCGTGGGCGGCAGCTGCTGCTCCTTGGGCAGCAGCGGGCAGAAGCGGCGGTCGGCCACCAGGAAGGTGGAGTTCCTGCGGGCAGGGGCCGGGGGAGGAGCCCGGGGGAGGAGGGGAGCGCCCTGGGGAGGGGCCGCACCGCGCAGCCTGGGCAGCACATGCCCGCTCACCAGCCTGCCAGCCTGCCGAGCAGCGTGGAGCCGGGGCCAAGGATTGCACTCTGCTGCGCCTGCCCTGCCACCTTGCCGCCCCGCCCACTCCCGCCCACTCACTCCCAGGGGATGATGGCCACGTGCTGGTGGTGGCCCCGCGGGTAGGGCCACAGCTTGAGCCTGAGCGCCACGCGCGTGTAGCGCTCGATGACGTAGGGTATGAGGTACGTCTTGCCCGCCTGTGGCTGAGGCGCATCCCGCCGGTAGGAGAACTCAAACGGCTCGGCCGCCGCCAGGGCCGCCGCCAGGGCAGCCTCGTAGGCGGGGCGCAGCAGGCGGGACAGGTCACCATAGTCGATGACCTGGGGGGCGGGGGGAGGGGCGGGGGCCGGAGTGGGCACCGGTGTATGCTGGCCGGCACGTCAGGGCGCGAAGCATGGCGCAGGGTGCTGCCTCCCACGGCGCACCGTCTGGTCTGCATTCCAGGCCATGGTCTTCAGGTAGCGCGTGAAGGCCTGCTTGTTCATGTTGGCGCCCACCTGCATGCGCCAGGAGGGGCGGCCAGCCATTGGCCACCCAACAAACATTGCATTGCCTTCATTGTGGCGCTGCGGGCGGCAGCCGATGCTCTTGGCCTTGTTGCCCCGCAGCCCCCCCCCATGCACACCCGCCCTCACCTCCCCGATGTTCTTGTTCCGGTTAACCTCTGGACAGATGCACTCCCGGCCGCGCGACACCTCTTCATCCCGCATCCAGTGGTCCTGCGCCCACCCTCGGCAGCAGCGCGGCGCCTGTCAGAGCCTGGCACCGTGGTCATGGCAGGCCTGGGCACGCTCATCCCTGCTTGGCAGCGCAGACTTGGGCAGGCACTGGCATGCACCGCCGGGAGTGCGGCAGCGCCGCGTGGCCCCGAAGGGGTTGCCGCCCTCACCCAGTGGTCCAGCGGCCACTTGGGGCCCAGCTCCTGCCACAGCTCGCGCTTCATCATCCAGCCCAGCCCTGCATGGACAGAGGGGGGAATGAAGGGGGGCACGCTGGAGGATGCCCACCCTCCCAGCAAAACAGCCCTCGAAGCAAGGAGGAGGAGCCTGGCTGCATCCCATGCATGGCCATTGTTCCCCGCCAAGGGTGGCTGGCGCATGGGCACGGCGACCGCTGTGCGCTCCACTCCAGGCCCCCCCATCCCCCTCCAAGCTCGTGGGCCCCACCCGGGAAGTAAGAAGTGCGGAAGAGGTTGCGGACGTCCCAGCCGTGCCCCTTCTCGAAGCCGTTGTCGTTCCAGGAGGAGACGCACCAGAGGGAGGGGTCGGCATCCAGCAGGGGGGCGGTAGCCTCAAAGTAAAGCAGGAAGTCTGCGGCGACC
>KQ482042.1:2365643-2379513 GCA_001430745.1 Auxenochlorella pyrenoidosa | reverse complement strand
CGGGGGGGGGGGGGGCTGGCAGTGTCGCTCCTGTGGCGCGCAGCGTGCACAACATGCAGGAAGGGCGTGCCGCTGTGTGGGAGAAGCTTGCAAAGCAAAACGTTGCCCTGTGTCTCTACCGGCATGGGAAAGTGCACTGCCCCTGCAACCAGGGCAGGTAGGCATGCAGGCACTGCCCAAGCTGACACTCCTCCTAGGCTGCCTGCAGGCAGACCCTCCGCCCCTGACGTGTGCTGCCGACCGTGGCTGCCCTGCACAGCAGCCGCCCTTGCACCCACCTGGGCTGAAGAGCATGTCATCCTCCACTATGATCACATGGCTGTGCCCATGTTCGTTGAACACGCGGTCCAGCCCCCACTTGTAGTGCTGCGCCAGCCAGGCGTGGCCCGGCTGGGTGCTGCCCGGCAGCTGTGCCACGCGCGGCGCCTTTTGCCAGAAAGCAAAGCCGCGCGCCTCGCGCAGCAGGGTCGCCCCCAGCTGGTCCGCCAGCTCCGCCACCCCGGGGCTGTCGCCGTCCTGCGAAGTGCGCGGGGCAGTGCGGCAGGCAGGTGCAGGCCTGTTGGGCACTGCGGAAGGCAACGGCGCTGCAACGCGGCAAGCCTGGCATGGCTTGGCCCGCCCGCCGTGCAGCGCGCACCTGCGAGATGTAGAGCGAGTAGCGCGACAGCCCCTGCAGCCCCGCCAGCGAGTGCAGCGTCTGGTTCAGGTAGTCGGTGCGGTTGTAGCAGAAGACGACGATGGCGGGGTTGGGCATCGCGTGTGGGCCGCCGCGCAGCCCGCTGTCGCCACTGCCGGCATTCCCCACCGCAGCATCCACTGCAGTCTGATCCAGTGCAGCGCCGGCTGCGGCCAGGTGGTTGAGGCGCGCCCCAATCTGCTCAGCACCCGACTCTAGCTGCTGCCGCCGGCCGGCGCGGCGGATGTGCAGCCCCCGGCGGCCCAGGTCACGCAGGTGTTCAAGCCGGTCCTGTGTCCACAGCAGCTGAAAGGAGAAGAGTGCCAGGAAGCAGACCAAGGTGAGCCCCACAGCGCTCAGAAGCCGCATGGTGCTCGAGGCTGCTCGTGCCGCCGTCGCCGCCGCCGCCGCCGCCGCCGCTGCCTGCAACCGCCGCCGCTTAGAGACGTGATCCTCAAGGCTACTGGGAGCGCATTGCTATTCGTTAGATCGGTGCAGGTGCTGACGACGGCAGCAGAACACAGCAGGCTTGAGAAAGGCCCGCGAACGCGGTCCAGGCTATGAGGAGGCGCGTGTTGCAGTGGCAGGATGTCAGCAGTATTATGGTGATGTGATCGATCGAAGATCAGAGAGAAATTGCTGCAGGTGATGGAACAGTCGGCATTGCAGACAAACACAGGAGGCCAGTTCAATATTTCCCCCCTCTTTCTTCTATCTGCTATTGCCCGATCGACTCTTGGATGTAAAATCTGTTATTGCCGCCATGCTCAGCGGTCCGGAGCTGCACTGGGGCACAGCCCTTCGCTGGCAGCACCCCCTTCTGTCGCTTTTGGCGGCTCCACGCCCAGGACAGCTGATCAGCAGGCTAGCTCACCCGGTAGCGGTGACAGCTCTCGCAGTCTGGACTGCCCCGGACAGCCAGCAGCCACCGCTTGTGCTCAGGCAAGCCATGTGCAAACGCCTGCTGTTTCAAGTGCATCTGCTGACACCAATTGCTCACAAGCACCCCTATGATGTCATCTCAATCCGCAACCTCCCACCCTGCAGCGCAGATGCCAATGGGCTGCTCAAGCTGTGGGCGGTGGGCGAGGCAACAGCCAGCACAGCCGTGCGCAGGGTGGCCGCCCACCTCCTGCACTCGGGGGCCATAAATTGCCTGGAGACGCACCCGCCCAGCGGGCTGCTGGCGAGCGCAGGCGACGACGGGGCAGTGCGGCTCTGGCAGCTTTCGGATCTGCTCAAGGGGCAGCCTCCAACACCGCGCGGCTGCCTGGCGGGCCACGGCTCTGCCGTCAGTACAACCGCGTTCTCTACCTGCGGCGCCTTCCTGGCCAGCTGCAGCCTGTCGGATGGCACTGTGCGGCTCTGGAGCGTGGCAGACAGGGAACAGCTGGCGGCGCTGCGACTGGCAGCCAGCAGCGTGACCTTTGCGCCAGGCGATGCGGCGGCGCTTCTGGTGGCGGGGCCCAGCCTGCCTCCGCAGCTGGTGGACCTGCGCCGTGTGCCAGCCTGCCAGCAGCACTGCCGCTGCCTCGAGGCAAAAGGCGGACAGCAAGATGGCAGCAGCGGTGGTGGCAGCAGGAGCATGGCTGTGTGCAGTACGGCATCGGCGGCCTTGCACCCAGCAGCAGCAATGTGGCTGCCCGGCAGCCCTCAGCCATCATTAGCTGACCTGCCTGTGCAAACGCCGGGCCAGCATCCAGCACTCACAGGGCCAGCAGGAGCGGATGCTGGGCCTAGCAATCCGCGCTCATGCAGGCCAGGGGGCTTGGGCAGCCCCCGTCACGCGGGGTCGCTTGTGGAGTTCAGCCGGAAGCGGCGGCGCAACGGTGACAGGCACCAACAGCGGGGGGCCGGGCAGGTGAGCCTGGAAGGTGCACCTCCAGCGGCAGCAACCCCACGCTGCAGCATGAGGGCCGCGAGCCCCTGCAGCTGGCTGCCTGGCAGCGACTCGCCGTGGAGCCCGCGGGCAGCAGCACGCTCCGGCCACATCGCTCGACGTGACGGCAGCAGCGGCGTTGGCGTGCTTGCGGGGTTGCTGGCTATGCCACCTGCCAGCCCGGCGGCCTCCCCAGATGCAGCTGACAGCAAGGACGACTGCGCAGTGCCAAACAGCGCAGTGCTGGCACGGTGGCATGCGCCCCCTGCCGATGCCAGCGGCGAGTGGGACACCCGGCAGCAGCGCTTTGTGTACCGGCAGGTGCGTGGCCATGGCAGGCTGTCCCCCCTTACTGCTGCGTAGGCTGGCTTGATGCATCTGTATTGGGCACATGAATGCCATGTGCTGTACTAGGCTCTGGGTACAGGTGCTGTGGTGCCCTGATGAGCGCCAGTTATCTACGTTTCGGATGCGCAGCTGGCCATGCGAGCTGGTTGGTGCACCTCTGGCTGTGGTTTGCTCTGAGTTCTGAAGGCCATCCCATCGTTTGCTTCCATGCGTGCTGCAGGGCGGCCACGCACACCCTGTGCAGTGGCTCCTGCCCCTGCCCGGCAGCCTGCACCTGCTCACAATCTCAATTGATGGCGTGGGCAAGCTCTGGTCCACCAGTGCTGGCGGCAGTGATGCAGTCTGCGGCACCTTGGTGCCAGCAAGCGGAGACCGGCGCTGCAGCGTGTGGAGCGGCTGCCGCCCAGCGCTGTCGAGCTGCGGGCGGTACGCCGTGAGCGGCGGGCCGACCGGCACCCTGGCTGCCTGGAACCTGGCAGCGCTGCAACACCAAGTGCAACTGCCGCTGCCTGGGCTGCTTCAGGACGGCAATGCAGCAGTGTCAGCTGCTGCAGCGCACCCAGAGGCTGTGACATCAGTGGCGGTGGGGGCTGGAGACAAGCTGTTGGCGAGCGGCGATGCCAGTGGACGGCTCATTGTGCGGTGGATGTGAACTGTGCATAACATTTCTGGTGTAAGTACACCAGTCATGCAATCAACAAAAGAATGTGCACCAGGAAGAAGGAAGTGGGCGCTCTTGGCGTGATCGCTTCCGGCGGCGCCTTGGCACCTTCCGGCGGGCGCGTGCTGCACATGCTGGTGTCCTGCTGCCTTTGCAAGTGCATGCGACGCATTCCGATCGCTGTAAAAGGAGCGCCTCGGTACCAAAGAGGCCTGGAGGGGTTCCTTCTGGAGGGGCCGTGCCTGTCCCGAAGCGTCCCGCAGTTTCTCGACACACCCCAAGGCAGTATAAATGCGGGGTCCCCCTGCTCTTTCGCCATTCCATCCTTCCGTTTCCTGTATCCGGGCACCCCTCCCATCCACCGAGCTCCTCTCCTGAGGCCCTAGCCCGGCCAGCAGTATGGCCGCTCTCCTCTTCCCTAGCTCCCACTTCGCCTCGCCCTTTGCGGCGTTTGCAGACGATCTGGACGACATGCTCGCCCCGCCTCCCTCCCTGCGCTGCTACCCCTCAGCCTGCCGCTCGGCCGCATACGGCCCACCCGCCACCGTCTACCGCCTGCACCGCCAGCCCTCTTTTGCACCGCCCGCTGAGCCTGAGGTGCACCTCCGCCGCACCGACAGCGGCGTGCTGGCAGGCTGCCCCCTGGGCCGCGCCTTTTCCAGCGAGGACATCAGGTGAGCCTTGCGCCGCAGTGCCTCCCGGGACCTTCCGTCACCTTCCAGTGGCGGGGGGCCAGGGCCATGGTATTCTGTCGGACACCTGCTGCACGAGCATCGGCTCATTACGCCAGCTTCTACAGCAGGCCTGTCGGGCCCCAGGCATCGCTGGAAGATCCCAAGCCTGAGCCCCTTTGGCAGTACCAACCCCCCCCCCACCCCACCCCACCCCTGCAGCCTGCAAGTGGACGGCCGCGCCTTTGTCATCACCGCCTTCCACCCCGGCACCGCCCACTGGCCCCGCCGGCCGGCCGCCTACCGCGGCTCCCTGCAGCTGGCCCCCCACATCGACGAGCGGCGCATCCAGGCGCGCCTGGAGGACGGCGTGCTGCGCGTCTTCTTCCCCTTCCGCCCGAGGCCGCAGCCGCAGCGCCTGGTGGTGACGCTGCGCGCGCCTGCGCCCGCCCCGGCACCGGTGCAGCAGCCGCTGTGCCCGCGCATGGTGCTGGTGCAGGGCCCAGCCTGCCCGGCCCTTGCATGCGGCCCCGCGCGCGTGCCGGCAGCTCCTCCGGCTGCAGCACCCGTCCGCGCACCGGCAGCTTGCTGCGCGCCTGTCGCAGCGCACACGGCTCCTGCGTCAGCCCCGGCCGTCCAGCCTGCGGCCCCTGCCCCGGCTGCAGCGGCGCCCGTGCCCCCCTGCTCTTTCCGCCGCGCGGCACTCAACCGCCGCCCGGCCCGTGCCCTGCCTGCCCACGTCAAGGGCCTGCACCGCAGCTCTGAGCAGGTGTGTGAGGGATGGGTGCATGCACGGGCCGCAGCATGGTAGTGCAGGCGGTGGTTCGTGCCTTCAGGTGCTTGAAGTGCTGGCCTGCCCTTGGATGGCAGCCAGCGTCACACAACATCCTGCCCTGCCTACCTGTCGCCTCTCAAGTTTGCCAGTCTGCTCACCCTCCACTCTCCTCATCAACCCGCTGCAGGAGCCCGCCAAGCCGGCTGCGCCTTCCGTCCCATGCTGCCAGCAGCCACAGGAGCAGCAGCGCCAGCGCGCATGTGCCGCTGCCTGCAGCAAGCCAGCAGCAGCGGCCATGCCCCAGGCCACACAGCAGGCGGCCCAGCAGCCTCGGCAGCAGCAGCAGCCCCGCGTGATCCCTGTGGAGGGACCCAGCTCCCCCAAGGCAGCTGCGGCATCGGCGCCCTCTTCTCCCAAGGCAGCCGCGGCATCCGCCCCCTCCTCCCCCAAGGCAGCTGCGGCATCAGCCCCCTCCTCTCCCAAGGCGGCTGCAGCATCGGCCCCCTCCTCCCCCAAGGCAGCTGCGGCATCAGCCCCCTCCTCCCCCAAGGCAGCTGCGGCAGCCGACAAGGGCAAGATTCCTGCCAGCCCCCAGCAGATCGCGGCAGCTGAGCGGCGGCGCCGGGCACAGGCGGCAGCCGCCCGCATCGCCGCCGGCGTCGCCTCTGACAGCGACTATGACGACGCTGACGGCTCGGTGGAGGACTGCAGCCTGGATGCCTGAGGGCCGCCTGCCAGGCTGCAGCAAGCCAGCCCGAACCGAACGAACCTCTACCACTCGGCTATGTTCATTCCTCACGCCCTGCCCTCCTGAGCGCCGTCGAGCGCTGCCTGTACCATACCCCTGCACGCCCATACCCTTGCGCTGCTCCCCCAATGACCACCGTCATTTGCCCCCGTGGCTCCTGCTCGGCTTTTGTCACATGCAACGAATTGTCTCTGCCATGAGTTGTTGCCAACCCCAGATAAGGCATTCCCGGCTTGTAAATCTTCCCTTCTGGTCTGTTCGTCAGTGACAGAGAGCCTCAGCACAGCAAGGCTATCAGCAGGGGTCTAAGTCTCTGGTTCCATGCTTGAACCGCGTGCCAGCACCCTGCACAGCAGACATGCATGCTCACAACTCGTCTCTGCTGGCGGCCGCCAGTGGGCCTGGAGACACGGCCACGCCAGCCTCGCCCGAAAGCGAGCTGTCTCCCGCCTCTGGTGCCTCTGCAGTTGTCTCCTGATCCTCTGTGGCCCCTTGCTGCTCCACAGCTGCCACCTGCACGCCTGCAGGCTCTGCCACCTGCTGCGCCGGCGGCTGCTGCCCTCCCGCCTGCTGCTGCTGTGCCGCCCTTGCAGCCAGCTCATCCAGCAGCTGCTTGGAAGAGGGCAGCCCTGCCTGCTGCTCGTATCGCAGGATCGTCTCCCGCAGCTGCACAGGGATCAGGGGACAGGGGGGCGGATGAAGCTGAGCTCAGCACTCTTGAGTCTTGGCTGGGGCCGCGCAAGGCTGGCCAACCCCAGGGTGCCCAGCAGCGCGCGCAGGGCCGGGCGGCGGCCCCCTTGCCTGCAGCAGCAGCGGCGCCAGGCCGTCCTTGTACGCGTGCCACTTGTCCAGCGAGGAGGTGTAGATGGGTTTCTTCACCTGCAGGGCACGCAAGCCAGGTGGTCCGGCAGCACAACAGCATTAGCATGAGCTGCCATTCATCAGGCTTGCATGGCGCTGCTTGCAGCACGCAACCGTGGGGCGCGCGGACCAAGCTGCGGCGCTGCAGCCGCATGGGGACCCCGCTGCGCTTGAGTGCAGCGCACCTGCAGCTGGCTGGCCGTCTGCACGGTGCGGTCTGTCTCATAGAAGCGCAGCATGGCATCGTGCCAGGGCAGGCCGCAGTGCTGCGCCAGCCGGCGGCTGCTGCCCTCCTGCAGCGGTTGGTCGCCGGCGGGCAGCGCTGCTCGCGGTGAGCGGCCGCCGCGGCGCCCAGGAGGTTCGGTGACAGCAAGCAGGCGCGCATGCAGCGGCACAGCAAAGTCGCGCTCTGCATGGCAGGCGAGCGGTGCGAAGCAGACGTGCGGTGTGCGCAGCAGCTCGAGCACAGCGCATGAGCCATGCTCTGGCCTGGTCTGCCACCATGTGGGCGTAGTGCAGGTGCAGGATGCGGCCGGGGAAGGCGGCATCCCAGTGCGCCATCAACTCGTGGTGGGCGGCAACGTTGGAGGCAATGGCTGCGCGGGCAGCGCGCAGAGCGCACGGGTTGGGGGGCCCGAAGATGGCAGGCGGGCTGCGCAGCGGCGGCTGCAGCCTGCAGCTGTCTGCCATATGACTCTGGCAAGGCCATGCTCCGCTGTCACGAGGGCACAGGGTTGGCTGTGCACGGGAGATGCAAGTACTTTGTACGAAGCCAACCTATGTGTGGTGGTGTGCGCTTGCCGGGCTGCCCTGCCCGGTGAGGGGAGGGGCAGCCAATTGTTACGACTCTTCAACCCCTCCCCTCCCTGCCCCCTGCCGCCCCTGCTCACTGCTCAGGTTGAAGGACCAGGGCACCTTGTGGGGGAAGAACGACTGCTGGAAGGCCGACAGCGCGGCGTCAGCCGGGTGGCGCACCGCGTGCACCAGGCACGCGTCGGGCAGCAGCGCCGTGATGTGGCCCACCACCCACGTGTTGGCCAACGATTTATCCACCACCCAGCGGGTGCTGGCCTGCCGCTCCGGCGGCAGCTTGGCCCGCATGCCCGACAGGTACCGCCGGCGCAGCTGGGTCAGCGAGGCGGCGTCCACGCTGCCGTTGCCAGCCTCTGCATGGGGGTGGGGGTGGGGGTGGGGGGGGCAGGCAGCTGGCCGGCCGCGCTTGGTTGGATGGCCGGTGGGCGCGCAAGCGAGCGGTTAAACAGGACACTGTTATCCATCAAGGGGTGCGCCGGCATGCGAACACAGGGCTGTTGCCTCGCAGCAGCAGGCTGCGCCACCCGGGCGGGGCACCCAGAGAGCCAACGCCGGGCCCCGCCCCCTCACCCATCAGCTCCTGCAGGCGCGAAGCCACGGGCCGCATCACGGTGTGCTCCCCGGCGCCAAACACCTCGGGGTGGCTGCAGGGTGAGGGTGGGGGCATGGCAGCAGGGGTGCCGCAGGGGAAGTCACGGGAAGCACAGCGGCCGCCATGGGCCCAGGCAGCGCGGGAGTGGCACGGCACATGCACACTGGACCAACAGTGGCAAGCCGCATGCCCCAGAGGGCAGGTCACCTGGCCAGGATTTGCTCAACCAGGGTGCTGCCAGAGCGTGGCAGGCCGGTCACGAAAATGGCCGTCAGCTCCTTGCCGCCGGCAGCGGCACTGCCGCCCTGGCCATCCTCGGCCTGCGCTGCCCCCCCGCCGGCCTTTGTGAGCTTGCGCAGCTGGCGTTGTAGCCAGGCCGCGCTGCCAGCCGCCGCAGCGGGGCCGTCAGCAGGCTGCGATGCCGCAGGCGGCTCCGCTGGCGGCACGCCCGCACCGCCTGCTGCTGCAGCTGCATCGCCAGCAGTATTGAGCGCAATCCCTGCCGCGCCGGGTTGGGCGCCCGCATCCTGGTCCGCGACGGCGCCGCCCTCGCTGGCCAGCGGGAACAGGCGGCGCACCTCGGCCAGCCCCCCGCTGTAGTCCTTCTCGGTGTAGTTGGCGGCGTGCGGCAGGAAGTGCAGGCGCTTGGCCTTGTCCAGGGCGGCCCAGGCCTCGGCGTACCGCCTGGCGGGCGCGGCGGGAGGGGCGCGGGGTCAGCAGGAGGGGGAGCCACCCTCAGGCACGGCCGGGCTGAGGGCACCAAGAACACGGGGCGGCGGCGCAGTCTTCCTGTGAGGGAAAGCATCCCGGCAGGCAGGCAGGCGGCGGCTCACCGGCGGGCGTGCAGGCCGCGGTGCGCTGCGTAGTACAGCCGGTGCACGTCTGGCAGCGCCTTGCAGGCGCGGCCCTGGGTGCCGTCGCTGTTGAGCCGCATCCAGGAGCAGCCGTCGGCGGCGGGGCCCCGGGTGCCCTCCACCGCCGCGATGCAGGCCAGCACCCCCGCAAGCTGCTCGTCTGCGGGCGCATGGGCACACACGCAGAGGGCAGGCATGAGGGGCAGAAGCAGCGGAGACTGCTGTGCGGTGCACTTTGCAGGCAGTGGTGCACAAACAAGCACGGCAGCTTGAGCCAGCCTCTGCATCGGGCACCTGCAGCAGCCTGGCCAGCTGCATGCGCCACACCCAAGGGCGGCAGCCTCGGCCTTTGGCTGCGTCTCTCCTCCCCATGCCCACCTGTGAGCTTGGACAGCTGGGCGAGGCCCCGCAGGTAGCTGGCTGCCGTGCCCAGCGCCGGCGCCACAGCCACCGCCCCCGTCAGCAGCTCGTTTGCGCGTGCCTCACGCCCCAGCTGGCGCAGCGTGGATGCCACGTCCAGCAGTGAGGAGAGCGCGGCGGATGCCGCGGGCTTGCTGCGAGCGGCCTCCGTCACACCCTGCGCAGCTGCTGGCGCCTCTGGGCCCCCAGCTTCGTCAGATGCGCCGCCAGCCACCTCGCCTGCAGCTTGGCCGGCCGCCTGGCCAGCAGTCGCCCCCCCACCCCTTCCCCGCCAGCAACCTGCCAGCCCGCAAGCTCAGCCGTCAGCAGCGCTGCAGCCCGCTCCATCTCCTCCTCTGCCGCCTCTGCCCGGTCCATCAGCTGCAGCAGCCTGCCGCGCTCCACCAGCAGCTGGGCTCGGTGCACCGGGGTGGCTGCTCGGGGGGCGGCCCGCGACAGGGTCTCCAGGGTCCCCGCAGCCAGGCGCGCCGGCGGCTGCTGCAGAGCGGGAAGGCTCCCGGCGGGGTGTCCAGGGTTGCACACCGATTTTAGGACTGACCTCTTTCATGTGGGGTGCCCAGGTGCGTCAACACGAGACCAGAGTAGCAGTGGCGCTGGGTGCCGGGCTCCGTGTGACGGCAGGGCACTCCCCAGCAGGCGCGCCCCTGCTGCTGCTGATGGCAACCCACCTGGCTGTTCTCGCCCGAGAGCGCTTTGACCACATCTTTGGCCAGCCTGACCACTGTGGCAGACTGCCCGTTGTCTAGAATTTCATGCTGCTTCAGCACGCGCAGCAGCGCCTGCAGCGCTGGGGCGGCGCTGGTGGGCCTGGCTGGGGTCCGGCCGGTGGCGGCGATGGCGAGCTGCAGCGCACGACGAGGATTCGGTGCGATCTGTCAGCGATGCGGAGCTAGCAATGACAGGCAAGCGTGCAAAGCTACGCCAGGTTCCCCGATGCGGCACTTGCGGAGTCGCACCTTTGTGGAGGCCGCCCAGCAACATGCCAACAGCAGTAGAAACACCGTTGGCCGCATGATGACCAGGACAACAACTTGTTCCGTGCGCCGAGAGCCGCCAGGGCTCGGTGCAGCCAGACCGCCTCAGCATGAACAGCGGGCGTCGGCTCCTCGGCGGCTCTTGGGGCGCTCGGCTCATGCCTTGGACATGGGATGCTAGGGCGGCGGGTGTGACTTGGTGTGATTTGTGGCTGCATTGCTGCCGTTGTCCACCTGCGAGTGCCCATGCAACAAGGGGTGTGGCGGCAACAGCGGCTTGAGGAGCAGCAGATCTCTGAGGGCAGACCGGCAATCTAAAGCCACTGCAGTTTAGTCTGCCACATTTATATTGATACATCAAATCTGAATTACAATCATATATCTCGTATCCACAGGCAATGGTGGGCCACACTTGAGGCAGCACCAAGCAGCACTTCGTCATGTGGAGCCTCAGCCCGCTAGGGTGCGTACTCGACCAGCCAGATGACAGCCAGGATGGAGGCCGTGGCCGCCACCGTGCTGGGGAATCTCTCATGCAAGTTCAGAGCAGGGAGGGCAAGCTTGGACTTTTGACCAGGTTGACTGCCAGGCAAGAATGCAGGCAGCGCGGCAGGTCTGCTTGACTAGCAAGCGGGCAACCCAGCATGAACGGTGGCCTCGCCTTTCGCCTTTCGATATCCAAACATATCACACACATCTCAGTGATCACATCAGGTGCACTAGAACTGCCGAGTGAGTAGTCTCTTGGCACCGCGCTCGGCCTTTGCCCTCCCGCTTGCTGCTCGGCTGCCGCACAGCACTCGTTATTGCGCATCTGATTCAGTGGCCTTGGGGATTAGTGGCCGCAGCAGGCGTGCGACCTCCCCCACTGCCACCGCTCTCCCGCCTGCGCTGCCATCTCTGCAGGCGTCGCGTGCTGCCCACCCGTGAGCCCGATGCATGCGGCAGACCTCTTTGAGGTGCCTGGCAAGGACAAGTATGATATTGAGGAGGAAGTGGGGCATGGCACCTTCTCAGAGGTGAGCTGGGCGGCACGCACCGGGCCAGCCGACGTCCGGGTGCTGCAGCCGGCGCATCTGCTGGCTCCTCAACTCTTAGTTGATGTCGACCTGCCTTGATGCCTGGCAGGTGCATCGAGCACGCGAGCGCGCCACGGGCGAGCTGGTGGCCTTGAAGCACATGTACCTGCAGGTGGCCTGGGGAGGCGGTGGGATTGCTGCAGCAGCAATGTTCTAGCCGATCGGATTGCTTGGGACTCGGACTGTGGCTTTGAAATGGCATGACCTATTTGTGCAGCAAGCAAGTACAAGCCTGCAGATGCTGCACGGGTTCCACTGGCAATATTTTGGCACGGTCCCCGGCCCAGCCCCCGCCCACACTCTGCCCCCGAGCTGCAGGAGGAGGGCGTGCTGCCGCGGCATGTGCAGCGCGAGCTGCGCCTGCTGCGCACCGTGCGCCACCCTTGCGTGGTGTCGCTGAAAGAGGTGCTGCAGCAGGTGGGCGGGTGCATGGGCCGCCGGCACAGCCTCCCCGTTGTCTCTGCCTGCTCCCCCCCCTGCCATCAGGCGTGCACAGCCTGCTCCCCCTGCTCGGGGCACCCAGGCGCACTCCTTCCTGCCGACCCTCCCCGGCCCCCTCTTGCAGGGCTTCTCGGTCGCCCTGGTGCTGGAGCACTGCCTCACAGACCTGCGGGTGCTGCTGGCCCGCCTGCGGGGCGCGCCCCCCGACCTGGCCGTGGCAAAGGCGCTGGCGCAGCAGCTGCTGCAGGCGCTGGCGGCCTGCCACGCCGCCGGCTTTGTGCACCGCGACGTCGCGCCCTCCAACATCCTCATCTCAGCCCCGGGCACCGCCAAGCTGGCAGACTTTGGCCAGGCGCGGCGGCTGCCCGGCGCGGCAGGAGCAGCCGCCAACGGCGTGCCAGCCGGCGGCCATGCTGGCGCCGGCCCCGACGGCGAGGGCGCCGTGGACGGTGACGATGCGACGCCGCCCGGCGCGCTCACCCCCGGCTCCTGCCTCTGCACCCGCTGGTACAAGGCGCCGGAGCTGCTGCTCAACGGGCGGGGCTACGGCCAGGGGGTGGACATGTGGAGCGCGGGCTGCATCCTGGCAGAGCTGCTGGCCGGCCGGGCGCTGTTCCCGGGGAGCAGCGACATTGCGCAGCTGGCGCTGATGGGCGACCTGCTGGGCAGCCTGAGCGAGGAGCGCTGGCCGGGTGAGGCCCGCGCCTCGCTGCTGCGCCCGCGCTCGACTCAATTACGCGCTCGGAAGCAACCCGGTCGGGGGAGCGCCTGCCTGGTTCCCTGCCCGCCGCCTGTCCAGCCTGCCTGCCCACCTGCCTGCACATGCCTGTGCATGTCTTCTGTCGTCGCATCTGTCCTCTGAATCCCCCACCCCCACCCCACCCCCCTCTGCAGGCGTGGTGGACCTGCCCGACTGGGGCAAGCTCATCTTTGCCGAGCAGCCGCCCTCAGACCTGGGCGCCGCCCTGGGCCCCGCCGCCTCCCCCGAGGCCGCGGAGCTGGTGGCGGGCCTGCTGCAGTACAACCCAGGGCTGCGCCTGACGGCGGAGCAGGCGCTGCGCAGCCCCTGGTTTACGCAGGAGCCGCTGCCGGCGGGGCCCGAGGCGGTGCTGGCAGCGGTGCGGCGCGCCCTGGCAGACTGACCCGGACCCCGGCGGCCGCGGCTTTCATCGTGTACACCAGAGAAACCTGTAAGTGCCAGGCTCTCAGTTGCAAACGCCTGGGGTGGCAGCAGATTGCAGGTGTAAAATGTGGCATTCACGGGTGCAGAAGTACAAGCGGCAAAGGAAGTTGTTGAAACAGGGAGTTGGCGGAGCAGGGAAGAGGGGAAGCAGCGGATCAGTGTAACCAAAACAGGCTATTGGGGACGTAGGAACAAACATTGCACATGTCATGCGGCACATGTCATGGGCGCCGCGGCAGGTGAGCTGGTGGCGCAGCAGCAGGGTGCCAGATCGGAGGGCGGGTCACTGGATGTTGACGTCTCCAAAGGCCGCTGCCAGCTGGTTGATGCTGGGCCGCGCCGCTGTGCGCTGCTCCTTCACTCGCTGCTTGGCTGCAGGGACAAGGGGCCAAGCAAGCACCGCAGGGGGGGGCCAGGATGCTGGGTGCACATGCTCGCCTCCAAACTAGACCTAGGGTGACCCAGCTGTGGACACCAGTCACTGCTGCGCCACCGCGGGCACCCTCCATTTAGTTGGCAGCCACAACGCACGGTCGCCAGGGGAGCGGCCTGGCAGGGCAGCTCACCTGCCCCGCTGTGCGCTGCCCCCCGGTTTTCCCAGTCGCGGCTTATGCTCATGCTCAGCGCACAGCCTGCTCATGCTCAGCGCACAGCCTGCTGTGTGTTGACCCCCACCCCCACCAACCGCAGCAGCGCGTCGCTAGCTGCGCATCGCATCCCCTCCCAGCCAGCGACAGCAAGCCATCGCCCTGCCCCCGCTGCCCAAGCGCCGCACCCTCTTTGCTGTGCACCGCGTCCCAGTTCTTGTACGTGTAGCCGATGAAGTTGGGGTCGGCGATGGGGCGGGAGCGGGAGCCGCCGGGCGCCAGCCCCGCGCCCTCGTCCTCGTACTGCT
>KQ482042.1:2299040-2321635 GCA_001430745.1 Auxenochlorella pyrenoidosa | reverse complement strand
CAGCGCTTCAACACAGGCCCGCAGGTGCAAGAAGCAGCGCAGCAGAAGGGCCTAGCACGCAGCAGCAGGCAGCAGCAGTGGAACCAGGCATCCGGGATGGGTGGGCCTGCGTGGGCCCAAAGGAGGGGTTTGTGTAGTGGGCGGGGGAGGGGGGCCCTCACCGTCTGCGCGCCGCGCCCCGTCACGTCCGCCTCCAGCTCCGCAAAGCGCTGCCGCTCGCGCTCCCGCTTAGCCGCCATCTCCTGCATCAGCTCCCGCCCTGCAGGGGTGGGCGGTGGGGGGCAGAGGCGCGGCAGCATGAGGCGGCTGGGCATGCAGAGCAGCGCCAAGGTGGGAATGCGCCGCTGCCGCGCCGCCGCTGCTCACGCTGCGCTGGGTGAAGGGCAAGCAGCGGTGGCCAGCCGCTTTGGCAAGAGGGGGCAGGTCTACGGAGAGACCATGGAGGGCTGGCCTGCTGAGTTCTGTTGGGCCACAAGGGCGAGCAGAACCGGAACTTCCGCACAGTGGAAGGCCAGGCAGAGCCTTGGGCAGCAAGCGCAACAAAGAATTGCCCAGCACAATCAATTTAGCTTCACAGAACTGTCATGCTATCTGAATGTGCTGACCTGACACCATGCCAGCCACAGTTCCGTCTGACATCATCCGTCGCTTCCTCGCCTCTGCACCCTCCTCCTCGACCTCCTCGCCGCGCCGCTTGCGAGGGGGCGAGGCGTCAGCATCCGCTGCCCCGCGCTGCCGGCGCGGCGGCGAGGCGTCGCGGCTGTCTGCCTGCCGGCGTGGCGGCGATGCATCTGGGCTGTCATGCCGGGCCCTGCGTGGCGGCGACGCGTCTGGGCTGTCATGACGAGCCTTGCGCGGCGGTGATGCGTCTGCAGCTGCTGCCCGCCGCCGGGGTGGTGATGCATCCGGACTGTCGTGCCGCTGCCGCCGCGGGGGAGAGGCATCTGCTGCTGCTGCCCGCCGCCGGGGTGGTGATGCATCCGGACTGTCGTGCCGCTGCCGCCGCGGGGGCGAGGCATCTGCAGCTGCTGCCCGCCGCCGAGGTGGTGATGCATCCGGACTGTCGTGCCGCTGCCGCCGTGGGGGGGAGGCATCGGGGCTGTCATGCCGGCCCCTGCGCGGCGGCGAGGCATCCGGGCTATCGTGCCGCTGACGCCCACCACGGCGTGGCGGAGAGGCATCAGTGGCATCAGCGCCAGGCCCTTCCGCCATGGGCGCCCAGCCGCTGCCGTCCTCCCTCTTCTGAAAGAACTTCTTCTCCCTCTCTGCCAGCAGCTTCAGGCGCTCCGCCTCCTCGGCATTGACCACCACCGGCTGGTCTGCAGCGGGGAGGCAGGCAGCGCAGGAGGGCGAGGTTGCATCGAGCCCGGCTTGTCATGCAAGGGCCTCGGCAGCAATGAGCGAGCCGGCACAGGCGTCGGGGGCCTTGCTGGACAGGCTGGCCACGGGCCACTACGACAGCCAGCAACAGCTGGCGGCAGGCCCGAGCCTGCCTGGGCTAGCCCTGAATGAACCCACATCTTGCCCGCTCGCAGCTGTGAGATGCTTACCCTCATCCTCGTCCTCATCGCCACCATCATGGAAGGATGGCGGCACCCCTGGCCGGGGGGGCAGCCCAGGCTTGGCACCGCCGCTGCCGCCGCCGCTGCCGGCCGCTGCAAAGCCGCTGACGTCCTCATCCAGGATCTTGATGCCCGGCCCGCCGGCTGGCGCGTCCCGCTTCTTCTTCTTTTTCTTCTTCTTCTCTCCCTCCCCGCTGGCGCCGCCGCCAGAGCCGTACTGAGACTCGAGGTATGCCTGCAGCGCCTTGCTCTTCTCGGACACCGGCGCCGCCTTCTGCTCCGCGGCGCGCAGCGTTGACAAGCCCCGGAACATGGCAGGCGGGGCGCTGCCGCTGCTCAAGGCTGTTGGTGCAGTGCGCTGGTTGGCAAGAGTCTGCAGGTGAGGCAGTTTGGCAAGGCCACAAGCAGCGCCACTGGCGGCGGTGGGCGGCAGCAGGCAGGTGGCGAGCGCGAAACTGCTGTGGGCCTGTCTGGCAGCTCATACAGTATTCGAGAACTGTTTGGGGCATAGGCAAGGCAGCATGGAGCGTCAAGACGCCTGCGGCGCCGAGCCTTTGCCGCTTCGCTGCTCGCAGGCGATCGGGACTCGCCGCATCGCGTGCAGACTCACCTGAAGACTTTGCAGGAGGGACGGGGCGGTCGGAGACGCAGGTGGCTGGTTTCTTCCTGGCGGCCGCACTCTATACGTGCAGCGTACAAATTTCAACCATCGGGCGGTGGAACAGCAAGCGGGATTCTCGAAGAAGAGCCGGTGCGGCCGTGGCGCAAGTCCAATGCGGCGAAGACCAGCCAATTCTGGGGCCCTGTCAGTTCCGGGGCTCTTCTGTGGTTCCGTGACGATTGACCTTGGATTGTTGGAGCCCTCAGGCGCTCCGCCGACAGTACATGTCGTTGGCCGGTATTCGGAACTTGCCCCAATTTCAGCCGCCGCCGGCAGCTGATGGCAGCAGACAGTGAAGTGGAAAGGAGCAGCAGCAGAGGCAGCACAGACAGCGGCAGCGAGCCCACGACCTGCGCCACCGCCGCCACTGGCACGCCGCCCCGCCCCGGACGCAGCATCAGTGCCATCGTCAGCCCCTCCCATAGCCCGAGCACCAGCAACGCAGCGCTCTGGCAGCAGAACACAGAGCTACAGCAGCGCTGCCAGGAGCTTTCGCTGGAGGTGCAGGGCCTGCGGGCGGCGAGCGCGCGGCGGCGGCTCAGCACCTTGAGCGGTTCACGCAGCGCCTCGGTGCTTGGCTCTCGGCGCGGCTCGTCGGCGGCATCAGAGGAGAAGGAGGGCCTTCCAAGCCAGGTGGCAGCCCTCGAGGCTCAGCTGTCCGAGGCGAGAGCCAGCGCCACGGCGGCACAGGCCGCCAGGCAAGAGGCTGAGGCAGCAGTGGCAGTGGCACAGGAGGACGCCAGCCAGGCCAGGGCAGAGCGGGACACTGCGCATCGGGGGGCGGCGATGGTCCAGGAGCAGCTGGCCACTGCACACACAGAGGTGGAAGCTGCCCAGCGCACAGCTGCAGCCATGCAGGCTGAGCTGGAAGCCGCGCGCTCCGAGGCAGCGGTGGCTCAGGCAGGCGTGGTGCGCCTGAGCGAGCAGCTGGCCGCAGCCCATGCCGAGCTGCGCGCCACCCATAGCCGGGCAGGGGAGGTCGAGGCAGCGCTGCGTGCTGAGCTGTCTGATCTGCAGGCGCGCCTGGTCGCCAGCGAGGCGCAGGCCAGGAGGGGGCCGGCTCAGCTGGCAGCCGTCGAGAAAGAGGCAGCCCGGCTGCGCGCCGAGGCAGCGGGGCTGCGCCTCGAGCTGGGCGATGCGCGCGGCACGCTGGCGGGCGCACAGGCTGCACTGGCGGATGCGCGGGCAGCTGTCAAGGCCGCTGAGGGCAAGGCAGCTAGCGCGGCAGCAGACCGTGCTGCCGTGGCTGCCCTGGAGCAGCGCGTGGCGGGGCTGCTGCAGCGGGCAGAAGCTGCAGAGGAGCGGGCAAACCAGGCTCGGGCAGCCAGCAGCAGCAGAGCGGCCCAATCAGCGTCACAGGGCAGCAAGCGCTCGCTGCCACCTTCTCCCAGGCAAGCTGCTGCCCTCAGTGCTATGCGCTCCCAGCCCTGCAGCCCAAAGGGCAGTGGCAGCGGCAGCCTGTCCCAGCTGTGCTCCCCGCCTGGCAGCACCGGCAGCAGCACGCGTCACCACTCGACGCGCATCGTGTGCAACGTGATGCTGCCGTCGCCGGCGGAGGGCAGCGATGAGCGTGAGGCCGACGGTCTGGCAGCCATCATGCGAGAGCGAGAAGCAGAGGTGCGGAGGCTGTGCAGCATTGCGATATTACGTGCAAGGCCCCGAGCAAGGGAAGATGATGTGTGCCAAATGGCCGTGCCCTCTCCACATGTGTGCCTGCTCATCTCCTGACCAGCCAGCCGTGCACTGCTGTTCCGGTTGACCACTGCCGGCGGCCTGCCACCCTCTGTCCTCATGTGCAGGTGGCGGGTCTGTGGGACCGGCTGCGCACGGCAGAGGGCGAGCTGTCCCGCCAGCTGGCCGACAAGCAGGCAGCGCAGCTGCAGGTGGCGGCGCTGTCGGCAGAGGTGGCAGCGCTGCAGCGCGAGCGCGAGCTGCTGCAGGAGCAGGCGATGAGCCTGCAGCAGGAGGTGTCCAGCTGGCAGACCGGCAGCCTGCTGCGGGGTGGGCCCAGCGGGGAGGAGCTGGCGGCGGAGGGCCTGCTGGAGCGCTCGCCTTCGCGCACCCTGGCCACCCGCATGCGCGAGCTGCTCAGGACCCCCCGCCGCCTGGCCCTGGACGCCTCCCCCAGCAGCCAGGGCTCCTTCAGGCCGCCCAACGGCAGCCGCTCCCCATCGCCTTCACCACACGGCTCGCCGGGGGCCGGCCGGCCTGCAGAGGCCAGCCACGGTGGCACGCCGCCGCTGGGCCCGCTGGGGGAGGGCGAGCACCTCTGCTCGCTGCAGCAGCAGGTGGCGGCCCTGGAGCAACGCGTGGCATCCAAGGAGGCGCAGCTGGCGGAGCAGGCGGCCGGCGCGGCGGCTGCGCTGGCTGCCTCCCACCGGAAGTACGCGGGCCTCAAGCAGCAGGCGGCCGCTGCAGAGGCTGCCGCCGCGTCGGTGCTGCAGCTGCGCAGCAGCGCGGTGGGTGCCAAGGGCAGCGCCCACAGGGAGTGCCGGGCGGCCATCGAGGGGATATACGCGCAGGTGAGCTAATGGGTCCCCTGCCTGCCTGCCCGTCTGCCTGTGCGTCTGGCTTGCACAGCATGCTGCTTTACGAGGGGCCTGCCTGCCTGCCCGCATACCACGCCATGTCGTTGATAGAAACACAGCTAGAGAGTGGGCAGTGGGGAGAGCCAGCCCCGTTACCTGCCGCGATCCGCAGATGTGGCGCGAGCGGCTGGCGCGACAGAAGGCGCAGGCCCAGGCCGCAGAGCTGAGCCAGCGGCTCTCCACCCAGCAAGCTGGCCCTCCTGCCGTGGGCAGCGCCGGCAACGACGCAGCGGGACCTGCTGTCGATGAGCTGGACGAGGAGGTGATGAAGTGTCTGGAGGAGGAGGCGACGCGGGCAGACCACCTGCAGGATGAGCTGAGGCGCAGCAAGGTGAGCCTTGGGCGTCCGCCTGTGGCGAGGCGTAGGATCCGGCATGGAACAGAGCTTTCTTGCAGCGCAACGCTGGCGTGGTGCACGTACGAGTGCTGCAACAGCTCAACTTTTTTTAAGGGCGGAACATGCTGCTGGCCTTGCAAACATGCTGCTGGCCGCATCGCCCTCCCCCGCCCCACCCCCAGGCACACCAGCTGAGGCTGGGCAAGCGCGCCGAGCACCTGGAGCTGCAGCTGGCAGAGTACACCTCCCTGCTGGCCGCGGCAGAGGGGGTGGACCGGGTGCCCTGCCTGGGCGGCAGCCTGCCCGCCTCCCCCACGGGCCGCGGCGCAGCCGCCAGGTCGCCGCCTGGGCGCTACGGCTCGCCGTTGCGCGGCGCAATCGCAGCGCTGCAGGGGCGCAAGGCTGTGGAGGAGGAGGCGGCGCTGCGAGAGCAGCTCCGGGCTGCTCAGGCAGAGGTGGCCAGCGTGCGACGGTGAGCATGCTTTGGGGAAGTGATTGATTGGCCCAAGAAACACGTCCATTCCATCACCTGAGTGCTCCCCGTGCTGACCATCACTCCTGCTCGCCTGTCTCCCAGCAGGCGTGAGCGCGACTCGCTGGCCGCCCTCAAGGCTGCCCGTGACGAACAGCAGGAGCTGCACCGCAAGCAGCAGATGCTGGCCGGAGGGCTGGAGACCCTGCAGCGCATGGCCCGGCGGGGCCAGGGCTGCCCTTGCAGCAGCGCTGGGGTCACGCCGCGCGGCAGCACCGGCGGGGTCAGGCCTGGGCGCCACAGCCAGCTTGGGGACGGTGCCATGGCCGTGCTGTCAGCCCTGCTCAAGTCGCTGCAGTCACCGGAGGCGGCAGGCCACCAGGTCAGCGTTGTGTCGCCGCAGCACTCTGAGGTGGTGCCGGGGCCGGCTGGCAGCGCCGCCAACCACGTCGATGCGCTGACGCTGCAGCTGCCTGAGGAGGGTCAGGCAGGCGAGGAGGGGCTGTCCGACCCACTGGACATTGCGTCCCTGCTGCCAGAAGGCGGCAGTGGCATGCTGTCGGGGGCGAGTGGTGCGGCTGCGCCACCGCTGGCGGGTGGTCCACCAGGAGTCGAGGAGGCACAGCAGCCCGCTATCAAGGCGGCCCTGCCTGCTGTGGAGGCCCGCAGCACATCGCTCTCGGAGCAGCTGGAGCCCGGAAGTTTCAGCATTCGGGCGGTGCGCTCCCGCCGCGAGGCAGGCGGCCCTGGCGGGGCAGCAGCCACCACCATCAGCGCCTCGAGCAGCCACAGCTTGAGCCGCATCCCGGCCCCTCCAGCCAAGGCTGGCACCTCCCCGGCCCGAGACAGCCGCCGCAGCCCCCTTAGCAATGGCAAGCTGAGCAGGCTGCTGGCGCCCTGCAGGCACCTGAGCCCGCATGCCACGTTGAGCAGCACAGCAGAGGCGGGACGTCCTTCAACCCAGCACCAACACTGGAAGTGACAGCTAAATTGGCAGGGGTGGTGCTGACCACATAGCGGCCGTGCCAAGCAGAGGGGGCAGCCCTAGAGAAGAATGCCGAGTGATCAAAATGTGCTAGGATTGTAAAGCTTTGCTTGATTGTAACGATTAGTGATTGGACAAAGAGGCAAGGCAGAGAGACGCAGAGCAGCGCGGTTGGCCACCAAGGGAACAGGATGCAGAGGCAGTACAGCGGGAGGTACAGAGGGGCAAGAGGTACAGAGCAAGGTGCTGGAAGCAAGATGCACATCCGCCGACTCGTGGATGCGACGCCTGGCATAGGCTTCAGGCTGCTAGCACCACATGGGGCGGCGACTCGGCTGCTGCAGCCGCTGCCGGCAGCGGCGCCGCGGCTGCATGGTGGTGCGCCTGCAGGCTGTCTGCCGTGTGGTGCAGGTCTCCCGCCTCGCTGGAGGAGTCGAGCGGATGCAGGTAGGCCTGGGACAGCACAGCGGGGCACAGCGGCTGCTTCTCGTCCTCCAAGATGTGGAGGATGTCGGAGCAGGAGATGGCGAGGGGCGCGGCAGGACCCTCAGCAGCGCCTGCGTCGCCCTCATCATCGCTCTGTTCTCCTCCTGCCGCCACCGCCACGGCTGCCGAGCTGCCTGCGGCGGTACCTCCTTCTGCCATCACTAGGCTGCTACCAAGGGACGCTGCTGCTGCAGGCCCCATCGCTGCTGCCGGAGCAGCGCCGGCCCTGCGCCGCAGCACCACTTGCTTGCCGCCGCCCGGCACCGGCCTGCTGTGGCTGCTGAGGCCGTGGAACTCTGCCAGGCCGTGGGCGATGAGGCGGTGGAAGCCGTCCTCCAGGTCGGGCAGCACCAGCTCGCCCGCTGAGGCGGGGTCCTCCTGCGCCAGGGAGGGCCACAGAGAGAGGTTGTTCAAGGTTGTGTATGTACTGCAGTGCCAGCTGCTATGCCCCTCTGCACTCTGCATGCCTGCTCGGCAGCACCCCCTCCTACGCTCAGCAGCAACATCCTTGGCGCAGGGGCACTGCAGACACTACTGATCCGGCCTCACACCATTCCCTGACTCCCTGTGTTCCACGCCTGTTCCTTAGCCCAAAAGTTCCCGCCCACCTGCAGGAAGGCCAGGATGGGGGCCTCGATGGCCGCCACGTGCGAGGGGCTGGACCGCTTCATCGCCTGCCGCGCCTTCCAGCTCACGCCCGCCCACGCGGCGATGGCCTGCACCGCGGGGTTAAGGATGGCCGCAGGGCCGGCCTGCAGCTCCCGCACGTGCGCCTCCCACTTCTGCGGGGGGTGGGGGCGGAGCCGGGCCAAACGGAGCAGTAAGCAGGGCAGCAGCTGCGTCAAGCATGCAGCAGTGTGGCAGGGCAGGCAGGCAGGTGGATCCCAGCAGCATGGCCATGAGGCTTGCAGCTGCTGCCATGTCATGTTGGAACCCCCCAAAATCGCGGCTGATGCAACTCCCAACCACCCATGCTTGCCCAGCCGTCTTCCTAGGACGCTCGCGGCATCGCACACCAACCTGCCCCGCCCCAGACACGCCCCTGGCCCCGTACCCGCCCCACCTGCAGCACCCGCGCCTGCTTGTCCATCTCCAGCGAGCGGAACATGTCCCACAGGTAGGCGTGCTCGGGCTGCGCGGCGCGCTCCCACACGCTGGTGCGCGGCTGCCCAAAGGGCACCGGCTTGAACAGGGAGGCCATGTCGGCGGCCGTCAGCGCGCCGGCCATGTCGCGCAGCAGCTTGTCGTTCAGCCAGCGGCGCTGCAGCAGAGCGGGGCAGGGGCGAGGGCTGTGCTCAGCGGTCGGAAGGGCGTGGCCGCCTGAGCTCGGGCCTCTGTGGTGGACACTCTGCAAGCATTGCAGACAAACATCTGCGTGCAGCTCGGAACCGACTTGAGCAGGCATTGCATTGGCGGAGGCTGCTGCAGCGGCGGCATGCACACATCCAGAGCACTAGCGTCGAGACGGCGCCATGCATGCGTGCCTGCTTGCGCTGTCCCACGCGGGAGAGGGCATACAGCTCAGCAGCCTCCGCTTCTGACTGCGGCCCCGTTGCAGGGCCGGCTGCGGCAGCAGTAGCTGCACGCGGCAGCGGCTTGCTCCACCCATCCTTGGGGTCACGGATCTGCCCGGGCCGCGGCTTGTGGGAGCTGCCGCCCCGCCGGGTGAACTGCTGCTGCTGGTCCAGGACGGCCGTCAAGGGTCGCCCGTCTGCACAGGATTGCGGGCCGTACAAGCACAAAGCTCAGCGCACTGGCGCTCTCCAGGTGAAACAAGCAGGGGCACCAGGCACGCTGGCAGGCGGCGGGAGGGGGCAGCACTTGACGCTGGCCGCCACCACTTGACCCTCCGCCATTGGCGGGGGACCCACCTGGCATGATGAATGGGCCTCGGACTGGGGCCCGCCTGGGAGCCTCTGCAGGCTCGGCCATGCTGCTCCAAGGCTGTCCTGAAACAGGCGTTTCCAAAGGTCTCCCAGATGCTCTCCGCACACTAGCGGCAGGGTTCCAAATGCTTTTGCTTGGAGGAGGCCGAGAGGAGAAGAGGAGTGGGCAAGTGCCACGCCAGTCGCGGCATGGGCTGTTGCTTTCGGCTTTGACATTCTCATCTAGCACTATCACATCATCGATCAACCTTTAGCGACATCTATCTTTCGTCGCAGCGCCTCAGCAGCAAGGACGCACACCGACGGGGCTTTGGCCAGGAGGAGGGGCGATCCCTCTAAGCCGTGCGGGATCAACGAGGCTCACAGCGCGCCAAGCAAGGCGCAGCCGCAGCCATGGTGAGGCCGATCAAGCGGGGTGATCAGTCCTGCTGCTTTGGGAGGCTCGGAGACCGGTTATTAATACAGAATGTTGTGTGCAGAAGCCTTGAGACGGCAGCGGGACCGCCCCAGGGGCAGCCAGGCGGCCGCGCAGCAGCGACCCGGCGTCTGCCGCAGCAACCCGCCGACACCCTGCTCCGCCACCCCCCGTGCCCGCCAGGACTTTCTGTGCGGCCTGCGCGGCCGTGACTTCGTCATGGTGTGCTCCGACACAAGCGCGGTGCAGTCGATTGTGACGATGAAGCAGGACGAGGACAAGCTGGTCCCCGTAGACTCGCACCGCCTGTTTGCCATCTCTGGCGAGGCGGGCGACCGGGTCAACTTCTCCGAGTACATCATCGCCAACGTGCGGCTGTACGCGCTGCGCAACGGCAGCCAGCTGACCACCAAGGCGGTGGCCAACTACACGCGGTCGGAGCTGGCGACGGCGCTCAGAAAGGTGGGGGCCGCAGCACGGGGGTGGGCTGGGAGGCTGCGCGTGCTGTTGCCGGGTGGGGAGGGAGGCGGCAGTCACGGCAGGGGCCAGGCTGCCAGGCTTCCAGGTCGATACATTGATACATTGCTCCTGCTGCAGACAGCCAACAGCCTCGGTTGTGTGCAGCAGCCAAGAAGGCCCAACCCGCTTGCTGAACAGCTAGGCCTCCCACTTTCCTGCTGCAGTCTCCTTACCACACCAACCTGCTCATGGCGGGTTACGATGAGGGCAGCGGGCCGGCACTCTACTGGTGCGCTCTGGCCTGGGTCCCGGAGCTGCGGGGCACCCTAGCGCCTTGCTGCACCTGCACGGCCAATCGCTGCCTGGCTGCGAAGGCGGAGCATGCCTGCATGCCTGCTGTTGAGCTGCCCTGCCCCCCGGGTGCTCTGCGCAGGTGTGACTACCTGGCGACGCTGCACCACATGAACATCTGCGGCACGGGATACGGTGAGGGCAGGGGGGCCAGCTGCAGCTCGCAGCTGCTGCAAGAGGGCAGGAGGGGCAAGGGAGGGGTCGCGCACTGCACCAGCGAGTGCAGCAAAGCCGGGCGCGCAGTCCACATGCTGAGCCCTCATGCATCTGCGGTATGCCAGTCTCTCTGTTCTGTCGCTCACTTCTCCATGGCTCCCTCAGCCGCGCACACTGATGTCGCTCTTGCCCCCCTTCCCCACCCACCCACCACCACCAGGCTCCTACTTTGTGTTGTCCATGTGGGACAAGCTGTGGCACGCCGACCTGACGCAAGACGAGGCGCTGGAGATGATGCGCAAGGCGGTGGCGGAGGTCAAGGCGCGCCTGGTGGTGGCGCCGCCAAAGTACCTGGTCAAGGTGTGCAGGGCACGCGGGCCATTTACGTTGGGCACACAGGGCTCCCGGGTGGCGGCGGCAGCAGCAGCAGCGGCAGCAGCAGCGGCAGCCGCAGCCCGTTAGAATCTGGCCCCAGATTTTCCTGAGCTTCTACTGCTCTAGCGTATGCTCCACGGCGGGCATGTTCCTCGCTGGTTATGGCAGCTGCTTGGCTCGCGAGGGGAAGCGCGTCTCGCCATGGAGGTTTGCGGCTTGCGGTGCAGCTGAGTGTTGGAGCTTATGAGCGAGTCCATTTCCTGCGCTCATCCAATCCTGTTGTGTGCAGGTGGTGGACAAGGATGGCATCCGCACGGTAACAGAGCTCTAGCCATGGGTGGCAAGCTCTGGTCATGGCAGCGCACCTGAAAATTCACTCTGCCCGTGGCGCTGTGTCTCTATGTGCGCAACGCCCCTTGTAACATAACAAGCTGTCGAAGGGCTGGCAATTGCTATCAGTTGAGTATTACTACTCCAATCTCATGGTTCAGGGAAGTGGGCGGCTGCAGAAGCCTCTGCCAAGGTCAGCCTGTCGGTGTGGTGCCTGTGCCCACGGACGTAAAGCCAGGAGATTTGGCCTGAACCGGTCGCCCCCACCAGAGCTTTTCAACCCTGTTCCTGGGCGTATGTTTGCAAATGGCGGCTTTGTTGGTCTTTCAGAAGGCAACCCAGGCGGCACAAAGGAAGTTCTCTTCTCAGCCAGGCTGCACTGCCAGCGCAGGCAGCACCGCCAGCTTGGACGTCACTTGAATGCTGCACCCGCTTACGCCGACCACTATCGTGCGGCAGGCTTTCCCGATTGGTCTCACCATGGTGGGCGATATTAACGTGAATGCCGAGGCTCAGCGGGTGCTCGCCGCTGGGCAATCGCGCTGGGCGCAGCTTGGCCTGACGCGAGGGGCAGATCTAGCGGAGGGTGAGTGGGGAGCAATCGTCCGGCCAAGGGCAGAGGCCGCCTGTCGTCAGCTGTTTCCTTCGCCGCCACCGGCACGCGCGTCTCGTTCTGGGCTGCTCCCTCGCACGCTGCAACAACCAGCTTCACAGCCCTGGCCTGTCTGCAGTGAAGAGGCGCTACAGGCGGCTATGCGCCTTACACCCAGATAAAAATCTGGGCAATGCGCTGGCGGCTGAGGCCTTTGCCATAGTGTCGGCAGCGTATGCAGAGCTGTCGGCGCTGCTGGCGCCACCCGGAGCCCCCGCGGCAGTTCCAGGGCCCTTGCATGCCATGCAGCCCGAAGCTCAGCAGCACTTAAACCGTTGGCAGGCCTTCACCGGCTGGCAGCAGGCCAAGCAGCAGCAGACAGCACCACAGCATGCGGCGCCGCCGGCAGGGCAGCACCCACATCCTGGCGGCAGCTCGCAGGAGAACTGCACGCCTGAGAACGACAGTGGTGGCTCTGGGCAGCAGCAGCGGCAGGCGTGTGCAGCAGCAGGGGCCAGCGGCGGCTGGCAGGCCTCCAGGTGGGGCAAGCACGCGGGCACCGCCCTGTTCAGGGCGCAGCCGGTGGCTGCAGTGCCGCCGGCTGCCTGCCCTGCAGGCGGTCTTGATGGCGGCACACATCAGCGCCAGCAGCAGGGCCCGGTGTCAAGCAAGCGGCACAGTAACCATCGCGGCTCCCCGTCTTCCTCTAGTTTTTCCTTCGACAGTGGCAGCAACGGCAGTGACAGCGAGGACGCTGCATGTGCAGCCAACAGCCGCCTGACAGGAGCGTGCGTGCAACCAGCAGCATTTTATGGCAGCGGTTCACGGCACCGCAGCCCAGCAGCCAATGCAAATTCGCCAGCTGCTGGCACCACCCAGCCACACACCTCGCTGTATGGCCTGTTCAGCGGGCGCCGCAGCAGCGGTGGTCAGACTGGCGGCTGGCTAGGTGGCCAGCAACCGCTGGCAGCTGCAGGTCAGCCCAAGTGGCCATTTCAGCAGAAGCCGCCACCAACTGAGCAAGAGCCGGCAGTACAGCAACCTGCACAGCAGCAGCAGCAGCAGCAGCAGCAGCAGCAGCAGCAACGTTGGCAGCAGGATCAGTTGGCCTGGGTTCAGCAGCACGAGCAACGGCCGCGTCTGCCTTTGTGGCGACAAGCAGCAGCGCAGCCGTCCCCAGCGCTCCTCGGCTCACAGCAGGAGCAGGAGCAACTGGGCAGCCCCTCCTGTCAGCCACAAGCTGAAATTCAACAATCCAGCCAGCCTGGCCTTGCTGCGATTGCAAGCCGGGGCGGCCAGGCTGGCAGCCGGTGGGACAACAACAGAAGCAAGCTGGAGCTGCTCAAGAGGCCTGCAGCATTTGCTCTGCCAGCAGCAGATGGGGTTGGTGGCAGCCAGCCTACACATGCAGAAGAGCATGTGCAGCAGCAGGCCAACCGGGGCAGCAAGGCCAGTGAACAGGCTAAGCGGCGGCTTAGGGTGCTCAGCAGCAGCAGTGATGAGGGCAGCAGCAGTGACGTCGAGACGTCCAGGGGCAACAGCGATGAAGGTGCGTCGGGTGCCTGTAGCGTTTGCGGTGGTGCAAGGACAGGTTGAACAGCTCTGCTTTGGCCGGCCGGTCTTATGAGGGCCGGCCCATGTGCATTCCTGCTCTGTTTTTCTCCTCAAACGTGCATTGTGATGTTTTGTGTCCCCTCTCCATGCAGGCTCTGCCAGCGAGCCTGAGCCGGATCCTGCCCTCTTGGCGCGGAATCAGCTGATGCGGGCAGTGCTGCACCAGCAGGCAAAGGAACGGCGCGCAGCGCAGGCCGAAGGCGCCGCCATCGTGCAAGGCGGGCGGAACAAGGCGCTGCACAAATATCGGAAGAAGCGGCGCAAGAATAGCGCTAGCAGCGGCAAGGCTGGTGGTGCAGGCAGCGGGCGAGGCGCAAGCAGCGGCGAAATTGGCGGCAAGAGCAGCACCAAACGCAGTGGGAGCGCAGCTGGGTCCGGGGGTGGCAAGCAGCAAACACAGCTGAAGCTGGTACTGGTGCGGGGGCCCGCTGCCTGACAGTGAGCATCTGAAGCTGCTGCCTTCCACAAACCGCCCTGCTGGCACTGACAACTTTCGCTCCTGTAAAGCAGAGCCAACGGGGCTAGAACTGTGAGGGTAGCACGTGAAGCTTGTGCAGCAACTACTGCAGGTAAGAAAGCGGCAGCTTGCCACCATGGACTGTCGTGGGACAAGCTGCAACAAGCTGAGGGAGGCCTCTACACCCCCAGGTGTGTCAGCTTAGCAGGCTCACATGCTTCCAAAGACAGAGGAGCGGTGCATAGATCGATGTGATGGGTGCTACGCACCAAGGCTGCGCACCATCAGTACTAGAGCGGAGGTTCATCCTGTTGAGGGATTCCACAAAACAGTCCATCGTAAGCTGGTTACGAAGGCGACATCAATTGCGAGCTCTGCCACGATTGGCACATCCCATCTCAAAGCGCCGGCTCTCTGTCCATGCAGCACTCCAGACTGCATCGCCCGGTGCGATATGCATCAAAAACTGCAAGCTGTCTGGTCAGCCTTGATGTTCAATGCACGCTTGCAAGAATATAGTTATATTGATAGCTCGTGGTCTCGCATCGCCGCTGCCCGCTGCACCGCGCTGTGCCGATCGCCTTGCGCTGGCAGAATCAACATCGAAGGCTCTCCGACAAGAGCCCCTCTGCTTTCCCCAGCTTCGATCGCCAAGTATTCAAGCTCAAGAAGGTGGCACAGGCTATGGACGGTCAGGGCCGGGCTCCCAGTGCGCAGCAGGTGGGGTCCTCAGGCCGTGTTCTTGCTTGCGATAGTGTGCATGTGTGTGCTGGGCTTTACGGATGGGACGCAGCGGCGGCGAGGCGGGGCAAAGCAGCGGCGAGGAGTGCCGTGGCGCCAAGCTGCGCTGTTACGCAGCTCCGCCGCCGCTCTAGAGTTGCGGAGTGATAGTGGATGGCAGGGTGCGGGTTACGAGAGAGACTTGGGCGCCGCTGCCGTCGCCGCTGCCACACACTGCCACCGCCCAGCTTCCTGCAGCTGCCTCTGTGGACACGCAGGAATCAATCAACCGACCAAGTGCTGCTTGTTTCCCTGCTCACGTCTCCGTGCTGGATGGTCTCCATGTAACCGGATGCAGGATGGCGCTGTTGCTGGCGGCAGCGGCTCGCTGCAGCAGCAACTGTACGCGCAGCTTGCGCTAGGAGAGGAGCTCCGCAAATTCTGGGAACAGGCGACGCAGGAGGTGGAGGAGCACAGTGAGGTGCTGGCCGACTTCAAGAACCAGGCGCTGCCGCTGGCGCGCATCAAGAAGGTGCGAAGGGGCTGCTGGGCGGCGCTGTCGGTGGGCGAGATGCCGGCAGCGGCCTGCAGGCCCGAGCTCATCTGAGAATCTGAGAACATATTTATTTCACTGGCGGCGCTCGCGTTCGACATGACAGAGGGGTTCTCGACTGCAGGCTGCTGGCCTGCTGCGCCTTAGCTGCTTGCCTGCTCATCTCTCCGGGTGTGATTTCTGCCCGACGGATTGCAACGCAAGGGCCAGAAGTACCAAGCATAAGGGCGCAGAGAACAGCAGTTGCTTTATGCGACTGGCTCAACAACATTTGCACACACACACACACACTCACCACGCACCCCCACCCCCACTCGCCCACCTGGCATATCCAGATCATGAAGTCCGACGAGGACGTGCGCATGATCAGCGCCGAGGCGCCCGTCCTGTTTGCCCGCGCCTGCGAGTTCTTCATCCAGGTGGGTGCCGCCCACCCGAGGGCACGACAGTTGTGTGCACCCCGGTGGGGAGGGCGTGCACGCAGTGGTTGCATGCAGGTGGCGTGAGGAATGGGGAGGGCCGGCCTGGGGAGGGCCGGCCCGGGCCCACCAGAGCTGGATGATGCGGGGCGGGGGGGCGGCACAGTGGGGCGGGGGCTCGCACGCGCCTGGCTGGGAGCTGAGCAGGGGCAGTGCGGTGCTGTGCGCCCTGCAGGAGCTGACGATGCGCTCGTGGAGCGCGGCAGGAGAGTTCAAGCGGCGCACGATGCAACGCAGCGACGTCGCCACTGCCATTGCGCGCACCGGTGGGCCTGGGCGGGGCAGCCCTGCTGGGCGCGCAGGATCGCCAAGAGGGGCAAGCATGCGCGGTAGTGCCGCAGTCTGCATTGTCAGCATCGAGACGCTCTGCAGGTCCCGACTTGCCGGCCTCACGGGGCCACCAGCCCACCATGGCTCCTTGCCGGCAGGGCTGCGCCATCACAAAGCCCCACCTCACCCCCACCCACCGCAGACATCTTTGACTTCCTGGTGGACGTGGTGCCGCGGGAGGAGACCAACGACCAGCTCCACGAGGGCACCCTCGTGCCGCTGCCGGCCGCGCCGCCGCAACCGCAGCAGCCGCATCAACCGCAGCAGCAGGAGCAGCCGCCGCAGCCGCAACAGCAGCTGCCGCAGCACCAGCGGGAGCCGATACATGAGCAGCAGCGCATTTCGCAGCAGCAGCAGCAGGCGCAGCAGGCGCAGCAGGCGCAGGCCCAGTTCCTGCTGGATTACGGCGGCGCGCAGCAGCAGCAGCCAGGCATGCTGCAGCCGTTTGGGAACCCCTACGGCATGGGCATGCAGCCCATGCCCTACTCCTCCTACCCGCCCAATCAGTACCAGCAGGCACGTCAGTAGGCGGCTGCGTCCTGCGTATGCTGCGCTGGCCAGCACAGCCTGACGCTAGCATGGGCTGCCCCGCCCTCTCGCTGAGCCGCGGCCTGACCCTCTAGGCCTTGCTCCCCCAACCAGCAGCCATTTTCCCACGCAATCAATGTCCGGCCCCCATCCAGCACGCTGCGCCCCTTCCGATGCTGGTGTCACTTTAAATTCAAAGACTGTCTGAATCGCAATGAGATTGTCTGCCTTCCTCAAGCAGGGCCACTGGCCCCTTCCATTTGCTTCTTGGCTGCTCACCAGCTGCAGCTCTGCCTGGGACCCCACTTTCCACCCAGCTTGACTCCGTGCACCGCATGCCCTGCATACCCACGACCTTGTTTGCCAGCCCTGAAATCCTGATGTGTGCTCCCGTCCACAAGACAGTAATGTTGTGTAACGTGCTTCTCATTACTCGCAAGGGAAACAGGTAGCAGTTCTTGTAGACAGAGGGACTTGCGGCGTGACAGGATGGGGAGCAGGGTTTGCACAGTGGGGGGTGCCACACGCAGGGCTGGGGAGAACCACCGCTGGCTTGGCCAGGCGGTGGCACAATCCTCACTTGAGCACATTGCGGGGCGGCTCAGAGGCGCGCCCGGCCGGGAGCACGTCCTCGCAGCACGCCAGGAACTCCCGCTGGAAGCGCTGGTCCGAAAACTGCGCATGAAGGAGGGGGGGGGGGGGGGGGGGGGGACGTGCAGTTTGCAGGCACGCGCTCCAGATGCTGGGCCGGCCAGTCCCTGGCCTGGTCTGGCAGGGGGCGGTGGCCTGGAGACTGCGGGCGGAGGCTCTCGTCATTGCATTTGCATTTCAAGATCAGGTGCCCTTGGGCACGTGGCGTCTGTGCCTGCCCTGCAGGCTGCGCTGCCAAAGGCACAGGCCTGCTGTAGGTGCGGCGGCTGCGCGCAGGCGCTTGCCCCCCTCTCCCCAGGAGCACCACTTGCCTGCGCAGCACGGCGCCGTGCGGCAGCCGCCACCCGCATGCGCTCTAGCTGCCCCATGCCCACCACCTGCAGAGCATGAGGGAGGGTCCCACGCACCGGCACGCTCAAGGCAGCCACTCTTGCCAAGGTCTCTGCCAAGCTCCCGCCATGCACCTCGTGCTGGCTGCCTTGCAAAAGCAAGCCGTCCCTTGCACAGCGGCCTCCAACCCCCCACAGCAGCAGGTCCCACCTCCACTATCGCGTCGGCATACTGCTCCAGGCTGCTGCAGCGCAGGCCGGTGGGCTGCGGCGGGTCGCCGGGCCGCGGCCCCGGCTCCGGCAGCACAATGTCCTCGCGGGGCCCCGCCGAGTCGTGCGCAATGGGCACCACGCCTGCCAGCAGGGGCCAGCACAGGGTTGCAGGGCAGGCGGTCAAGGGTGCGTCGACGCTGCCACCGCGACCCACCGCCTGCCCTCCCAAGCCCGACCTGCGCTGCGCAATGGCAAAGGTGCGCAGAGCTTGCGCACCCGGCCCCGCAGGCCCCAACCCTGGACAAGGCACCCGGCGCACGGGCGTGGGGCGTGGGGCGCAACTCCCCCCCCCTCACCGGCCGCCATGTACTCGACCACCGAGATGCCAAAGTGCTCGTCCACCATTGTGTGCAGCCCCGCCACCGCGTCCCCCAGCAGCGCGCGCAGCTGGTCGAACGAGGCGTTCACGCAGAACTCCACCTGGTCGCCCACGCCCAGCTGCAGGGCCAGGGCTGCGGGGGGAGGGGGGCAGGGCAAGGCAAGGCGCATGATGTGGTCGCACCGTTGGGGCAAGCCCCGGGGTTGCCGGCCAGGAGTGCAAACGCAATAAAGCTGTGATGGTGGTGAACCCCGCTCCCGCTCCAGCACAACCTCCCGGCTGCCAGGCAAGCGCATGCCAAGGTGCTCCCCAGCTCGCCCACCAATCTGGCTGCCTCTCCGCGCAGCACACCTTTCAGCTCCTCTATGCGGCGCTCGTCCTCGGCGTTGCGGCAGCTGCCCACCAGCTTCAGGTGCGCCCCCAGCACCGCGTCCCCCACCGCGTCGTGCATGCCCTCCGCCTTTGCCCGCGCCGCCGCCAGGGCGCGCAGCTGCAGCGCGTGGTCCTTCTCCGGCCGGAACTGCGCCACAGACACCAGGTAGGCGCGCTTCAGCCGGCGGTCCAGTGGCAGCGCCTGCGGCGGGGCGCGCGGCCAGTAGGGGGGTGCCACGTGTGTGTGTGGGTGGGTGGAGGGGTGCGGCCAGGGCTTAGAGCGCAGGTGCTCCCGAGGGGGGACCTGCGGGACCGCTGCAGGGTTCACCTGCAGGGCTGGGCGGGGCCCCAGCTGCCGGGTGCTTGCCTGCAGCGCGCAGGTGTCGCAGGGCGGGTAGACGCGCTGGGGCTTGCGCCACTGCCACCACAGCTCTGCGATGTGCCGTCGCGTCCAGCTGCTGTTCACCATGACCACCTGCGGCAGGCGCGCGGCCAGGGGCTGCTTCGCCAGCACGGAGCCAGCCGGCATGCCGCATGTGCAGCCATGCCGCCTGTGCACACTTGCATGCATGCTTGTTGGCGCGGCAGCAGCACGCCAGGGGCGCATGCCAGCCCGCACGGGAAGGCATGGTCCCATGCGGGCATGCTGTGCCCCACCTGCGCACAGGCGCCCACCGCGCCGTACACCAGGGCGAGGCAGTGGTAGTATGCCAGCTTGACGAGCGACTTGGCGGGGGAGGCGGCCACGTCGTCAGAGTTGTTGTACAGAGCGTCGCGCTCCCACACCCTGCGCGCCAGGCAGCGGGGCATTGCGGCGGGCGCGGCTGGGCAACGAGCGGCAGGGGCGGTGCGCGGCAGGCAGCGAGGGACCGCAGGCGTGCGGGAGGGGTGGCCGGGTGAGCGAGGCGGGCTCTCTCCAGGCGCTGCCCGCCTGCACCTGCCCTCCCCGGCCCCATCCCCCATCCAGGCCGCGCACCCCACCTCTGCAGCATGTCTGTGGAGATGGTGGGGTAGTGCACGTAGGCCGCCACGCGGGCGCCGGCCAGGCGCGCCAGCGGGTAGGGGAAGGCCCACCCGGTGGTGTCCACGTACGTCTCGGGCAGCAGCTGGCGCAGGCCCTGCCAGGCCACCCGCACCGAGGCGGCCGCCTGGGCTGCCATGGTGAAGCGTGGGTAGCGCCCCGGCAGCAGGCAGTCGCGGCTGGAGAGGGGTACCACCTGCGTCGGGGCAGGAGGGGGCGTTGCAGGGAGGGAGCCTGTGGCAAGGCGGGCAGCCAGAAGCAGGCGAGCCGTGGCGCCTGCGGGCGCGCCTTGGGCGCAAGCCCTACCAGCACGGGCCCATCTGCCAGCACCGCGCACTTCGAGTGCAGCATGCGTGCCTGCATCACCCTGCTTGCGAGGCATTCTCGCTCGCCTGGCACCCGGCACAGCACGCCTGCTATACACAGCGTGGCTGCCGCACGCCACAGCTGCACGCTGCCGGCCACCTGGGTGGGAAGGGCCTCACCCGGAAGGTGGGCGCCACCTGCAGGTTGAACCGTTCAGCCACGTGCGCGCACAGCTGCTCCGCGGTCATGTCTCCGCCGCAGTAAATGGCCACCTGCGCAGAGCAGGGGGTTGGGTGAGACATCCCTCAAGAGGTGCTGGCAGAGGTTTGCGAGGGGCGGGGCGCCATGAAGCGCGGGGGGCATGCCGCGGGCGCAACAGCAGGGCGCAACGTGCGCGTACAGCAGCACGGCACTGAGCTGCAAGTGCGCCCTGCACCGGGCTGCTTGCCTTCACATCCGGGCGCATCTGCTGTAGCGCCTGCACAGCAGCCCTGCAAAGGGCAGGCGAGGAGCGGGGGCAGGGGCGAGGCAGGCAGGGTCTGGCACCAGCTAGCCGGGTTACGCCTCTGTAAGAGTGAAGTGTTCCGAGCTCACACCACCAATGTGCTTCCCTGCTCTACAAAAGCTGAACCAGCGCAGTGCCGGCATGAGCCTGCTCACCACAGCACCCGCTCGCCGCCGCCGCCGCCATCCGCAAAGGGGTGGAAGAAGGCCACCCAGCCCTGCAGGCAGGGCAGGCGCAGGCTTCAGCGCGGAGCACCGCAACTGCAACGACGGCTCCCAAGGCGCAGAAGAAACAGCCGGCCGGCCAGATGCTGCCGCCCGCGCCCGCCCACCTTGGCGACTGGCGGCAGGCTGCGCCGCACCCACCACCGGGCGACGAGCACTAGGACTGCCAGAACCGCTGCCAGCACCAGACCCACTGCTGCCAGCGTTTCCTGCATGCCAGGAGGGCACAGAGGTGGCAGACAGCATGCCGTGATGGATGTGCACTTGAGTGCCACCGGGCGGGGGCGCCGCCGCCAGCCCAGCAGTCTGATCCCCAGCTGCATCCTGGAGCCCCTCGCCGATTCTGTGGCATGCAGTAGCGATGCCGCATGCCACACAAGGCGGGAAGCCAGGGTTTTGCACCAAGCAGGTTGTGGCCCTGCTGGCAGAAGCTCCGCTCGGGCCGCGACAGGGAGCACTGCTTGAATGTTGCTCTTCATGATCTATGAGCATCGCGCCGGGCCCCGGCTCACCACCCCCAGCACAAACGCCGCCACGACCAAGCTCGTCAAGAGGATGGCCACCGGCATGATCGCTACCGCATTGGCGGGGACCCAACGAGACTCGAGCAGGAGCCGACATCTTGGGTGTCGTGGGAGAAATCAGCTGGCCGACGGTGACGTGGCGGCCACCTGGCCTCTCCCCCTCGGCACCTCCCCCTCGTCAATAGACACTGACACGTACAGAGAATGTCAACAAACATGACACAAACAAGGAGCGAGGGTTATATGCAGGTATGAAGAGCGCGGGTGCACGGCAGGGCACTTGGAAGCGGGAGATGGGGCAGGCAGAGGTACAGCGTCGTGGGACTGGCGAGCACGTCCCCGACTACTGAGGAGAGACACTCCACACAGCTTTCTTATCAATCAAGCGGGGATCAAGCAGAGCAAGAAGGGCAGCGCAGCAGAGGCACGAGGCTGCAAGTATTGACACGGGTATGCACGGCTGTGCAGGCGCGGGAGGGCAGGCATGGGGGCAAAGGGTGCACATTTGTTGGATATGCTGTGGGAGAGGAGAACAGCAGCTTGGGGTGTGATGAAATGGGGCACGGACAGCACAGATTGGCAGAGGCGGGTGCGTTTTGCGACACAGAAGGCTTGGTGAAGGCGGAAAGGCATCGAACAGACCCAGCGCAGAGGGTGAGGGCCATTTTTTTGAGGAGCTGTCGCGAGCTGGCGGCCGCGGTGGCACAAGCGAGAAGGAAGACGGCTTAAACTTATACAGCTGCACCTCGCAAGGGGCAAAATCGGGGAGTGGTGCTGCGTCAGGAGCAAGCGGGGGTAGGGCCCGGGCTGTCACTGGGCAGAAGCCGAGGCGTCACTGTGGAAGGTGAGGTGTCAGGAGGGGAAAGGCACGGGCAGGGCATTTCCGACGGGTCGACGGCAGGATTGCACGGCAGTTGCTTTCGCTGTTGTCAGCTTTGATTATGTTTCCAGGCGGTTGGGATGCAGTGGGTGCCTGAACCGAGCGGGCGGGCGTTCAGGGCATGCTGGCGGCAGGGGCAATGGCCTTGTAGAGGCTTGGCGTGGAGATCAGCAGGGCGGTGCCGTCCTCGGTGGCGGTCACTGCACCGTAGTTGTGGGGGAGAGGGCGGGGTAGACAACCCCCGGGGAGGCTTGCCGGGTCAGCAGCTGCCTGCGCTGTTCACCATGCGCGAGGAGCAGGGACGCGCGACGGCTGCGCGCCACAGCTCGGGCCGTGCCTGCGATTTTAACTTCCCCACAGCTGCATGCTGCGCCCACCTGCTTCAGCGTCCAACTGCACCGGCACCAGGCCTTGGAAGGCCGGCAGGCGGCTGCAGCCTGAGGTGAGCATGCTGGTCAGCTCAGAGTGCAGGGCAGCGCAGCGCTGCATAGCGTGACCCGAGCCGGCCCCCTCGTGGCTTGGCTGGCCTGCAGCCGCAAGAAGCAGATGGTGTGAGAGCTCAGCACATGTGTGCCCTGCACAGATTTAGTTCTTATCCACGACTTCAGAGCAGAATGCTTGCGGGGCTGGTTTGCAGACCTCAGCATGCCATCCGCATGGAGCCTCATAACATATGAGATGCCAGGGCCCCCGACCCCACCCCCCACCCAACCCCCACCCACCCGACAGGATGATCTTGACGTGGCGGTCGCGGACCACCAGCCCAAGCGGCTGCAGCTGGGTGCAGCGCGTCAGCCAGGTCAGCAGGGCGGCCACGCCCACCTCCAGGCTGCACTCCCTGCGGGGTGCGGCGCC
>KQ482042.1:2264272-2297433 GCA_001430745.1 Auxenochlorella pyrenoidosa | reverse complement strand
CCCCACCCCCCACCCCCTCACCGCAGGTCGATCACGTTGCCCAGGGCGGTGCCGGGCTGCGGCGCGCCCCCCGCCAGGTTGGGCAGGGCGTAGCAGCACAGGGCCCCCGCCTCATGCGCCTCGGCCGTGAGGCGCACCGCCTGGTGCGGCTCCCCCGCCCGCACCATCAGCTCCACCAGGTGGGTGTAGCTCTCCTGCGGGGGGGCGGTGGTGGCGGTGCGTGTGGTGGTGTGTTATATGTGAGTGGGGGGTGGAGTGGGGGAGCCAGCAGGGAGCTGGGGGCAGCGTGTACATAGGCAGCGCGTGGGATGAGGAGCGCTCGTTCCGCCTGGCCCGCCCCACCGCGTCGGGCTGGATCCCCGCCAGCTTCATGTACTCCAGCACAGCCAGGCCCCCGGGGGCGTCCACCCGCTCCTGCCCAAGTAAGAGGGGAGTGGGGGGTTGGGGGTTGGGGGTGGGGGTGGTGGGGGGGGGCGCGGGATGCAAGCTGGCCTCCCATGTGTGCGCTTAGGAGCTGCGAAGTCCGTCCACGGCTTTTGAGCGTCCCAGAGGAAGACAGGTGCACGTCACCCACACCGTTTAGTGCCGAACAGCCTGTCGGCAAGTGCACGCCTCACCTTCATGGAGGCCAGCAGGGCGTTTGTGTCCGACACGCCAAAGCGAACTTGCGCCAGGCTGGCAGTGCCGCCATCTGGCGGCGATGCAATGCTTGGGCGAGGGGTGATTGCCGGGCTGAGGGCTGCCGGGCTGGGGGGGTGAGGCGGAGGCGGCGGGGCCGCCTGCAAATTCGGCATGCAGGGGCTGCCGCCGAGGCTGGCGGCGCGGCTGCCTTGGCCAGTGGCCAGCCCGGCAAAGCCGGGCAGAGCAGCAAAGGAGCCGCCACCGGGGGCGCCGCTGCCTGCGCGCTCGAATGCGGACTGCGGCATGCTGTTGAGGGTGGACGACGAGGCGGTCTGCAGTGTCGCAACCGTTGCTGCGGCTGCTTCGATGCCGCCAAGGTTGGCTGCACCTCCGTTGCTAGGGGCGCCGCCTGCCTGGGAGCTCATCACCTGCACAAGCCGAGCAGCAGCATTGCTGACCTGCCTCGTCGCGAGTGCTGCCCAGCGCCCAGCATGCTGACACTGGGCACAGTGTTGGCCTCCCTCCTTCATCTGCGCATGCAAGTGTCAACTGCATATGCATTGCACGACTGACACATCCTTGCAGGATGACAAGGCAGGCAGGCAGGCAGGCAGGCGCAGCTGCGCACCAGTTGGGCCACTGCCGGGGAGACGGGCAGGTCGGCGGCCCGCATGGCGCCCAGCACCTCCACCACGCTGTCAAACCGCTGGGCCTGGGCGGCCCGCTCCAGCAGGTGCTCAAACAGGGGGGCCACCTCGGGGCCCTGCCGGTGGAGCGCCGCCCGGGTGAGGGAGGGAGGAGACGTGGAGGTGAGCTCTCACTGCAAGCGCATGCCGCACTTCCTGCCCCACAGCCTCTGCCACTCCAGCTGGTTGCCCGATTCTCTGTCCCTCGGTCTAGGGCGGCCCACCTCTGCAAACAGGGCGGCGTTGCACAGCTGGAGAGCCAGGTCCCAGGCGCCAGCTGCCAGGCAGGCACCCATCAGGGCAGTCAGCGCCTCGGCGCCCACCGCCTCGCCTTGCATCTGCGGGGGTGTATTTTTTGGCGGTGAAAAGGCAACAGGGTGGACAGGCTTGTAGCAGGCTGACACAGGTTGGTGGAAGGACAGATGGCGAGGGCTGGGGAGTGAAGGCAGCGCTGGGCTGCCGCGTCGCCGGGCCTCAGTGGCACGCCACCTTGCGGCACGCTGCCTCCCAGCTTGCCTGCAGTGACTGTGCCAGAGCAAAGGCCTTTTGCATCTGCCCGGCCTTGAGAGCAGAGCCCAGGACCAGGCGGGCGGCGGGGGCATCTGGAGTGTGCCCCGCAGCAATCATCACGTCATGCAGGGCCACCACCTGTGGGAGGGGTGGTGGCGGGAGTGGGGTCAGGGAAGTGGCAGGTAGTGAGCCTGGAGGTCGCTGCCCTGCTTATTAGAGGGAGGAAGGCCTTCGACGGCAGTGCAGGAAGACGACGCAGACTGATGCACCTGGAACCATGCTTACCCCCCCTCCCCCTCCCCCTGCCGCCACCCACCTGCGGGCACTGCTCGCAGGCGTCCAGGATGCGGGCCAGCGAGGAGTAGGTGGCGGCGTCGGCCGAGCAGCCGGGGGTGGCGCGCAGCTGGTGGAACACCTGCCGGGGTGGCACAGGGGTGGGGACAAGGTGAGCTGGAGCCGGGGAGGGGCAGCATGCTTCAACAGCTGCTGTGCTCTGCCTCTTCTAATGGCACGCAGATGCACTGCAGCACGCCTAGGTGCAGAGCGGCGCGTGCCTTGCCTGCAGGGCGCGCGAGGCGACGAACGAGCGCTGGTGTGGCGGGATGCCGCCCGCGCCCTTGGCCACCGCCGCCAGGCACGTGTTGAAGGTGGCTGCATGGGCAGCAAAGGGGCGGCCAGCTGCGTATTGAGAAGCGCTTATCCTCTCGGCATGATCAGCGCAGTGGTCGGTGGCACCACCATGCCATGCCCCATGCATGCAGGCCACCAGCTGCGTGGGTCCTTGGCCCTTGCTCACTGGTGTTGGGGTTGACCCCCTCGGCCTGGGCCGCCAGCACGTGGGTGAGGGCGTCCAGGGCCTCGCGCCAGGCGCCCAGGGAGGCGTAGGAGGCCAGCAGGGTGTTGTAGGAGACGATGGAGGGGACCAGGCCTGTGCGCGAGGACGCGTGCAGTAGGCGGGGAGGAGAGGGTTACTGTAGAGCACGAGGAGCAGGATTGAGGGAGGCACAGAAGCGCCGCATGCCCATGGAGCAGCTGATCCAGTTTCGGCGGCTACCCTGCCTGGAGGCCCCTGCCCGCTTACCAGTGGCCAGCATGTCGTCAAACACGGAGCGGACCTGCGGGGTGGCAGCAGGAAGTGGGCACTGGGTGGGCGCGGGCTTGAGGCCAGGCCTGGTTTCGATGCCCCGGCAAACTCAAGCCGCCTGGCGTCTTTTGACCGCTGCCCCGCGACTCGAGCGGTCGTAGAAAGCTCTTTGAATGCAGCGGCCAGCGCTCCCTACCCCTTGCGCGCCCCGGCCAGCCCACCTGGTCGCAGCGCCCCTTCCGCATGAACATGCTCATCATGGTGTTGAAGGTGGAGGCGGTGGGGCGAGTGGGGCTGCCGGGGCTCAGCATCTCGCGAAAGCGCACCAGCGCCTCATCCCAGTGGCCGACCTGGAAAGAGGAGGGGCTTTGAGAGTGGAGGTTGGAGGGTCATGGGTGGCCAGTGCAGCAGTTTGTGCTAGATCGCCTGCAGTGAAAGGCGCCAACCGGTGTTCACTGCCTGCCTGCTCTGCTGCCGCAGTCTCAAGGCCACCCGGCCAGCTGGGCGGGCCCCCACCTTGACTAGCCCCGCCACGTAGGTGTTCATCACGCAGGCCTGCACCTCGGGGTCGGCATCCGCCAGGCAGCGCCCCACCTGGGGGTGGGGGGGTGGGGTGGGGGTGGGGGGGCGGGGGCAGGTGGTGGTGAGGGCCGTGCATGCCGGGCGGCTGACGTCAGGTGGGCAGGGCAGCAGGGAGTGGTGCTCGCAGAATGGACGGACGGCGCACGGAGGTGTAAGAATGTCCATGGCATGCCTGACCGGCGGCAGCGGCGGGGGGCTGCCCCACCTCGAGCAGGGCGTCGTAGGAGCCGCCGTCAGAGGCGGCGGTGATCAGGCTGTTGAAGGAGGTGACGCTGGGCTTGACGCCCCTGCACGAGAGATGCACCGGGGGAGGGGCGAGCAAGAAGGAGGCTTGAGTTTAAGAAAGACCCCCTGGGGATGAGCAGGCAGCAACTTGCACAGCCGAGCGCCTGGCCGGGCCGCTCAAAGCCATGCCTTGGACCGGCCGGCGTGCGGCGCCGCAATCCTCGCCGGATCTCCCTCCCCCTTGCCCCAGCACACACACCTGCGGACCATCTTGCGCGACACCTCGAGCGCCTTGCCCACTTGGAAGGCGTTGGCGCAGGCCTTGATGGCGGTGTTGTAGGAGACGGCGTCTGGCACCAGGGTGGGCCCGCCGTCCCACATGGCAGCGAGCAAGTGCAGCGCCTGGCGGGAGGCGGGCGAAGGGGAAGGGCCCGTGAGGCGTAGGCCCAGCGTTGGGTGTGTACATGACAGGATGCTTGCTGGTTGCACCCGGCGCAGACAATCATGCGTGCATGCGGCCCAGCGTTGGGCCCCGGGCCACGAGGAACGCCGGCCAGGTCTTTCAGCGGCCCCTCACCCCCTCAATCCGCCCTCCCCCCAGGCCGCGCGCCCACCCACCCGCTGGTACTGAGGCGGCTTGGCGCGCGCATAGGCGGCCAGCAGGGCGTTGCAGCAGACGCGGTTGGGGGTGACGCGCGCGGCGTGGGAGAAGTTGAAGAGGGTGGCCAGGCCTGGGAGGAAGAGTGGGTGGGGGTTGGGCATTGGGCGGGGCAGCGAGCAGTGCCAGGTGGCATCTGCAGGCCAATCACGCCCCTTGGCTGCCCCCTGGCGGCGATGCAATGCGTGCAGGACGCGACACGCAGCTGTGGTAGCCGCGGCTGCCACCAAACGCACCCGTGCCTTCGCCGGCTGCACCGCCCGCCAGCTCTGGGTAGCAGGACATGGCCCTGCGCAGGCTCTGCGCCGCCTCCAGCTGCGGGATGCCCAGCTCCCGCTTGAGGCTGTGGGTGCGGGCCAGGCTGGTGGTGGAGCAGGGGGGCTGGGGGGAGGCGCTGGGGGGCGAGACGCCGCTGCTGGTTCGGGCGAGGCCGGGGGGAGGGGTTGGCAGGGACTCTGTGCTGCCTGCACGGGCAGCTGCAGAGGCAGAGGAAGGGGGGCAGGGGTCGGAGGGTGTCCGCCTCACACCACCAGGGATACTATGCCCAGACTAGGTGCCTGGGCAGGTCCGGGTTGGTGCGGCACCTCGCTGTGCTCATGCCTGCACCCTGCTGCTGCTGCTCACCCCAACCATACGCCGCCTGCTGATTTTCCTGGATCTGGAGGGAAGTCACGCTGCCTGCAGTTGAGTAGAGAAAAGGTGGTCAGGATGCAGACGCAGGGTCTGGATGGTTTGATGGGGGCTGCCACCTGGGCATGAAACCAGCAGCCAAGCACAAGCCACGGTGGCTTTGCCAAAAGCACAGCTCCCCTGCACTCTCAGCCTGCGCACCGCTGGGAGAGCTCTTGCGCAGGCCGGAGATGAGCTTGGAAGCAGCAGCAAATGGGTTGGGCTGCCTGCCGATGGCTCCATCATCCGACGAGCCGTTGCGCTCAAGGCCCAGGGGCGTGGCGGGCCCAGGCGAGGCACCTCCGCCGCTGGGGCCATGCTGCTCAGGGCCACCGCTCGGGGTGATGGCCATGGCGGCGCTGAAGCGGCCGGCCAGGCCTTCCATGGCCGCTGCAGCAGGGGCGCAGGCGTAAACGCACACCAGACACCCTGTTAAGCAGGCAGGTGAGTCAAAGTTCTTTAGGGTGCCATTGCAGGGGCGCCAAGTGTAACTTGGCACTCGCTTTTCCAACAAACACACACACACCTTGGGCAAGGCCATTCTGGGTCGATGACATGCCGCCCAGAGCATCGAGCTGTTGGGGCTGCGGGGTCGAGCCCAGCACATCGCGCCTGGCCAGCGAGGGGCTGTTCAAGTCAAACATGCAGCCTGTGACATCTGGATGGCGGGGCGACTCGGCGATGCTCATCTGTGGGAAGGAGAGAGGGCAGGGGGGGGAGAGCCTTACGCGCTGCCACTGTTTTGGGGAAGACACATAATCGCCAGCAGGCCAGCCCCTAGGCATGTCCTGCTTGATGCGTGCTCACACTTCGCGACAAGCTGTCGCGCGCGCAACTCGTGTGCGCGGGTCGCCTCACCAGGCCGCCTGCGCCGCGCGGGGGCGACTGCAGGGCGTCCAGCACGGAGGAGGGCGAGATCTGGGAGCGCAGCATCTTGGCGCTGGCGGGGGAGGCGGCTGCGCTGGCCAGCAGGGCGGGCAGCGGCTCCTCTGTGCCGGCCAGGTCGTCCTCCTGCGAGGGGAGTGGAGGAAGCAGCGGGTGGCGGTCAAAGACAAAGAGAACACTCAGATTAGCAGGGCCACCACTCAAGAACCCTTCTTTCTCTCTAACATGTGCACAAGGCGTCTGCCTGCCTGCTCTGGTGACCGCGGTGGAGCGAGCCGCACCTCTCCCCCGGGCGCGCCCCACCTGCACGGTGCACATCTGGAGAAACAGCTTCTCGGCCAGCTGCCACTGGCCGCCCCGCTCCAGTGCGTTGATCAGGGAGCAGCAGGTCACAACATCCGCCTCAACGCCGTGGGCCTGCGGGGTGGGGGAAGGTTGTTTGCATCAGGTGGGGCAAAGCGCAGCAAGGACTGAGCACCAGCTTGGCACACCAACAGGGCTTCTAGGGTGCCGGTGAAGAGCACCTGCGCCAGGCCAGCTCGCAGCGCCCCCGCCAATCCCACTCCCAGCTAGGGACCTGCCTGCATGTGGTCGAAGACCTGCAGCGCTGCGTGCCACATCTTCCCCTTGGCCAGGGCAGAGATGGTGGCGGAGTAGGTGATGGCGTCGCGGGGCAGCGGCGGGCGCTGGCGCTCCATGCTCTCAAAGATCTCCAACGCCTGCGGGGGCCGGGGTTGAGGAAGAGGTGGAGAGGTCAGGAAGTCATCACATACACACAAAGGTGCGGCAACGGGCCGGGCTCAGAGGGCAGCAGCAGAGTAGGCCACCCGTGCAGGCTAGCCTTTTGCCAGCGGCCCCCCTTGTCACAGGCGCTGATTGCCGAGTTCGTGAGCGCGGTGTCGGGCGCCAGCCTGCACGCTGGGACAGAGCATGCAAGAAATCAAGGAATGTGCAGTTGCGGTGGCGGCGGCAGAGGTTTCAGGCCACAGGCTGGGCTGACGGTTTCCCCACGGGTGCGCAGCGTGCCTCCCACAGGCTTGCCCCCTCCACTCACCCCATCTCCTCAACCGCCTCAAACACTTCAAGTGCCTTGCGCCAGGCACCTTCCTTGCTCAGCTTGCTGACCAGCTTGGTCAGGCCTGGTGGGAGAGGACAGGGGAAAGGGCGGGGAGGCTGCGTAGGAGCGACAAGCTGGCAGGAAGTAGGGAGGGTGGGAGGCGAGCAGGCACCTGAACCAACGCACAGCCAGACGCGCAGTTGGGCACTTCACAGTGTCTATAACAGTCCCCCAGCCCCTCAAATACAATTTGGCTGCTCAATCCCGTCCAGAACAACTTGCCTGGCAGGCGTGGCTTGAAGGCGGCGCGCAGGAGACAGGCCCGCACCTCCCCGGTGCCCTCCCGCGCCTCGAGCAGCGAGGCAGTCAGCTGCCGCATGTCCACAGCAGATCCGGCGCTGCGTGAGGAGCTTTCATAGAAGGCCAAATAATTCAACAAGGAGGCAAAGGAGGGAGCGCCGGCAAACTGTTCCGGCGGCCACCTGGCCGCCTCGCCCGCCTCGCCGTCGGCGGTGCCGCCGCTACGGCGGCGATGCCCTTGGCATATCCGCCCCGCCTCAATCCGCAGCAAGCAACCTCACCGGCTCAAAGGCAGGGAAGGGGCCGAGCTCCACTCGCTGCCCAGCGACTGGGCCCGCGGGGTGCCGCCCCTGGCGTGATAGGCCACAGCCGCCATCCCTGCCAAATCCTGGCAACTGGCTGCCGCTCAGGCAGCAAGGCACCAAGGGCCGCAGACGCCAGGTCTCGGTTGTGGAGAGGGGCTGCGTGCCCCCACCCGGCTCTTTCTAAGGCAGAGCGAGGGTGGCAGCAAAGAGGGAGCAGGCTGATGGCCTGCCTGAGAAGACCAGGGGCCACAAGCAGGGGAAAGGGCAGGTGGTGCTGTGTGCTGCTCGGGGTGAGGACGACAGCCACCTTCCTAGGCTCTAAGACCGAAATTTCAATCTCAGAGTCCCGTAGAGGACTAGGGAGTTTTGTGCCGACACTCCGAATGTCTGAGAGCAGCATTGTCAGCGCCCGGGACCGCGGGGCGCAGTGCTGGCAGCCACAAGCGTCGGCCTTGCTCATTACTGGCCGTTGAAGAATGTGCCGCCACCTGTATAAAACTCGTGCTGACGGCCCAGATGTTCCAAGGCTGTGCATAGACTTCCAAGGCCAGGGCTGTGTGACACATGACATCGGTGCCGTCAGCAGTTCCGCTGCCAAGCAGAGCTGCGGTTCGGCGCTTTCCTGCAGGTGCACTTTGCCTACAGGAGGTCTTGATCATTCGCTTCTTCTATGCAGCTCCGCGGGAGGTTTTACAAAGCCTGATGCTCTCCATAGCTGTTACAGCTGTGATCCAGCCTCAATGCAAGGGTAGGAGCAGCGGCAGCGGCAGCTGCACCCGTCCGAGGAGCTGCGTGCACAGCTTATCCACGCTGCAAGTGCACCAATGTAGGCATGCTACCGGCTGCAGCAACGGCGGTACAGGGCTGTTCTTTCTATATAAATGCTAATAACTGCATTGCCACGCCCTCCTATCACGCAGGTGCACCATCCAAGCGGGGTACTGGAAGGCGGCGGGCACCTACCTCAGGGCACTTGCCTGCTCAGCAAGCGGCAGTTAAGCGGCCAGGATGTGTAGATTACCTCCCCCTGCTGGCGGCCCAGTACCTCGAGTGCGGCCCGGCGGTGGCATGGCAGTCATGCATTTGATATGCAGAGCGGTGATACGCTGGATGGGCCAGCAGGTCCTGCGCCACGGCAGGTTCCGGCAGGCATGCAGGCACTGCATGGCTCTCATCACCGTGCCGATCAGCATGTTTCCTCCCGCTGTCCATCCTTTGGGCAATTCAACGTGTGAACTGAGCGATTCCAAGGGCTCGGGCCAGGGCTGGGATGCAGGCATTGCAATGCAACTTGCATTCCCCGCTGCCATGGCAGCAGGCACGGCGGGTCCTCCATCACATCAACCCGACCCCACACACGAGGCCTCCAGTGCCACTGCTCCTGCACCTGGCAGCTTGAACGCAGCTGAGGAAGCCAAGAAGAAAAGCTCCAAGCGCGCGCCCTCCTTCCTGGCAGCCCCAGGCCCGCGCTAAGGCAACAAAACGGGCAGTCATGCGAAGGTGGGCCCGGATCAAGGGTCGCCACCCGCCTCGTTACAACCCTCATTCACGCTCCCGCCGTTCCCGCCGCTCGCTTCACAGGTGCTCCGCCCTGGCCGTGTGCAAGGGCTGGCGAGGCCAGGAGAGCGAGCTCTTCTCCGAGCTGGCTGCCCCAAACTATTGCAACCAGCTGGATCTCCTGCCGAAAGGCTCCAAGGCCGCGGCCCCTTCGCTGGCAGAGTGGCTGCGCTGGCTGGCCCAGGCCGCAGCCCGCTGGCGCCCCGGCTCCCTGCGGCGCTTGCAGCTCGACCTGCGCAGCCCCAGCGGGTTTGCCACCCGTGCACGACAGACTGGCAGCGGCACGGAAGACCTCGACGGTGCGGCGCAGGCGGCCCTGGTGGCGGCCCTCGAGGCAGTGCTTGGCGGCCACGGCGGCAGCCTGCACATGCTGCAGCTGGGCTGGCCCGCAGCCGGCCTGCAGCCCGCCACCCTGGCGCGCATCGCCGGGCTGCTGGGCGACCATGCGGCAGGGGGCTCCGAGCTCAGGGAGCTGGAGCTGCTGGGGGGCCTGGCGGCGGCAGAGACGGTGGCGGCGGCACGCGGCATGCCCAAGCTCTCCCGCCTGCGGCTGCGGCCCGACTGCACACTCGACTACGATGCTGAGGGGCTGGACTGCAGCCGGCTGCAGGTGAGGCGGGCCACTGGGGTGCCTTGCCGAGGTGACCACCACCTCATTCGTCGATCAGAAGAGGTCAACTCTCCAGCAGCATGCACAGACCCCCCCTGCATGCCTGCATCTCCCTTTGAGTGGCCCCGCAACGAGCCCCCACCCCTGCAGGCGCTGCAGAGTCTGAGCCTGTCGTGCGCCCGGGCGGTGCCCACCTAGCTGCCCTCCCTGTCCCGCCTGCGCAAGCTCAGCCTCGGCCTTGCGGACGTGCGCCCCCCATACCTGGTAGCCATCAACTGGCTGGGGCAGGGAGGGCTTGGCGAAGCCTGGGGGGGCCCTCTGAACCCGGGGGTGCTCTTTGCCGTGGAGCAGCAGCACCAGCATGGCATCCCTGGGCTGATGGCAGAGGAAGGGGAGGAGGAGGTGCAGATGCCCGCGCTGGCTGACTCCGATGACGACGATGAGGGCGCCGCTGCCGAGGGCGGCGGGCCCCCTGCCCTGGGCGCACTGGAGAGCGGCGATGATGATTCCTCTTCAGAGGGCGGCGGGCCGCCTGCCCTGGACGCACTGGAGAGCAGCGATGATGATTCTTCTTCAGAGGACGATGGGCCTCCTGGCCTTGCCCTGGGGGAGAGCGGGGATGATGATTCCTCTTCAGATGGCGGCGAGCTGCCTAGGCTGCCGCTGCTGGTAGACTCTGATGACGAGGGCAACTGGCCAGGCGGCGGTGCTGCGGTCGGAGAGGCGGGGGAGATGTCGCTGGCTCTGCTGGCGCAGCTGAACGCAGGTGAGGCTAGGGAGCGGGGGAGCCTGGGGTTGCAAGGGAGAGGTGGGCAAGGGCGATGGCTGGAAGGGGAGGGAGGATGGCCAGAGGGGGGCTGCCGGTGGGTGGGTGGTGGGTGGGTGTGAAGGGGGGGCCGGCGGGGGGGAGGGGGCGGGCGGCCAGGCAAGAAGGAGAGCAAGTTTGCACTTGGACTTTCTTGCTGCGCAAGGCTCCCCAGCTCAGTGCTTCGTGCCGCGCCACGACTCACCTGCCTGCCTGCAGGTGACATCGCTGTCCCTGTCTGGCGACTTGCGGGGCTGCCCCAGCGAGCTGGCCTCCCTGGCTGGCCTGAGAGAGCTGCGCCTCTACCTCACCACTGGGATAGCGCCCACTCCAGGTGCGTTCGTCTAGACTGCTTCTCAGCCCCTGTTGTTTTGCAGACGTCATGTCCAGCCACATATAGCTTGCCCACCCCTTCAAAACAGTGCAGCGCACAGCATGCGCTTCTGGTCAGGCTGCGCGCTCTGCTGGGCTCTGCCTGAGCCAGACAGGTCTTGAACCCTTGCTGCGGCCTGCTGTTCCCTCGTCCAGATGCCCTGGGCCCCCTCAGCTCTCTGACGGGTCTCACCCTGCTGCGGCTGGGCGTGGCAGCCCATGCCATCAGCCCCGAGCCAGCCTCCGGCTTTGTCTGCGCCCTGGACGCGCTCAACGGCCTGCAACGGCTCGACACCAGCAGCGCATCCGCGTTGCCGCTGGCCCCGGGACCATGGCAGGGGCAGCTCACCTCGCTGCAAGCGTCGTGGGAGCAGCTCGGCGTGACAGCCGAGGTGGCAGGCGCTGCGCTCCTAGGCGCCTCAGAGCTGCGCGAGCTGGTGCTGCTTGCAGGCAGGCGCCAGGTGCCAGGCGCGGCGGCACGCGCTGCGCTTGCAAGCCTGGCGGCGCTGCCAAAGCTGCGCATCCTGTGCTTCAGCACCAGAGGGGTCGAGTGGGCAGATGGCGCCTTGGGGACAGGCACAGCCGGCGCTGCAGCAGCGGAGGCAGCAAGCCGCCCACCAACCAGCAGCGACAGTGCGGCAGAGCGCGCGGCATTGGCTGTTGAGCAGGAAGTGAGGTGCAGCCTGCCAGGCGTGCGCATCGCAGTTTTTGCCAACTGCTACGACTACCTGGAGTCGCAAGAGACGGAGGATGAGTGGGATGTCGTGTCGAAGCCGCCGCCGTCGCTCGTCGAAGCCGACGATGACTGGAGCGAGGACGACGTGTAGGGAACGAGGAGGAGGCCTGGCTGGTGCCTGGAGGCGGACAGCCTACAGGCACCTGGCATGCCTGGTGAGGTGACAGCCTTGCGCAGCACGTGGCCTGTTGGCTGACCGGGGCTCGAGCCGGCCTAGCCTGCAGGATCTTGTAGCACAGTATGATAGCAGCCATTGATGGCGCTCGCGCCTCCTGCACTCTCTGGGTTTTCGCCTTATTATAGCGCACAAGTGGTGAATGGTCTCTTTCCTACCATCAAGGGTTCCCTGGTCACATCATCTGTTGATGCGCCAAATCGCAGATCCAAGTAGTCACGTTGCTCGCCACACATAGTATTTTTGATGCTGTAGTGTAACCTAGCAAGGATTGCTGCTGTGGCAAAGCATATGAACAGCCATGGCGAGGTGGGAGACCAGCGGGCGCCCGCAGAGTGATGTGCCAGACTGTGTTGGCAGCCCCCTATTGCTGCCCATAGAACGAGTTGATAGCTATGTCATGTCAGCTGGGCATGCCTGTGTGCAGTGTTGCAGTGAGGGTTTCCTCAAGAAAGGGCTTGATGATGGTACACATGCTGGTGCCAGCACCGCAGCATTTGCCTTGGCTCGGCGGCAGCGTCGGAGAGGGCCTCTCTGACACCCTTTCCAACGCCATTCAATGCCTATTGTTATGGATTTGACTGAAGCCTACATCCCTGACGCTACCTTCTTGCAGTGCTCGCTGTGCCCTTGACGTAAACACTCGACACCCGCCTTTCTCGCTTTCCTAACTGCCTGCACTCTGGAAGGAGTAGCAGTCAGCCAAACACCTCCGAAAGGGAAGCAGGCTTCCCCACAAGGCCCCGTCCACTTCGTCCGGCACCAGCATGTCTCGACCAGCCCGCGGGCCGCCCCAGCCATCTCCACAGTACACATCGGTGATTTGGGGGCATGGGATGCGCATTGGTGGCGCCAAAAGTGAACCTTGTGCCTGGGGCCTGAGGGCGCCGGCGCCGCGGGTCCCGACCCTGCTCACCAGCGGCTAATAAGCTCCCCCCTCCCCCCTTCCCCCCTGCACGCCTCGTCCTGCAGGTCTGGGAGCGGCTGCAGCAGTGCCTGGGGCCGGAGGAAGTCCAGGCAGACCTGGCGCTCATGCAGGGCGGCCTGGGGCCGTCTGCTGGGCGGGATGGCGGCGCAGCTGCAGCCGAGCGGCTCGGCACGCTGCTGAGGCTGCAGCTGGTGCCTTCCGGGGAGGTTCCCACCCCACCACTGCAGGAGAGCTGGCTGGTTCCGCCAACAGAAGGCTGCCACGGCCATCCGCCCATGCCACCACAGCAGCGGGCAGCGGTTGCGTGGCCGCCACACCGCGCACAGGCACCTGCTGCAGCCTCGGGGCATGCATCTGCTGCGTCGGCTGAGCGGCCGCACCGCAGCCAGCGCAGCACCAAGCGGCCCGCCCGATTCACTGGGGAGGAGGTCACGCAGGTGATGCCGGGCCCCAGCTGCTTCTAATCCCTGTGCGCTGGGTTTGGATGCGTGCCGTATGTCCGCTGCACTCGTTCGCAGCCCACCCACCTACCTGCACCGTTTTCCATTGGGTTCTCCTCTTCACTGGCCCCTCCAGGAACTGATTGACCAGTCCGAGGGCCGAAACAAGCGCAGGGCAGAGGCGAAGCCGGTGCCAGCGCCGGCACCAGCAGCAGCTGCGTGGCCGGCAAGCCAGGCGGGTGCGGGCGGCCGCCCCTGCACCCGCCCTTCCACCGGCCGCCCTCCCAGCAGGCCGACTCCCACAGCTTACCGTTTGCCGGCCAGGAGGCAGCGCAGAGGATGGCTGCATTGCCCTCCTACCCCATTCGGTGGCAACAGCACTTCGGGCAACCACAGCGGCAGGTGCCGCTGCAGGCGCAGCAGGCACAGCAGCCCCAGATGCGGTGGTTGCTGCCGGCCGGATGGCAGCCACCTCTGGCCTGGCAGCAGGAGCAGCAGCAGAAGCAGCAGACTTTGGCAGCAGCAGCAGCAGCAGCAGCCAGGCATGGCATGCTTTCGGCAGGCGGCTTGCCGCAGGCGGGTGGGCAGGCTCAGCCACCTGCGTGGCCGCAGGCTGAAGCGCCCAAGCCCTGGGTGTCAGCAGCACCGAAGCAAGCATTGGGGAATGGGAGCTGTGCTGAGCTGGCGCCTGGAGGCCCCCATCAGGAACAGCTGCAGCAGGGGCACCAGCGCCAGCGGCATGACACCGAGCAGGGGCACCAGCAGCCGGTGCAGGTGCAGGCGGCCCCAGCGGCAGTGCCATTGGCTGCTGAGCCATCCACCGTGCAGGCGGTGCAGCCAAGCCTCAATCCTGAGCATGTGAAAGCGATGCTGCTTCAGCTGGTTCTGCCTGGGCTTGGACGCAGCAAGCTGCCCTGATATGGCAATCCCGCCCAGGCAGCTCGCTGCTGTGCACAACACTCGAAATCGTTTCGTCTCCTCTGTAGCGTGTTACACGACGCAAGCTGACCTATAATAAATCACCAGTGGGTGCATTGCTGGATGAAGTGCATGATAGGCTGCGGAAGGCATTGCAGAGCACGTTGTCCCGCAGCAGGCGCAGCGGCTGGCGGCGGCGGTGGGTGGAATTGAAGGCTCAAGATTTCGCATGCTGCATTGCGCATCGCCTTCCTGGCAGTTTACTGGGTCGATAAGTACCGCTGCCAAGGCCTAGCGGAGGCCATGCAGCTGCAGCAGACTGTCGCCCGGCCACAGCTGGCGGCGCGCACTCAGCTCGCGGCTGCCGCTCCAGCATTCACTGGACAGCCTGCCGGACAGACCGGCGTTCCGGCGCAGCAACGGCATGCTGCACGCCGCACCATGCGGGCGGTGACCTGCACTGCGGCCTCCCCCGCGGCAGGGGAGCCCGCCACCAAGGTGGTGGACAGCGGCCTGCCGCGCACGGCGGTCGTGGGCGTGCTGGGCGGCGGGCAGCTGGGCAAAATGCTGGGGCAGGAGGCGGTGAGTGGCAGTGGGCGGCGGCTGGGCTGGCCGGGCATTTGATCTGCCTTGCACTACATTAGCCTTGTGCTGCAAATCTGCAATATGTACAGTGTGGGATCAGAGCTGCGTTTCATGGACGTTTAGCAATGCATGCATGCACTCTGCATCCTGCATGCAACGCCTCGCTGCTGGCGCCGTGGCCGCTGCGTCCTGCTGTTTGTTTGTCCATGTTGCCGCCGCCGTTTCTCGCTGGCCCGCAGGCCAAGATGGGCATCAAGCTCAAGGTGCTGGACCCCACCCCAGCCTGCCCCGCGTCGGTGGTGGCGGAGCAGACTGAGGGCTCGTTCCGGGACCCCGCCGCCGTGAAGGCCTTTGCCCAGGGCTGCGACGTGCTGACGGTGGAGATTGAGCACATCGACGCGGATGCCATGCAGGCAAGCCGTGCGTGGGGCGCGCAGCTGCCTCTGCGACAGCGCTGGGCAGCCGCGCGGCGCTGCTGGTTTGTATGAGCGTCCCTCATGACGGTGCATGCAGTGGTGCCAAGGCACAGCCTTGCTGGCGAGCTCAGCGGCCGTTCACAGCAGCTGCCCTCGTGCAAGCCGCTCTGGTGCCTGCATGCCACCGCGCCGTCGTCCTGCGCAAGGCAGTCGCGCCTCATCACCGCTCTGCCCACGCCTGCCCGCCTGCCCCCTGGCCGCTGGCGCAGGAGGTGGCGCAGCAGTCGGGGCTGGAGGTGCAGCCCACCCCCCAGACGATGCGGGTCATCCAGGACAAGTATGTGCAGAAGCAGCACTTCCAGGTGGGGGCGGGGTCTGGGGTTGGGGGGACCCCCGGGGGGGTGAGGCGACAGACTGCTGCGGGCAGGGTGGGGCCGCGACATCAGCGTGCGCGCGCCGGCCAACTGGTCCTGGCACGTGGCAGCGTGCAGTCGAATGCAGAAGCGCTGGCAGCGGCCGGGCTGTCTCCAAGCAGGCTGCTGCGCCGGGCCTCCGGGGGACTGCTGGGCTGCATGCTTGCGGCACCAAGCCCCCCGCCCCCACCCTCCGTGTTCCTCCCCCCCACACACAGGCGGCGGGCGTGCCGCTGCCAGAGTTCCGGGAGATCAAGTGCAGCAAGTGCGCCGAGGGGGCGGGCCGCGCCTTTGGCTACCCCTACATGCTCAAGAGCAAGAAGTGAGGGGGGCTGGGCAGTGGAGCCGGCAGGGGCACAGCTGCGCGGTCAGGGGAGCATGTGTGCGAGCAGTGCAGTGCGATGAAGCGCCGCGTCATGCCAGCAGGGCGCGGCACAATGCACCGCCTGCCTGCTGCCTCCCCGGCCACTGCCCACGGCGGCGCGCGCAGCCCAGCCCGGCAGCTGCCCACCAGGACCGCCCCCGCCCGCCCCCGCCCGCCCCGGCAGGCTGGCGTACGACGGGCGCGGCAACGCTGTGGTGCGCTCTGAGGCCGACATCCCGGCGGCGGTGGAGTCGCTGGGTGGCTACGAAAAGGGGCTGTACGCCGAGAAGTGAGCGCACGGCGCTGGTATGGTTTGGCTGGGCGGTCTGGGCTGCCTGCCAGGTGGATACACCCTTGCTTTGTCTTGTGCAGCGAGCTTGCTGGCGGCTGGGGGAACGCCGCCCCCGGCTGCCAGCCTCCCCACCTTTGCACCTTGCTAAGAGGCTGGCTGGCGGCGGGCCAGCGCGCAACTCGTTGCCGCCCCAGCCCGCTGCCGCCGGGTGCACCCTTTCCTGAGCGCCGCCTGCGCCCCGGCTGCCGGCCCTCCCCCGCAGGTGGGTGCCCTTTGTGTGCGAGCTGGCGGTGATGGTGGTGCGGTCGCGCGACGGCTCGCTGGCCTCCTTCCCCGTGGTGCAAACCATCCACAAGGACAGCATCTGCTGGACGACCGAGACCCCGGCGCGCGTGCCCGCCGCGGCGCAGCAGGCGGCGCAGGCGGTGGCAGAGCAGGCGGTGGCGGCGCTGGAGGGTGAGCGGCAGCGGTGGGGGGCGAGGGAGCAGGGAAACAGGGAAACAGCCGTGGTTGCAGGTTTTCAACACAGAGGCCCGCGTCGCACCTCGCAGAGGGGCCGCCTGCACTCGCACCCGCCTGTTTTCTGCACGCTGTCCCCCAGACGCGGGCGCGCAGAGCGCGGATCCCAACCCGCTGCCTGCCCTGCTCCCGCTTGCCCGCCACCCCACGTTGCCCCTGCGCGCAGGCGCGGGCGTGTTTGGCGTGGAGACCTTCCTGCTGCCCGACGGCTCGGTGCTGCTCAACGAGGTGGCGCCGCGCCCCCACAACAGCGGGCACTACACCATCGAGGCATGCCCCTCCTCGCAGGTGCGCGCACGGTCGACCCACAACCGCCGGCGGGCGGCGCCGGGGGCCGCCTCGTCGAGTGCAGCATCTGGCGGCCAAGGCTGCACGTGCACGGCTGGCCCGCTGCACCTGCCCAGCCGGCAGCCTCCCGGGCCTGCACTGCAGCCGGCTGCGGCCGCATGCTTACGCACCACCCCCCACCCCCACCCCCACCCCACCCCGCAGTTTGAGGCGCACCTGCGCGCCGTGCTGGGCTGGCCGCTGGGCGACACCAGCCTGCGGGTGGGCGCGTCCATCATGCTCAACATCCTGGGCGAGGCGGGGGGCGAGGAGGGGGAGCGGCGCGCGCACGAGCTGATGGGGCGTGCGTACGCTGTGCCCGGCGCCAGCGTGCACTGGTACGGCAAGGCCGGCGTGGCGGCGCAGCGCAAGATCGGGCACATCACCATCGTGGGCAGGGACAACGAGGAGTGCCGGCAGCGGCTGCGCGCGATCGACCCCGGTGGGTGCCGGCCCCCAAGGGATGCAGGGCCGGCACGGGTGGCATGCTTTGCGAGAGCGCCGATGGCCGCTCCACCGCCCCGGGGTGCGGCCCTGCGGGCGGGCCCGATGCAAGGCATGGCCCTGTTTGACTCGTGTGCCCCCGCCACCCTTCCCCGGCGCTCCACGCTGCAGCGGCTGCCGACGCCATCGAGGCCGCCACCAGCAAGGTTGCGTCGGAGCTGACGCAGGCTGGCGGCGGCAGCGGCAGCGGCGGGCCCGCGGTCGGCATCATCATGGGCTCCGACTCCGACCTGCCCACCATGAAGGTGGGCCCCGCCCCGCACTGTCCCGGGGGGGCAGCGTTGCAGCCGCGTGGTGTAATGGGCCCCACGCAGCGGCGCCGACTGCGGCTCCCTGCCTCCCTGCTTGGACGCCCAACACCTCCGTCTTTCCCTCTCCAGGCCGCTGCCGAGGTGCTGGAGGAGTTTGGGGTGCCCTGCGAGGTCACCGTCGTGTCGGCACACCGGTGGGCGCGGGCGGGCAGTGTCGCAGCCGACAGGGGTGGGGCCCAGTGCGGGCAGGAGCGGAGCAGGCTGCTCTGCAAACGCAGGGCGCACCTTCAGAGCGGCGGCGAGACGCCTGCCACACCCCACCCTCTGCTCCACACCCCCGAGCAAGCAGCACAGTTGGGCGTGCTGTGCCCGGCCTCTGCCTGCCCTCCACCCCGCGCCCTCCCCCCCCCGCCGCATTCCCGGCACCCCCCTGCAGGACCCCAGAGCGCATGTTTGAGTATGCGCGCACCGCCCACCAGCGCGGCATCCGCGCCATCATCGCCGGCGCCGGCGGCGCGGCGCACCTGCCCGGCATGGTGGCCGCCATGACGCCGCTGCCCGTGATCGGCGTGCCCGTCAAGCCCGCTGGCGCGCACTTGGACGGCGTGGACGCGCTGCTGAGCATTGTGCAGATGCCGCGCGGCGTGCCGGTGGCCACCGTGGCCATTGGCAACGCCGCCAACGCGGGCCTGCTGGCGGTGCGCATCCTTGCGTCGGCAGACCCCGCCCTGCTCTCCCGCATGCTGGCCTACCAGGAGGGCATGACCCAGACGGTGCTGGGCAAGGCGGAGCGGCTGGAGGCCAAGGGCTGGCGCGACTACTGAGCTCCTGAGCGGGGGCAGCCAGCGGCGCCGCTGCTCCACCGTCACGTGGAGCACTGACGTCACGGCCGGCGGCTGCGCGCCTCCGGCCTCCTGCCCTGTCCTGCTTTCGGCACGCCACCTTGCCTGCCACTTCCCCGCTGCACTTGTCTCTTGCTCCTGACTGCTCTCCCTGCTCTTCCCCTTTGGGCGCCCGTCTGTGACTGGCGCACGCATGTCCCCTCATGCTTTCAGCTGCCCCGCCACGTCGCCACTGAGCTTCCCTTCCTGACTTCCTGGCCCGACAGCCCCACTGATCATCAGTTGTAACACCTTGACAGCTTGAATGCCTGGGTGGCAGCGTGATGCAACAGCATCTGCAAGGAGTGCCATCCCTCGGACGCATGGTCCCAGAACAATCCTGTGGCTGCCTGCATCTGTCCCCTCGGCGCAGCAGGCACAGTGGCATGGGTGCTGAGCATATTTGCTTGATTCTTTCGAGCTGGGGACTGCAACCTCTGGCCTTGCGAGCAGATCGGCACTTAGTTAGACCCGTCCAGGCTGCTGTTCTAGCCTCTCTTGGCCAGCAGCCTGTTGGGCACCAGCAGCCTGCCACTCCCCCACCAAAAAGCCGGCGCTTTGCAGGCGTTTTGTTTGCGCACGTTTACTTTCTCCAAAGGTAAGACTACACGATCACACAGACCGAAACCGATGCTCCCGTTCGGCCGCGGGCCGCGCCCTGCGCTAGGGCTTGCAGCTCCCTACTCCTGTTTTTTAAAGGCCTGTATCAGTGATCTCATGTGTTGGTTGAGAAAGTACGCACCGAGAGTCAGCGCGCTCCCCGGTTCAAAGCCAACACCAGCATGTCGCGGTTCTGGCAGCGGCGCCGCCACCTGGCCTTGCACGTAGCTCCCACCCCTAAACACCCGCCCCTACCCTCTTCCTGCACCGTCTGACTAACTGTTGACAGATGACGGACGATAAGGAGCCCCAAGAGCTTCCTGGCATGGAGCTGGGGGGTTCCTGCTCTGGGTCTGGTGCTCTGGAGCTCGCCGACTCCCTGCCCTCGACAAAAGCCGGCTCTTCAAAAGCGGCCTCCTGCCAGGCTGGACTCGATGTGGAGGCTGCGCAACAGAGCTCGGGGCTGACCGAGCTGCGGGTGCTGTCGCGCCTGCGCAGCGGTGCGTGGTTGTACGGAACCGGCTGCTATGCAACGGGTGGTCGGGTCAGCAATAAATTGCCCAGTGGTTTGCGCTGCTCCAGCTCTACATCGCACTCTGTCTGACGCGCCACAGCCTCGCTGTGCCAATCTTGCCTGCTGCAGCGAGCCACGACTTTGCGCCGCCGCCGGCGCCGCCGCCACGCAACCCGCTGGTCCGCGCCTGGCGCTGGTGGCAATTCTTCCTGCTGCCAGGCATGGGCATGTTTTCCGAGGCCTACTTCATATTCAGCATCGTGAGTAGTCAGAGTGACGCATGCACGCGTCGCTGATCATGGGCCTGGGTGCTGCAGGCTTGGCGCACCTGATGGCCTGATGAGCTTTCTTGCCATCTGTGCAGGGCAACATCGAGCCGCTGTTTGCTGTGCAAATGCCAAACTGCTTTGGCGACGCAGAGCCCTCCAGCTGCGACCAGGAGACAGTAAACAACATTCAGAACATTGAGATCAGCGCAGGTGTGCGATTGAGTTTCTAGGCGCCTTGCAGAGAGGGGTGGCAGCCTGGAGCTTGCGGTGCACGTGCAGTCTGCACGAGTGCTCCTGTCGGGGGACGCCCTGCAGTAAAAGAGCCAAGCAGCTCCGGCCTCTGCCCCCCCCCTCCCCCACCCACCCACCCACACACACACACACACTCCAACCTGCAGTCATAACGGGCATGCTTGCATTTGGGTATGTCGCTGACATCATTGGCCGTAAGTGGGGCAGCAGGTGAGGCGACCCGGTGCCAGCAGGCTAGTGTCCATGAGCATGCCCTGTGCAGCGCACCCCACCCGCTGCTCCCTTTGAGCTGCCCGGCCCCCCCACCTTGCCGTCCGTGTAGGCTCACCATGCTGATCATGTTTGTGGGCGCCTGCCTTTTGACCGGCGCCTACGGCCCCACCGACCAAGTGTTCGTCTCCGTCTTCTGCTTCTCGCTCTTCTTCTACGCGCTGGGCGTGGGCGGTGAGAGCCGCAGGCCTCCCAGGGGCGGGCCTCCTTACTGCGGCGTCGGCGCTGCTGCCTAGACTGGCCAACTTCAGCAGAAGCATGTGTGGCCTGGCTCCAGCCAGCGTGTTATCACGTTATCCTATGGATGCCCCTTTATGCATGGTGTCTGGTACGACTGGCTTGTTTGCTTGCCTGCAGGCGAGTACCCACTGGCCTCCAGCTCAGCGGCAGAAAAGGCAGAGGGGGACCCGAAGCTGCGCAAGCGGCGTGGCGAGACGGTCGTGCTGGCCTTCTCGCAGCAGGGTTGGGGTGAGAGATGGGTTGAGAGGGTGGGTGCCTAGGGGCGCGTGGCAAGTGAAAGCGGCTGCAAGTTCTTGGCGTTCTGGGGAAGCAGCATGCCTGGGGCCGCCGCCGATATCGCTCCAACGCACGCTCCTTGCGGTCCCCGCCTGTCAATGCAATTGGCAATGACCATGTTAACTAACTGGGCCCTCCATTTCCGCCCTGCAGGCAACTTTGCGAACACGCTGGTCATCCTGCTGCTGCTGGCAATGCAGGGCGCCACGGGCGAGCTGACGTCCGGGCAGGCGGAGCTGACGTGGCGGCTGCAGTTTGGCGTGGGCGCGCTCATCTGCGTGTGTGTGACCGCCTACCGCTGGCTTTACTTGGAGGAGTCCGAGGCAAGCAACAGGGCCTGCGGGTGCTGTTTTGTCAGGGCACGGGTTCGGGCTCCTCCTGGTTGTGGCGCGCAGTAGCAGCTTGCAGCAGCATGAATGGCTCAAGTGACCCCAGCTGCTGACAAGCCGCCTGCCTGCGGCCCTGCACGCACCTTCAGCTGCCGCCTTGCCCGCCAGCCTGCCTGCCGACCTGCAGGTGTGGCAGGCGGAGCACAAGGCGGTGGAGGAGGATGAGGCGGTGGCGCATGGCAATGAGCCTGCGGTGAGCAGTGCCAGGCCCGCTGCAGACTCCGCAATTGGAGAACCAGTGCGACTGGAACGTGGCTGGAAAGTGCGGTTTGTGCACTGCGCAGCACAGCTTGTCCCGCCTGCGCTCTGGTTCCTCGCAATTGCAGGCGCACGGCCACCGCTCTTGGCGCGAGCACTGGACGGTGCTGCGCTTCTACTGGCCCCGCCTGCTGGTCACCTGCCTGGGCTGGGTGGCCAACGACTTTGCGGTGAGGCCGGCAAGGATGCGCTGAGTCTTGCCGGGATGCAGCCACCATGGCTGGGGTCGATCAGGGGCGGGCATACGACCAGTTTGATCATCATATGGTCTCTTTCTGCTCGCTCCACGCACACCACCCACCGCCTTATCCTGCCTTGCAGTTTTATGGCAACAAGCTCTTCCAATCACAGTTCATTGCGGTCATCTCACCCGGAGCGTCTCGCTACGTGCAAATGCAATGGACCCTGCTCAACAGCGGAATTGCGCTGCTGGGCTGTGAGTGGGCGAGGTCCCAGCCACCCTGTGCAGCCCACGTTGCGGCACTCACAGCAGGGGGCCCAGATGACAGGCATGCCTGCAGCCTCTTCCCTAGCGCATGCCCTGGAACCCACCCGGCGTTTCCCTTCCTGCTCTGCAGACTACTGCGCGGCATTCACGATTGACCGGCGCTGGATGGGGCGGCGCCGCCTGCAGTGCTTTGGCTTCCTCATGATGTGAGGAAGGGGCTTGACCCGGTGCTGTTTGCTGACGCATTGCTGCTGAGCACCTCTGCACCGCCTTTCCCCCCGATGCCTGGGACGGCCCTCTGGCATTTTTAGTGGCCCTGCCCTGCTTCGGTCTCTGGCCCCCTCAATGCACCCAGTGAGTCACCTCGCCCCTGCGTGCACGTGCAGGTTCATCCTCTTCCTGCTCTGCGGCATTTTGTACAACGAGATGATTGACCACGCCATCGGCGCCTTCCAGACGCTTTACTTCCTCACCTCGTTCTTCAACCAGTTTGGGCCCAACTGCACCAGCTTCCTGGTCGCCGGAGAGGCAAGCACTGCACCAGCGGCAGCCGCTGCCATCGTGCAATCGGACGGCATGCAGTGACCTCACACCTTGCCTTCCCCCCACTAGTGAGCCCTGCGCTGTGGCCCGTGAGCTGCTATTAGCAATGGTTGCATGTGCCCTGCCAGACACGGGTCTGCGTGTCGCCCCCCTTCCCTCTCTCCCGGCCCACAGGTCTACCCCACGGACACTCGAGCCTTCTTCCACGGCATCTCTGCTGCTTCTGGCAAGCTGGGCGCCATCATGGCCTCATCCATCTTCGCGCATGTGAGCAGCTGGCTGGAGGGCAGCCGCAATGGCTGCCATGACGATGCAGCTGCCACGGAGGCCATGCTGCCACCGTGCCGCCCTTGCGCAGCTGCGCTCTGTTCTATCGCATTCCTCGGTGTAACACCTGCTGCCTCGCGCTTGAGCAGCCACGCCCCCTTCCCTCGGCAGGTGGACACAGAGATAACCTTTTACGCGTCCTCTGCCGCGGGCGTGGTGGGCGCGCTGCTGACCCTGGTCTTCCTGCCAGACACCACCGGCCTGGACCTGGTGGAGACCGACCGCCTGCACCGCTTCATGCTGGCGGGGCAGGTGCGCTGGGCCGCTGCACGCGCCACCAGCGAGTATGCATGCGCGCCACGGGGCTCGATGAGGCGCGGGCCTGGCCGTCTGTTCCGACCCAGGGCACACCGTGGGAGCAGGCAGGGGCATTGAACACCCCGCATGCGCTGAATCACCGCCCGCCTGCATGGCGGCGCTGCGTTGGAGGGCAGGACATGCAGTCCCCAGGAGAGTGCCGGTGCAGCATGGTGCCCCCACACAGTGGAGGCATGCTCCACGTGCCCCTCTGGCAGGTGCACCACTACCACGGCCCCGCGGTGAAGCCGCGCCACCTGTCGCTGTACGAGCGGTGGCGAGGCTACGGTGAGGGGACGGATGCACGCCGCAGCTCGGCAGCACACGCCAGCCGTGCGCCACCCCCTCTGCAAGAACAGCGGGCCTGCTGCCGCGGCTGCGGCCCTGCACCAATGCAGCGGCACGCCCATGCAGCAGCGTGCCCTGCAGGTGCACCTGGTCCCCAGGCGCAGCCATCAGCAGGCTGCACGCAGTGACACGCCCGGGATGTTGACCCCTGCCTGCAGGCAAGCATTACGACCCTGCGAAGGATGCGGAGCAGCGCCGTCTGCAGGAGGAGGGCACCCTGGGAGGGCCGAGGCAGGGACCGAGGGGCGTCAACCCGTGAACGCCCGACATTTTGGCAAAAGCTGCCTGCAGCACTGGTATCACCCGCAGGACCGCACCCCGGCGGGTGCTTCAGGGCAGTGCCTGGTCAGGGTATGGGGTACCGCTGCCAAGCCTTTTGCTGTGTCATCCCCTAGCGGGCAGCCTCATGCTGTGCACATGCTCTGGAAAACCCCTTTGAACCCGGATCATTCAGCAACACAGGGAACTTGAACTCAAGTCGGCAGCGCATCAGCAGCGTAGCAGCGGCACAACGTGCATGCGCTGCCGCCGCCAGCAGCGCGCTGGACTTGGCAGGCAGGCAGACAGCAGAGACCTTCAACAGACGAACAGACAGGCAAACCCAAACAGCGCAGGGGTGAAGAGGTGGTACTGTGAACATGAACAGCAGAGCGCGGGTGCTGGACGCTGATGCCGTGCAGCTGGAATGGGCGTCTTTGCAGAAACCAGGGATTTGTGCTCCACTCCAGTGGCAGGATGAGGGCCACTGCACCTCTGCTGCTGCGATCACATAGTCGTCCATCACCTGTACAGCTTGACCGCCCGTCATCGTGTGTTTCAGCGGCTGCATGCCCATGAAGTCGCCATAACACTGCCCATCTATGTTTGGATGTGGAAGGCCCGTTTGTAACATGCCTCCAATGCAGAGGCAAAAGGGAGGCAGGCAATGCCGACAGGGAGGGCGCGTCAGGCAGCACAGGAAGCGAGAAAGCAGCAGTACCAAAATCCAGACAACCACACCAGGGAGGACAGAGGGGGAGCAGGTGTGCCAGACTGCAAGGGAGCACATAGCCGCAAGCAGCAGAGAGAGGGCGATGGACAGCAGAGGCGCAGGAATACAACAGAGGAGTGCAACAGAGGATACAGCAAACACACGGGCACACGGTCGAGCGGCCTAGAGCCCAGCAGAGTGCAGAGGTGGAGGGCGCGGGAGCAGAGGGTGCACAGCCAGTGCCTGCTTTCGCGCCGCAGGTGGGGAAGCTCCCGCCGAGGGCAGCTCAGTCAAAGCTGATGAGCGGGGGCTCGTCGGCCGGGGGCCGGCTGGCCGGCGCCGGCGCTGCCGTGCCCGGCGGCGCTGCCAGCGTGGCTGCGGGCGCTGCGGTGGCAGGCGCTGCAGCCGCCGCCGCTGGCGCGTCTTGCTCGTCCAAGCAGCGGCTGAGCATGTCGAAGGACTCAAAGGCGCGCGCAAACAGCGCCTCGTCGCCGCCCTGTGCGGCGTTACAGGCGGATGGGGGGAGGGGCAGGAGAATTCGGACAGCTGGGCTGGGCTGCCGGCACGTAGGCGGGGGGAGGGGGGGGGCGCTGCGATACACAACCAAGTTTTGCATTGCGGTGTGGGCTCAGACACCAGCTTCGTCCCCGCAGCCATGCAACCTGGCAGGAACCAGGGCCAAGCAAGCATGCAGCGCCGAGCAAGGCAGACGAGCCCTCATGGCAGCTTGCTGTGGCACAGGAGCGCCGTTGCTGGCGGCTGCGACTCCCTGGGCAGACTGATGGCTCCGGGGAGCACGCTCAGGCCCCAGCAGCACGTGCCTCCACTGGCGCGCGCACCTGGAAGTCGCTGATGGCGCCGCGCAGCTGCGCCTGCAGCTGCCGCCCCTTGCTCTTCATGTCCTCCACCGCGGCGCCGCCCTCGCCCATGGCCACCATCTCCCACAGGATCTCCGCGGCGTCCCGGGCCAGCACAGACAGCTCCTGCAGCTCGTCAGACTGCAGCCAAGGGGGGGGGGGGGGCAGAGGCCGGGCAGCGCCATGCAGCATTAGGCACGGGGCACCTGGGCGTGCGAATGTGTGGGGATCGGCGGCCCTGGCCGGGGTGGAGCCGCTAAGCGGACGCATGCCAGCGTGCTCAAGCGGATGCGAGACAGAGCACGCAGCGCGTGCACCCAAACAGGTGAGCAGCATGGGGAGGCCTCTCTATCGGCAGGCTGGCCAGGTGGAGACTCGAACAAAGCAGCGCTAATAAAAGAGCGCCTCCAAGGGGCATGCATTCCAGCTCGCTCTCTGCCTGTCCCAGCAGAGGTGCGCTCGCTGGCAACTGGCAGCCCGCACCGCGCACCTGCGAAGGCAGCGGCTGCGCCGAGGTGCGCTGCACGCCAGCGGCTGCCGGCGGCATGGTGCCATAGCCCTGGGGTGGGTAGCCTGCCGCGCCGGCGCTGGTTGGGGGCGGCGCGTAGCCTCCGTATCCGCCTGGCGCGGGCCGGAAGCCGGCGGCGGCGCCAGGCGCGCTGACGCCGTGCTGCCTCTCATACTCCTCCTGCTCGTGGGCATCCGAGACTAGGGGCCGCTCCAGCGTGTTCAGTTCGTCGTAGCCCTGCGAAGAAGGGAAGTGGGTAGTGGGGTGAAGGAGCACTCACCCTCAGGTGATCTCGCGGCCCCGCGCGCCCAATCGGCGGCCCCTAGACCCACTCCCAACGTTCCTACCTGAGCTCGAGCGCCCAAAAGGCTCTTGAATCTGTTCTGGAAGCTCTCCAGCTTGCTCTTGAAGTTGCTCATAGTGACTGACTCCTCTACGCTGCTGGCAGGACGTATGCAGTCGGGAGAGGTCTGGGAATGCCTTGGATCAGCGCTGCAAGGACTGCAAGCAGCGGGGGAGAACAAGTTCCGCCTCTTGCAAAGCCCTTCACAGCATGTGGCAGCAGGGGCCATGAGTCCGGCCATCGGCCCCTCCCCCATCGCATCTGCACACCATCGGTGACCCCTCAACTGCCCGAGGCGTCTCCAGTGCCGTGGAGCGCAGGGGCCACCATCAAACAGGCAGGCCAGGGTTTCAGTGCGGCTTGCAAGGCGGCCCAGCTTACTCACCGACGTTACCAATAGATTGATTGACGGACGATGGCATCCGCCCTCAGCTGCGCCGCCAGCCTCTGGCAGGCAGCGGCACCGGCGGCGGCTGAACGGACTCGAGGCCAGCGGGCCTTTGCTGCTGCCTGCCGCCCTGCGCTGCTGACAGGTAGGTCGGCCAGCTTGCTGTACTTGCACAGCCATATATGGTAGAGGCTTCCTGGTTTGCTCAGCACACATCCGCTGCCGCTGTGCGGCCAAGTCGGCCTCGACGCGCCTGACTGCATGTCCTCACCTATGCGCTGCGCAGGGCGCCCCCTGGCAATGCCCAGCCGGAAAAGCCGCAACCTGGGGCAGCGCGAGGTGGGGCTGTGTTTGCAGCCTCCACTGCCGTCTGACTCTGGATGCTGCACAATGCCTATGCCGTGCTGCGCCGTCAGCCTGGTCGGTTCTTGATCCTCGCTGTCAGCGCCTCACTGCTTGTGCTGACCACTAGGAACCTCCCTGCCTGCGCACACCGCGCTGCGCCCAGCAGGTGGTGCGCGCGCAGTCGGCCGACATCCCCGGTGACTTTAGCATCCCGGCCGCCCCCATCCTGATCCCCGAGGGGCCCTGGAAGGAGGTCGAGGGCTGCGTGTGCGCGCCCAAGGGCTTCAAGGCTCAGGGTGGGTGGCCGCGCGCACACAGCTGGAGGCTGCACGCGCCTGGTCGGGCGCTATCCATAGGCGTGTTGGCATCAATTGTCCTGCCCTTGAGGACAACTGCAGCGCACCCTGCATCCCACGCGCACTGCCCTGGCGCAGCCTGAGCCTGAGCCCCCGGTGCCGTCGGCGCAGGCATGTATGGCAGCCTGCGGGCCAAGGGCACCAAGGCCGACCTGGCCCTGGTGGTGTGCGACACCCCCGCCGTGGCTGCGGGTGTGTTTACGCTCAACGTCATGTGCGCCGCGCCCGTGACCTACTGCAAGGAGGTGCTGGGCAAGAAGGACACCGTGCGCGCAGTGCTGGTGAGGGGCACGCGCTGGATCACATGTGCGCTGCGCCACGCCCGGCTGCTCATCATCCACTCCAACGCGCACAGCCGGAGCTCCCCCCACGCGTGCGTGTTGATGCTGGCCAGGTCGATGCCTCTGGCCAGGCACCCTACAGCGTGCCCTCCCCTGCAGCGCACCAAACCCAGGCCCCCTCCCCGCGCTGCGCAGGTGAACGCGGGCCAGGCCAACGCCGCCACCGGCGAGCAGGGCTACGCCGACTCGCTGGCCTCTGCCGACGCGGTGGCCTCCGCGCTGGGCATCCCCGCCGACGACGTCCTGCTGCAGTCCACCGGTGTCATTGGGCGGCGCATCAAGATGGACGCCCTGCTGGCGGCGGTGCCGCGCCTGGCCGGCGCGCTGGGCGGAGGCGCGGAGGACGCGCACCGCGCCGCCGTGGCCATCACCACCACCGACCTGGTCAGCAAGTCGGCGGCCCTGGAGGTGGAGCTGGGCGCCGGGCGGACTGTGCGGCTGGGCGGCATCGCCAAGGGGTCCGGCATGATCCACCCCAACATGTGAGGGCGGGGGGTGGGGGGGGTGGGGGGCCGCCGTGTGTGAGGCCCCGAGTCGGGACACCGCCCAGCAGGAGGGTGGCAGGCAGGTGTGGCAGGTGATGGGCAGGCGCTAATGGCAGACAAGCGCGAGCGGTTCGTGGGGCCACCCCCCTGCCGCTGCCTGGCCTGTGCCCCAGCACACGGCCGGCGTGCTGCCTGCCGGCTCGCCCCGCCATCGCTCCGCCCACGCTCGTGAACCCCTTACGACTGCGCCCCCCCTGCAGGGCCACCATGCTGTCGGTGGTCACATGCGACGCCCCCGTGACCCCCGAGGTCTGGCGCGGCATGTTCAAGCGCGGCGCCGTCAACTCCTTCAACCAGGCACGCCCCGCCGGGGCAGGCGCCGCGCCAGCTGCATGCATGGCAGGCAGGGCCGCTGCGCAGCGTGCAACAGGCATGCTGGCCGGCCGCGACCGCGCCAACGTCAGCCAGTGGCAGGCCGGCAAAGGACTCTACCTTGTCCCCTTGGCCCCACCCCGCCCCCGACCCCCGCGCTGCAGATTACAGTGGATGGCGACACCTCCACCAACGACACCGTCATCGGCCTGGCCAGCGGCGCAGCGGGCGGCGAGGGTGCGTGGGCGGGGACCAGGGCGCGTGACACAGGCGGGCGGGCAGCCCTGCAGTCCCTGGCAGCCCCTGCCAGGCTCCCTGTGCGTACGGCCCTGCCAACAGTATATTCTGTTGTGCAGCTGGGTGGATTTGTGTGGCGGCAGCTGCACGCGGGGCCGGCCGGTGCTCCACACTGCCGCAGCCTGCCCGCCCCCCGCAGTGATCAGCGACCCCGCCAGCCCAGAGGCGCAGAAGCTGGAGGCCGCGCTCACGGCGCTGCTGCAGGTCAGGGCCCGGCCGCCCTGTGCTGGGGCCGGGTTTGGCATGGTTGTGCAAATGCCGGGGGCCGGCAGCGTTGCCCAGGCCCAAGCCAGGGGCAGCATAGCTGCCCCTGGCTTGCATAGCATAGGTTGGGGATGAGAGGTTGTGTGCCCTTCTGCGCTGCATGCGCACAGCCATCGCCAACCCCCCATCCCCCACCCCCCACCCCCCACCCCCCCACCCCCTCCCCCGGCAGGGCCTGGCCAAGTCCATTGCCTGGGACGGCGAGGGCGCCACGGTGCTGATCGAGTGCGAGGTGCTGGGTGCAGCATCCGACGCCGATGCCAACCGCGTCGCCAAGTCGGTGGTCGGCTCCTCGCTGGCCAAGTCGGCCATCTTTGGGCACGACCCCAACTGGGGGCGCATCGCGGCTGCCGCGGGGTGAGCAGGGGGGGACGGGCAGCAGGCTGTCCTGGTTGCGCAGCGGGGTGGGAGGGCAGAGCGGAGGGTGGCAGGTCTCACCCGCAGGTGCCACAGCATGCCGTGCCAGCGGCCTGCCTGCCTTCAGCTGCACATGTACGAGCGGAGGATGCAGGCCGCTGCCTCTGCTCTGTGACTGTCGCTACCCAGAGGGGGTGCTCTGTGGTGCTGCGGAGGCGGGTCTCCTGCTCTTTGCCCGGCCCCTCCTCCCCTGCCAGCACTTGCGGGCTCAGCACAGCCTGGACACGGTGCGCGTCATCAAGCTAGCCGCACCCCTGCGCGCGCCCCCCTCATCCCCCTGCAGCTACTCGGGGGTGCAGTACAACCAGGACGCGGTGCGCATCAAGCTGGGCGACACGCTGCTCATGGACAAGGGCCAGCCGCTGCCCTTTGATGAGAAGGCGGCCTCGGCCTACCTCAAGGGCCGCGCCGACGTGCACGGCACCGTCAACATCCAGGCACGCCTGGCGCGGTGGCGCCGCCCTGCCGCGGGGCCGCCCCAGCAGTGCGCGCCATGCCTCGCTGGACTGTTCGCGTGTTGCAGCACAGCCATGCTCGCGCTGTCAGGCGCGACCGTGTGCCCGCCCCCTGCGAGCAGGTCTCCATTGGTGATGGGCCTGGCCGCGGCATGGCCTGGGGCTGCGACCTGTCGTACGATTATGTCAAGGCAAGGACAGAGGCGCTGCCTGGTCTTGTTTTTGCGTGGATCAAATGTCGGCGCAGCGATGGGACGAAGTAGCATGGGTGTGCGCCAGGGCAAGCCACAGCTGGAATGGGCCCAGTGCAGGGTTCGCAGATGTTGTCTATGTCTGGACCACTTGTCATCTGTCGCGGTGCCCAGACCCATGCCACCCCCCCCCCCCCCCCCCCAACTGCCCTTTGCCTTCCCTCGCTGCAGATCAATGCCGAGTACACCACCTGAGGGCTGTGGCTCAGCTTCCTCGCCGCCTTGCCGTCTCGCCGAGAACTGGAGCGCACCAGCGACTGAACCAGCACTGCAAACGCTACTTGCCACTCCTACTGTAATGCACGAGCGGTCTATCAAGCCAGGTTTTCTGCATTTCTAGGTTGCAGCAGGCTTTCAGCCGTGTTCACCACCGCACAGAGTGTTCAGGGTTCAGCCTGCCCAACAGAATTTTGCCTCATTCTCATCAGGTCATGGGCCCGCCAGCAGGGCGCCACCGACAGGGACCGCCTCTCAATTGATCAGTTTGGGCTGGGCTAGGGCGCAAATGCACGTGATCATGGCCAGTCGAAGGTTCTCTGCTCCATCCTCACAAAGGACACCGCAGGCGCACAGGCTTCAGGCAAGTTCGGCAAAGCGGTGCACGTTCTTACCGCTTGAGACCAGTAAGAGGTTGCCCAAGGTATTGGAGAAGCTCGGATCAGTCGCCGCACCGCTCGTTGGCGAACCCCGCCCACCTCTGCCGCCAGTCGTGCTGCCTGCGCCCCACCCGCTGGATCCCTCCCATCCTCAGCCTCGCCCACATGTTGCTCACCCCTGGATTTGCAGGATGCAGACCTGCTGGATGAGCAGGAGCAGCGGGTTTTTGTAGAAGCCTTTGAGAGAGCCGCCGCTCGATCGGCGCACTACTCCAAGGCCCTGCTCAGCCTGCTGGGCGTGCTGGTGGCAGTGCTTTACCTCTTCTTCGGCCTGCGGCAGCTGGCCGCCCCCTGGCAGACGGCCCACCAGGCGCGGTTCCGCAGCGTCATCCGGGCGCAGTCGCTGGCGGCGGCGGAGCTCGCCGGCTCCGCCACTGCGCTGCTGGCGGTGACGGCAGTGCTGTCCTTCCCCCGGCACTCCTGGCGCAAGCTGCTGGGCGCTGCCGCGGGGCTGGCGGCGCTGCAGGCAGTCTTCTGGAGCGTTGCAATGCTGCGAGTGGCGCACATAGAGGAGGTGCAGCTGGTGGGTCGCGGGCCATGGCTGCAATGTGGCCGTCAGGTCTTGTTTGGGAGCTTGGGGCTGTTCAAGGCATGCTCTGTTCAGGACGGGCGCCTCCTGCTGCGCTGCTGTGGTGCACACGTGCACCCGTGCAGCTCCTGGCGGGTGCCGCGCTTCGCGCCCTTCCTGAGCCAGGGCTGCCCACGCTGTGCTGTGCTGCAGGGGGGCCTGTGGAGGCTGCTGTGGCTGCCCCTTGTGCCGCCCACATTTGTGGGGCTCATGGCCCTCGCCTGCGTCACGCTGGGTGCAACCGACGCCGACCTGCGGAGGCTGAGGGCCGCGCAGTACGCATACAAGAGAGCCTAACTGAATCAAGTGGGCCCCTGCATGAATCCTCCGTGCGCGCTGCCCTGTTCCTGGCATAAGCGGACCAACAATCAGACCCCTACCCTGCTGCCGCTTGTTCGCACCCCAACCACTAATGGCCCCTCAGTTCCAGCATACGGCCCCCTTTTTTAACACCTTCGACAACAAGACGACCGCCCTGCAATCCCTTGTGCCTCTGCTTTCCTGTCCTTCTTTTCAAGCATGATTTTGTTGCATGTCTTCAAATGCCAGATCCTGATCAGAGGGATTGGAAGATGAGACGGAGGGGAAAACAGGGGTGGGAAGGGATGCAGTGGTTTGATGTGTGTGTGTGTGTGTGTTTGTGTTTATGGGCATGTGCTTCATGGGCATGGAGCCGCTTTATGATACAGCAGAGCAGGCGGCGCAAGGTTTGATGGCGGCAAGCATGTGTACACTGATGCCAGAGCATCGTGCCGGGTACAGGGTCAGGGCTACGAAAGGAAAGGAGCAACAGGCTGGTTCAATCAGATGGTCAGTACATCAGCTGGCCTAAGTGAGCAGGCTGCCCGGCAGGGGCACCCAAGGAGAGACGGGCACTGGGCAACAGACAATTTCACGAATGCGGCTGGCGCTTGTGTATGTGCGACCTCCAACTGAGGGCCTGTCGAGAAGGATAAGTAGAGCGCTGGGCGCACAGGCGCGCCGCCTGACGGCCCGGCGGCATCACGGCAGGTGCGGCTGCACCGCTGCCCGCACCTCATCTGGGATGCTGTGCATCATGGAGCGGCAGTAGGCCTTGAGCTGCGCCGCGCCCTCCTCAAACGACTGCAGCACAAAGTAGCGCGGCTGGTAGCCGTCCTGCGGGAGTGAGAGGGGGAGAGGGCATGGGGCCACGGCTCAGTGGGCCGGCAGCGGCATGGTGTAGGCCAGCCAGGGAGGGGAGCACGGCTGGCCAGAGGGTGCCGCGGGCCACATGAAAGGCAGCAGCAGCAGCGTTGGGCTGCTCGGGTGTGCACCCTGTTCAGCTGCTCTCTGAGCGACAGCTGATGCAGGGCGCGGCATTGACACTGCTCTCACCACCTGTTCCTGCCCCTGCCCCTCCCCTTTCCCTGTCATCAACCTGCACCTCCCTCCCACCTTGTAGCTGATGCGTGGCAGCGGGCTGAACACGTCCAGCGGCAGCATCTCCGCCCGCCCCGCCGCCATGTGCTGCAGCTCGCCATAGGATGAGAGGATGCCGGCGCCAAAGGCCCTGGCCTCGCCGCCCTCCAGCACCACGCCAAACTCAACAGTGTACCTGCGA
>KQ482042.1:2249262-2261307 GCA_001430745.1 Auxenochlorella pyrenoidosa | reverse complement strand
CCCACCCACCCACCACACACACACACACACACACACACACACACACACACCGCAGTTCTCCTTCAACAATGTCTCTCCCGACGATGTGATCGAGTTCCATGTGAGCCCGCTAGGGGGCTCGCCGGCGCCAGGGCGTGACGGGGTGCAGCCGACAGGATGCCTGCCATGCTGGACAGTCCCGGAGTCTCTGCAGCTTCTGTTCCTCCACCTTTCTCCTTGTTTGTGCAGCCCCCGGCAAATGACGGCAGCGCAACCTGTGCCTCTGCTCATGCTGCCATCCCCACCTCGCTACCTCCCCCCCCCATCCCTCCCCCCAACCCGCCCCTCTCGACCAGGTGTACGACCACAACCGCCTGCTGAAGGACGCCCACATGGGCGAGGGCAGCATGTCGCTGCGGCAGGTGCGCGCAGCCTAGGGCCGCGCAAACCCTCGACTGCTCTCTCAGGGTTGGTCTCCTCCCCTGCTGCCCCTTTCCTGCTCCACCCCTGGCGGCCAGCTGTGGAAAGGGGGTGGCTCACAGATGCTCCCATCGGCGGCCTGCCCAGTCCCAAGCCAGCCCTGCTTCCTTCCCCCTCTTCCTCCCCCCCACAGGTGTTTGAGGAGGGGCGCCTGGAGACACGCGTGCCGCTGACCACCCGCACCGGCACCAAGGACGCGGGGGAGATCTGGGTCAGCATCAGGAAGGAGGGCGGCGCCGCAGCGGGCGCAGCCGAGGGCGCTGGCCTGGTGCGCCGGACGGGCAGGGCCCGGGAGCGCTGGGCAGGGGGCGCTTGTGCAGGTTCCGCCTGAGCGGCCCAGGGACGGCTGTGGTCTTGGCGGTCCTGGGCCTGCACAGCGAAGGAGTCTGAATTAATCGGCTCCTGCGATACGGCCGCAGAAGGCCGTTTTGCAATGCCCTGCTTCGCAGGTGCCTTGACTGTCTGCACCCAGGCTTCCCCTCTCCAATCCTGCAGGGCACCGCCATGCCCACTGCTGGCGCTGCTGCCACCGGCGTTGGCGCTGCGGGCTACGAGCGCACCACGCCTGTGGAGGGTGCTGCCGGCTACGAGCGCACAGGGTGAGCCTTGCCTCGGGCTGGCAGCGTGCCTGTGCTGCATCTCCATGCTTGCATTGCAGGGCTGTCCCAAAATGGATGCCGCGTCTTCCCCTCCAAGCCGATGGCCTCGCAGCAAAACTGCCCTTCTCCCCCTTTTCCCCACTCTCCTCTCAGCACAGTGCTCTCACCCTACACTTATTGTGTCGCCCATCTTCTAATCTACTTTGCAGTTATGAGACCACGGAGCGCACCAGCGGCTACGAGCGCCGCGAGGACGAGTATGAGCGGGCCGCCGGCGTGGGTAAGGCAGCACACACCCCAGCAGGCCGCGCCTGCCGGGCCTCATGCCCTGCACATCCCCTCCCTGCGTCGCCTGTCCAGTGCCGCACCCCCCCCCCCAACACATATCCTCGCGCTTCACACCTCTGCTCCCCCTGCAGGCGGCACTGGCATGGCGGGCGCCACCGCCGTCCCCGCTGTGGCCTACACCGAGCGCGCCGGTGAGGTGCCGGTGGGCGCCTCTGCCGGCGAGGTGGCGGTGGCGCGCCAGGGCGCCGAGGAAGTCTGCGGGCGAGAGTACTTCACCAAGGCAAGTGGGGTGGGGCAGGGGCGCAGCGGGGGTGGGGGTTTGAAGGGCTGGGCAGCTGCATGGGGGATGAGAGCCCCTGCTGAGGCTCCAGCAGTGCTGTTGTCGTGCTTGCCTTGCAACACCACTCGGGAGCTCAAACCTTGCTGTCCTGGTCCTGCTGTTCCCTGCCTTTCTTTCACTAGCACATGCGCCTCTGTGTGGCTGCCCTCCCTCGCCCTGCCGCAGGTGGAGGACCGCCCGGTGGTGAAGGAGCGTGTGACGCGCGTGCGCGAGCACCACCCCGTGGAGAAGGAGTTTGTGGTGGGTGCCCGGCTGGGCTCCCAACTGGGGTCTGCGCGAGGCATGCTGCCAGGGGCAGAGCCAGCCTCCTGGGTAAAATACCAGGCAGAGGCGCTGAGGGCACCTCCAGGCACAGCTATGCCATGCCACCCCTGTTGACTCGGTTGTGCCATGCCTCTCTTACCGGCCAGGTGGAGACGCGCGCCACCGGAGTGGAGCGCGAGACGGGCGAGCGTGCGCAGGAGCACAGGGGCGCCACCGAGCAGGTGCGCCACGCCGGCGTGGGGCCGGGGCCCGCACTAAGCCGGGCCAGCCGGCAGGCTTGCATAAGAAGGGCTTTCTGCATATCCACCCACCCTGCATATCCATACACACCGCTCTGCCTGTTGTCTGCCTGTTGTCAGGGGCTTGGAGGTTGCCCCCAGACTCCTGCTGTGCCGCCACACCGTAGGTGGTGGAGGTCACCCCCCCTGTGGAGGAGCAGCCAACCGCCGAGTACTTCACCAAGGTGCGCCCCTGCTGAGACTGGGCGCCGCGTGTGTGGCACAGCGCGGGAGACTGATGGGCATACAGGGGGCCTGGCCCTCGTGAGACCGCAGGCGAGCTCAGGGCATACAGCATGCCAGCTCACCCCAGTCTGCCTTGTCAATCCGCACGCCCCCAGTGGCTTCACCTTCTGCCGCCCTGTCCTGGTGCCCCCGCAGGTGGAGGACCGCCCGGTGATGAAGGAGCGTGTGACGCGCGTGCGCGAGCACCGCCCGGTGGAGAAGGAGTTCGTGGTGGGTGCCCGGCTGGGCTCCCAACTAATAGGGTGTCACATTTGAGAGCCAGTGCATGCAGACCAGACCAGACAGTGCAGAGGTGCATTGGGCATGCAGACAGTGCAACGTTAGTCGTGCTGCACAATGCGGGCAGGCAGAGCCCTGGTTTCAGCTCGTGCTTGCCCTGCTTCACCGCTGCCTCCTGGCTATGCCAACCTGCTGCCCAGGTTGAGACACGCGCCACTGGCGAGCGCGAGACGGGCGAGCGCGCGGAGGAGCACATGGGAGCCACGGAGCGGTGAGGCCGCAGGCTGGGGCGGGGCTGAGTGCTGCGGTTGTTGCCCTCGAGATCCGGGCCTGCTGCTGGCGCACTTACAGCCTACCGAGCTGCTGCCTGCTGGCTGCCCTTCCCTACCTCAGCAGCGTTGTCGAGGTCACCCCGCCTCGGGCACCCTGCGAGTGAGCACATCATTTCCTGGGCGGCGACAAGGCAACGAAAGCCGGCTTGTCCCAAAGGCAGGTGGCAGCAAGTGTGGGGCATGGTGGCACAATCCAGAGCCTAAATGCATGGCGGAACTCACCTCTACGTTGTTATGATGTGCCTGCCAGCGTGTGTAGTCTTGTCCTGTTTTGTTCATTGTTCAAATCTGCAAGGCTGTGTTTGCCTATGCAGCCAGTTGTAAAGCCTGCATGCAAGTTGAGAGCCGAGCAGTGCTGCGCAGGCAGCCGGCAAGGTGCCCGACAGGCAGAGATGCATGCCAGATGCGGGCGGAGTCCTTGCATTTGGTCTCGTTTTTCGCTTTTACCATTTCCAGGTCTTCTGCACCAACAAACGGGCGCACACCACCCACTGCGCCCTTAAATTCGAGTTTTCTCTCCACTTGCGGAGAGGCAGCCCACGCAACAATCCTCGGGCCCAGAAAAAGTCGCAGATCACAGAGTGCAGTGCGTACCTGTGAGCGCCGCCAGTTGTGAGCATCGGGCGGTGGCAGAGCGGCGGGCGGAGGCGGCGCCTGCCCAGTTGCCGCCATGGCAGCAGAGCTCATCGATACAGCACAGGCGATCCTTACAGCCACAGACACCGCCCTGAGCAAGGCATACCGCGAGGAGGACCGGGCATGGCGGAGGGACGACCTAGGATGGCGGCAGGAGGAGCGCGCCTTCATGTGGGTGCTTGCGACAGAAGGCACCCTGCACCCTTCTCAGGCGTACGCTGCCGGTGTGACGGCCAGTGGCACCCAAAGAATGCACTTTCTGTCGATGGAACGCAGCTGCGCGCCGCTGATCATAGCAGGACCACCTGCAATGGCCAGCCATTCGGCCCGCCCGCCCGCCCTGCTCCCTCCCCCCTCCCGCAGGCAGCAGCAGGCGGCGTGGCGGCAGGAGGACCTGGAGCAGCGGCAGCTGGAGAACGCGCGGGCGCTGTGGGCGCGTGCTGTGGAGAAAAACAGGCACGATGCGCCCTGCGCTGCCCGCCTGGGCGGGTGCTGCATCCACGAGGCACGGCCACGCTGTGCGTCCAGTGCTACAGCTGGGGCACTAGCACATGCGTCTGGCCAGGCCTGTGCGCCACTGCACCCTCCCCGCAGGCGTGACGTCGAGGAGCGCGCGGAGCAGCTCAAGGCCATCTCCAGCCTGTCTGCCCTCATCGCCGGCTTTGTGCTGACCGCCTTCCTCCAGTTTGACTTTGCCCCCAGCGCCTCGTCCGAAGGGGTGCAGCTGGCGTTTGGAGTGACCATTGCCATCACGGTGATGCCCGCTGCAGCGGATAGGTGTAGAGCGGTTAACATGGCGCGCCAGCAACACGGCTGGCCTTGCCGCCTGGGTCGTAGCATGCGTCTGTGCACTGCACACCGCGTTCCGTTTTGGCACTCGATTCTTCTCTGCCTGCTCATGCCGGATATATCTGAGCACCTGCTGCGCACCAGCACTCAACACCTGTCGGAGCACACAGCGACGCCCCACCCCCATTCCCCACTCCCCACCCCTCGGTGCTGCCCCCTGCCCGCCAGGTGGCCCTGGAGGCCAACGCGATGATGCTCTGCTCATTAATTCACGCCAGCATCCTCAAGATCGGGCGCACCTACGTGAGCTCGCAGGAGGAGGCCGACTTCATGGCGCGCGCGCGGCACTGGGCGGCCAAGTGCGCGGGGCGGGGCGGGGGAGCAGGATGGGCGCTGCGCATGTGCTGAGTTGTGCAGCGCGAGGAGCAGGCTTCGTCACCGCCTCGCACCCCTGCCCGTGCTAGTTGCCCACCAGCGCCCGCCGCTGGCCTGTTACCTGCCACCGCCCGCCCTGCCCCACCCGCGCGCGCGCTGCGCAGCTACCGGCCTGGCGACCGGCCGCCCGCGCCGCGCCGCAACTTCCAGGCCCACTGGGCGTACGCCTGCGAGGGGCAGTGGCGCATCGCCTTCCTCTGCTTCTCCCTGGGCATCCCCGTCTTCTTCGTCAACATGGCGCTGGCGGCCTGGATCAAGGTGCGCGGGCGCAGGGCACGCGCGCCGGCCACGCCTGGTGCGGTGCCTGGGCAAACGGACGCGTGGCGGCGTCTGATGGGGATAAGGAGTGTAGGGACAGGTCAGGTCAGATGGGACCGGCGTGCGCACATCCGCCGCGCAGCCATGAGATGCCCGGGGCAGCGCAGCTCGCGGGTTTGCGCGCCAGGTGCCAGCTGCCCACGCTCGCCCTGCTCCCTCCTGCCGCAGTTCGACTACTCGACCAAGACCGCCGTCTCAATGACAGGCAAGCCTGCCCCAGGGAAAGGCAGCAAGCGCTGCTCCCACTCAGCACATCCCACACGCTCAAGTTTGCCCTGCCTGCATCACCCTGCGTCCAGTGCTGCTCTCAAGCCGCCAATGGTCACGGGGTGCTGCTACCCATCCCTGCTTGGACTTGTGTCCCCACAGGCACATCCCCCCGTTCTGTTTGCGCTGCAGTCATCATGGGCATTGCGTTTGCCTTCTACTTGGTGGCCCAGAATCGCTGGAGCTGGCATATGGTGGGGGGCAGCCGCAGCGAGCTGATGGAGGTGAGCGGGGCTGGGCCCAGGTGCTGGCTGGGCTGTTGGGGCAGGGAGGTGGACAAGGGCTGGGGCTGGGGCCCACAGCGCGGACGGGAGGGACGTTCACAGGATGATCGGCGGGGGCTGCAGGCAGAGGCTGGGTCATGACTCCTCTCAACAGCATTAGTGAGGGTGGGCAGGTGCGGCAGTGCGCGCCACCAATGGTCCCCACCATGCGTGGCATCTGCCAACTTTGCCCCTCCTTCTGCAGGAGGTGCTGCCACAGGCGCCGGCATGCGGCATGCCTTGGGACTGGCACCGGCGGCCGCATGGGGGGCCCTCCATCATGCACCAGCGGCACGGCAGCCTGGGTGGGTTGGACAAGCGCAGTGTTGATGTGGCGACAGCACCGACGCAGAGTGACAGCGAGCTGGGCGCTTGAAGTGCCCGCTGCATTGTACAGTGCACATGCCATGTAATCTTTCGTGGAAACCTCTGAATGGTATTCTTCCCAGTTGCAAACAGCCCGCTGCTGCCCACCGCAGCATTGCCAGCAGTGCCGCTGCCGCCTGCTGCCCATCCTTTTCTCATCTCGGCGATGGCTGGCTGAGCGCTTCGCATTTCGTCATCTGCATCACACCCAGCAGTCCTCACAGCCCACAAGCAGCCACAGGCAGAAGCGCGCAGCAGCTTTGGCAGGTCAGCTCGGTGCGGACAAGCCTCGATTGTTTATAGCGCTCGCATAGACAATGCAGCATTTGTGCGCCACCTGCAACCCGGCCTGGCTCGGCCAGGGCGTGGTAGGTGCACAGCGACGGGGCCCCGGCACCCTGCAGCGCGCCCCCTTCGCCCGGCTAGGCCGGCAGTCTGCAGCAGGCACTTTGGCAGCATCTAGCGGCAGCAGCGGCAGATGCGCCGCTCCAGCGGCAGCGGCAGAGGACAGCGGCAGCAGCAGCGGTGCCACCGCCACACTGCTGCAGCGTGTGCTGGCGTCTTGCAGCTTGGGCGATCGCGGCACGCTGATGCTGGCTGCTGCGCTGGCCGGCAGCCTGGTGCTGGGTATGGCCGAGCCGGCGCTGGCGGCGCTGCCGCAGCATGCTGACGGCGCGGCACCCGGGTCGGCGCCGCAGCTGCTTGCCGACCTGGCGGAGAACGAGGATTTCTGGGGCAACGTGCTGCGCTACATCTCCTACTTCTTCTCTGTGCTGCTGGGCACCGCGTACATCGCGGTGCGGCCGCTGCTGGAGCTGCTCAAGCGGCCCACCACGGCGGTGCTGGTGGTGGCGGGGCTGGGCGCCCTGCTCTTCTTCGTCTCCTTCACCGTCCAGGCAAGCAAGCTGCGCGGCTTGGTGGCGCCCACGCTCACGCTGCCCAGCCCCTTTGGCAAGGATGTCCTGCTGGTGCCGCTCGCCCCTTCCACTCGCTCTTCTCCATGCCAGCAAGGCAGGCAGGCCTCATCCGGGGTGCAATTCTGCTGGGTCGCTATGCCCTGCTGCGCTCCTGCCAACCCGTGCTGCCCCGCACCGCCCCAGCCTGCAGGCCATGCTTGGCATCAACGACCCCGTCGAGTACACCGCCTCCTCCATCGTCACACCCCTCTCGTGACCGGCTCAAGCTCACAAAAGGATGCGCCCCGGCGTTGGTCAGCCAGCAGCGGGCGCCACCGCGGCTGTGCTAGCCGTGAGCCAGCCTGGACCGCGCAGGCTGCGCCGCTGTTCGCGTTCAATGCATGCCCCCTGCAGAACAGCAACTTCCCTTGGATTGAACCTGGCTCGCACTCCTCCCCTGCCCCAACCCGCTCGTCTTGTCACCAGCGCTTCCACCCGTGGCACCTGCACCTGTGGCCTTGCAAGCGCACCGCTGGGATTGGTCCAATGTTACGACTGATGCACACTGCGGCAGTGCAGCAAGGTGTGGTCTGCGAGTGGCGGTCTAGCAGGAAGGAAGGAGTGTAGAGAACTGCTGCAAAATGTTCAGCAGCAGGAGTGTGAGCACGAGTGCAAGTCGAGCACACCAGCAAGCGGCAAGGAGGGCGGCGCTGTGCCGCCTCAGGCTGCATGTTGCGCCTGCCCTCCCATCCAGCTGCTGCCAGTGGTGCTGCCAAGGCCGCTAGCCAGCTCTGCTGCTACGGAGGTGCCAAAGAGAGGCTGCTCTGCAGCTGCTGCCCAAGCTGCGCCCCGGCCTCTGTGGCGCTCCTGCGGCTGTGGCTGGCGGCGCTGAGGAGCCGCAAGGCTCAGTGCTTGGGGTTGGCAAACTGCAGAATGATGACAACAAGGGAACACTGGTTAATTCTCAGGAGAAGCAAGCAGGGTATGAGGCGTCTAGAGGCGCGCCGATGCGGATGCCCGCCAGGGGGGCTGGGGGAAACGGGCATGCATCCAACATCACGACCTGTGCAGGAGAAAGACCAGCGCAGCAGGCTCCCCCTACCTTGCTGTTCTTCACGTCCTCGTCTGCATGGCAGCGGCAGCAGCCAGGGGTGGCAAGGCGGGGTCAAGACGGCACGGGGGAAGTGGGAGCTGCGCAGCAGGCCCACCGCTTTCTGGGCGGGCCACTGGCTGCATGAGTTGTGCAACCAGCTGCACCCAAACCGTGGCACTTGCACCGCCTCCCACTCCCTGCTGCAATGCAGACCAGCGCCAGTCCTGCAAGCTCAGGAGCACGCTCGTGGCGGTGGCGCACCAGTGACGCCGCTGGCCACCTTGACGAAGATGTAGGAGGTGGTGGCGAAGCCCACCACGAAGGGCCACCTGCACAAGAGTACGCAGAGAGCTTGAGCGCTGCTGGGGCCCTGCAGGCAGTGCGGGCCCCCGGTCACCCGAGGGAGAGCGGCGCAGACCCCCGGCAGTCTTACATCTCCTTGAGAGACCGTGTGATGGTCGCAACCGGCGCCTCACGCGAAATAGCGTGCAGCGGAAACTTGGCCATCCTGAGTTTCTGCTGCAGACGCTGGGGAGGCGATGATGGGTCCCGGCTGGAATGCACACAACAGCAGGAGGCCGATCTGGCGTCCAGGGGGTGGGGTTTGGCCCCTGCTTCCGTCGCTGCCCATTCCAGCACGCGCGCCGCCCGCCCAGCAGGATGGTGCATCTTTACCAGCTCCAACTAACCAACCCCTCTTGAGCCCTCGCCTTGCTGGAGTGCAGCAGCTTACGTAATTGACATACTTGATTGATTAGCCTGCTCTCTGCAACCCTCTACCTGCCCGCACCAGGGTGCACTTGCGGTGCTTGCGAGGCGTCCCTCCATGCCAGCGGTTGCAACACGCAGCGTTTCTGGAGTTACACAGTGCATGATCAATGTGGCCTTGTACGTCCCCTGCTGCCACCTTGTACAAGGTCCCCTCTCAGGAGATGCGCGCGTCGGCCAGGGAGGGCGCGGTGACGGCGCCAGCGCTCGTCATCATGGTCCGCCCATCAAAGCCCGCCACCCGGCCGCCGTCTGTGCGCAGCAGTGGCTGCACCTCCTCCCACATCTTCTTCTTGTCCACCTGCCAGGCCACGCGGGGAGACCACAAGCAGCCGTGAGCCCCCGCAAGTGGCAGTCCTGAATGCATCCGGCACAGCTGCGAAAGCAAGGGAGGCTGCCGTGCCTGCCGCAGCGACGCCCGGGGGAGCATGCCAGCGCTGCCAGGCATCCGGCAGTTACCCAGACCCAGCGGCCTGGGCTGCTGCCTGGTCCCACCCCATCCCAACCTCTGGCGAGCGCTGCGCCCACCTGGTTGGGCTTGGCTGGCTCCCCCTGCTCAGCCTCCTCGCCAAACCAGCACCGCTCGCCGACGGGGGCGCCCTCTGGCGGCGCCAGAGGCTCCACCTGCCACCAATAAGAGAAGGGACGGAGCAGAGGAAGCCGGCTGGGGATCCCATCTTCAACAGCCAGGCACTGGTCCCTGAACAGGGCTGTGCAACTTGGAGCAAGCCCGGCCAAGTGTGACACAGTACTCGCAGGTACACGCGCACACACACAGCACCACCAACACCCACGCCTCCCACCCACCTCTGTGTGCTCCTCATTCGAGGCGCACAGCACCATGCCGTGGCTCTTGATGCCGCGCATGTTGCGGGGCTTGAGGTTGGCGATGATGATGACGGGGCGATCCTGCGAGGGGAGGGGCCAGGGGGGTGGCTGGGCAGGCAGCGCCGTGCTGCCCTGCTCCCTTGCATCCTCCCTGCACTGCACGGTTCCTCTGCATATGCGCTGGGTACCTCCGACCTGCAAGCTCCCTCTTGCGGGCTCGCCATGTGTGCATTGCACGCTTGGAGGGGCAGGCTCTGCTGCGCTGGCACTGCTTTGCCAGCTGGCCTCACACTGCCTGCACATGCCTGGTGCATAAGCCTCCACGGCCCCTTCCCCCTTCTACCCTCGGCCCGCTGGCCTCTCCCCTACTCGCTGTAACCCCCACCCCACCCCCACCCGCCCCCACCTGCATGGCCTCCAGCGGAACATACTTGACCAGGCCGCTGACGATGGTGCGGGGGCCCTCGGGCTCGCCAATGTCGATCTGCGCTGGGCGGCGCACAGCGGGGCAGCCTCGCTGCCTGGTGCGAGCGCCGCTAGCTGCCACCCCAACACGCGCAGCCTGCACGCCGGCCAGGCCTGCCTGGCTGCTATGCCGCTGGCCTATTTAACCCCCCTGTCCCGCCCTCCCCTCAAGTGTGGAGGCTATGAGCTTGTCAGCCTGCCCACAGAGCTGTGCCTAGCTGGGCGCGCCGCTGGAACTGCCCAACCCTGTTGCCGGACGTTTCTGTACCCTCGGGGCACGGAGCTCAAGAGTCGGGGTCAGCACCCCGGCGAGCCCACCTGCTCCACGTACAGCGAGTCGGCGTCGGGATGCTTCTCGCACGACACGATGCGCCCCACGCGGATGTCCATCTTGGTGACGTCAGGGGCGGCGGCGGCGGCAGGGGCTGCAGCACAACACAGGGCCATTGGTCATTGGGTCTGGCGTGAGTGAGGAGGCGACTGTGGCAGCTGTGACCGTGGGCTGGGCAGTGTGCAATGCGCACGGGTGGGCTGGGGGGTGTAGCAGCAGCGGGGGGCTGGGGCGCAGCGCGGCAAGAATGCAGCCCTGTGGCAGCCAGTGGCAATGCAGCCAGTGGCGATGCAAGGCGGCACGCACACAACCAGCTGCCCTCACACAAGCCCCACAGGCAGCCCAACATAGGGGCTGCAGCAAGGCCTCACCGGCAGCCTCGGTCTCGGCAGCAGCACGCACCACCAGAGTGGCGGCGGCCCGCCGCTGCTGGACAGGCTGTTGCCGCAGGGCCATGGGCGCCCACATTGCCTTCAGACCACGGATGGCCGGCAGTGGAGCGGCCGCTGCGACCGCAGAGCGGGCAACGCGCGCTGTCGTGGTCGCCATACTTAGCTGGGGCAGCGGCTTGTGCTGCTCGTCCTCGATGAAGATTCCTGAGTTGAGAAAGTTGTGATAGCAGCACTGCAAGCCGGAACGACCGGTAACGCAGGACCCATTTCCATCGCGATGGCTGCTGACCTGGCAAGTGCGCCAACTTGCAAACCCCTTGTTCTGAGCCTGCATTCTGCGCTTCTTTTGCTCCACTAAATCCATATAATTTATTGCTATGCGTAGCTTGCAGTGCCTGCTCTCTCTCAGGAGCCTGCTTTGCGGGGCGGGGCCCTTGAGCGAGACAGCGGCTTTCCAGCATCTGCCATCTCTTGGCCAGGCTCTTCAGCAACTAGGGCAGCAGTGGCGAGGGGTGAAAAAGCAGGCTAATGAGGTGGGAGACTGGCGGCGCCGCCACCAGCAGACCAGCGAGCAGCACGCTGGGGGTTGCTTGAGCTGCGCCTGCATCGCCGAGCCCCCAAACCTGCATACCCCTGTTAGACACGTTGCATTGTGTCGTTCAGTGAGCATGTGCACAGGTTGCGATCGATCTCCATGTCTGCCCCAAACACAAAAGCGGCCCCCACCCTTCGCCCCACCCTTCCCCCCACCCCTCTGTCATTACCTGCTGCAGCTGCGTGTGGGCAATGTGATTGAGCATCAAGGCAAGCTGCTTCAGGTGGTCAGCCTGCAGAACAGAGCCATGGGGGTAAGTGTGTCTCCAATCGCATTGCTGCCTGCATGTGGCGCACAACGCGCCTCTGTCTGAGAGAGCAGGGCAGTGCGCTCCGCCGACGCCCGTCTTGCCAGCCCTGTGGTCCATGCCTGGCCGCCAGCCCACCTGATCCTGCAGCTGCGCGTGATGCGGGCCGGCCCCCCCTCCTGCAGCGCCAGCTGGGCAACGTCAACTTTGAGCTGCGCGACGTGGTCACCAAGGCCAAGCACCCCGCCAAGTTCCGGCCGTACGACATGGTGGAGCACGTGCGCCTGGAGGGACGCAAGTACCAGTGCCTGTACACCGAGGGTGGGTGGGT
>KQ482042.1:2199324-2223034 GCA_001430745.1 Auxenochlorella pyrenoidosa | reverse complement strand
CCCCACCTTGTTCACCGAGGTGACCACCACGTCCATGACCTCGCCCTTGAAGGGCTTGAAGCAGATGCACGAGTACTTGAGGTTGAACACCGCCGCGCCGGTGCCCTCGCGCAGCAGGCCGCGCCCCGTGTCCGTGATGCCCAGCACCCCCAGGATGAAGCCGTACTGCCCGTTGCAGGTGCCCTCCACCTGCGGCGCGGCAAGCCGAGGGCGTGGGCTCAGGCCGGCTGCCGCAGGCAGGTCACCGGGCTGTTCTTGGGAGCCCAACCTTGCTCCTGTCTGATGCGCGCAGACCTGGGTGCTGCGATCTGAGGGCCGGGGCAACAAGGGCAGAGCAAGGGGCAGAGAGCACGCAGCGGCGGCACGGGCAGATGCTGGTGGGTGCTATGGATGGCCAGGCTGCTGCAAAGCGCAGCAGGCCATGATGCACGAGCAACAGCGCACGCATGCTCGGCTGCTGCGCACGTCGGTCGTCTCGTTTGGGCTGCAAGGCGGTGCATGCAGCCCGCGCAGTGGGCAGGCAGCGCACCTCCTGCCGTAGCCGCCGCTCAATCTCCTCGCGCAGGCGGGGCCCGAAGAACCGCGGCTGCACCTCCAGCTCCTTGTCCAGGTCCTTGATGTAAAACATGCTGCCACGCCGCGCCTGCCGCGACGGCGGCACTCCACTGCTACCGCCGCTGCTTCAGCGTCGATGGTGCAGCCGCTGCCAGGGGGAGCTGCCACAGAGGCGGCAGCAGTGGCGGCAGCGGTGGCGGCAGGCGGTGAGGGGTTGAACGATCGTGCAGGTAGGGCGCTTTCTCTGCTCAGCCCCACTGGGTTTGTGTCGCAGACAGCCCTCGCCACTGTTGATAGAGCGGAGAACATCGCGCAAAGGGCAGCAGAGCTCACTGTGTTTGGTCCCGCCACTGCTAGTAATCGGAACTTTGTTCGATCGCTAAGTTTACAGCCGAGACTGGCTGCAAGAGCTGCCTGAAAGACGATTGAAGCGCAAGAGACCTGAGGTCTGCCCAAATTGGATGCGCTTGTACCTGCGTTCGATTGTGCTCTAGCCGGTAGCACGATGGTCTCGCTGCCCTGCCCTGCCCTGCTGGCAGGCGCTGTCCTTGTCTGCCACAGGTTTTGCCATGATTGGGCTGCAGGCCGAATCAATGCAGTGATAACACTCAACCCAAGCCTTTCAGCCCTGGTTTGCGCCCAGCCTGCCCTTTGAGGGTCCTGGCAATGGCCCTGCGCTCTCGAGGGGCGGAGTTGTTGCGGCTCCAACTGTATGGACAGTTGCAGAATGCACTGGGGGGTGCTGGGCTCCCTGGACTGCAGACGGTAGCAGGGTTGGCAGCGCCAGTGGCAGCAGAGGCAGGCGGCACCGCCCCAACCGGCGGCCGCGCTGCCCTGCACACCATCAGTAGCTCGACAGGCAGCCATCACTGCGACGACAGAGACGGGAGGAGTGGAAGGTGTAGGGGAGTAGCCCAGCTCACTGACATCCTGCAGCGCCTTGCGACGCAGCCGTGGGCAGCGCAGCGGCGCTCGTATGTGCCCACTACTGTGCCAAGCAGTGCTGCCGCCCTTCCAGACAGCCTAACAGCAACCGAGGTAGAAGCAGCAGGGACCCGCAGCAAGGGCACCAACAGCAGCAGGCGACGACGGCGAGGGCCGAGCTTGCATTGCTCTACTGACAGCGGCAGCGGTGGCAGCGGCAGAGGCAGTAGCAGAGGCAGCAGAGGCAGCAGTGGCGGCGGGAGCGTTGCCAGCACCGACGGCGGCAGCGGTGACAGAAGCACTCTGTCTAAGCTGCTGCTGGGACGGCGCAGGGTCCTGCCTGGGCTGGAGGCTGACGAGAGCGCTCTGTCCCTGCCAGAGGTGCCGCCGCTGGACAGGGCTCTGCTGGAATCCACAGGCGGTGAGCGCCGCCGCTTGGCCTGCGTGGCAGGTGGCTGCCTCCTGTGCCTTCCTGGGGTGCGGCCGGATTTGCCGGGGGTGCAGGCCAGTCACCGCAGGCGCCCCTTGCCCCCCAACTGCTCCCCTGCAGGCGATCTAGGCAAGCTGCAGGCGCTGCTGCGCCAGCATCAACGCACGCAGCTCTTTAACTCTGCGCTGCTCACGGTGGCGGAGGAGCAGTTGCATGCAGTTGTGGAGGAGTTGGTGCAGTGCGCCTGTGGCAGTAGCAGCAGCAGTAGCAGCAGCGATAGACAGGAAAGCAGCCACCAGGAGGGGAGCAGGGCCGGGCCGGGCACAGGCAGCGCCGCACGTGCCGGCAGCAGCTGCCGGCCCGACCACCTGACGGCGCGGGCGCTGCTGCACCGCCTGGCCCGCAGCGGCATGCATGCCGAGGTCAACAGCCTCATGCAGCTGCTGCTCAGGGCGGGGCTGCCCCCGAACTACAAGTCATTCCTCCCCTGGGCCAGCTTCCACGCCCGGCGCGGCAGCGTGGGCGGCGTGCGGCACGTAATGGCGCAGGTGGAGGCGTACGAGGGGCCCGGCGCCGCGGGCGGGCACTACTACGTGCAGCTTGTCAGGGTGGGGTGGGGTGGGGTGGGGAGTGTGGGGGGTGGGGTGGGGTGGGGGGAAGGATAGCGTTGTGCGGCCCGCTTGCCCGTCAAGGCATGCTGTGCTGCAGCCCCAGGCCTGCGCTGGGCAAGCGAGAGAAGCTGGCATGCTCAGGTCTGCGTGTCAAGCCGGCATGAGGAGCGCACGCCCGATGCTGCCCCCGCCCTTGGGCGCCCCGTCGCGTGCGGTGCTGTGCCGCCTGCAGAGCACCAGCCTGCGCCCCTCCCGGCTGTGCGCGCAGGCCTATTGCACTTCGGGGCGCTGGAAGGAGGCTGACGGCGTGCTGCCTGAGATGCGGGAGCGGGGCGTGCCGCCCTCCGACTACGTCTACCGAGCCCTCATCTTCGCCAACGGGCGGCACCAGCGGGCGGGTGCGCGCCGACGGCGGCGGCACGACCCGTGCCCGGCACGCGCGGCATGACGGGGCTGTCGTGCAAATCAGGCAGAGATTCCGCTGGCCAGGCATTTCGTTTCAGGTCCCCCATGGTGTACCTGTGATGCTCTGCCACCCTATGGCCTCTCCATCCACCCATGTCCGCGCCGCCCCACCCGCTCCCGCTCCCCTGCCCCCCGCAGACCGCGCCCGCGCCGTGTTTGACGACATGGTGCGCAGCGGTGTGACCCCCTCCCACGCCACCTGGAGCGCGCTGGTCAACGCCTACGCCGAGTCCAACCAGCCCATGCGGGCGATAGAGACGCTCATGGGCATGCGGCGGCGGGGGCTGGCGCCATCCATCGAGGTCGGCGGGCAGGCCTCTGCCGTGGTGCCGTTTCAGAGGCTGTGCCCTCACCGCTGCGTGCTTCCCGCGGGCAGCTTGAGCTTTTTGATCGCAGGCCCATGCCCATTCCTGTCTGGCTGTCATCCTCTGTGAGGCCGCCTTTCCTCGCCTGCATGCTGGGCGTCTTCGCCTGCGTGCCGATGCAGCGCCCCCCCCCGCCGCCCGTCTCCTCCCCATGCCTGCCCGCTCCTCCCCATGCCTGCAGGTGTGGGGCGCCCTCACCAAAGCCTTTGCGCGCAGCGGCGACTGGCGGCGGGCGCTGGAAGTGATAGAAGTCCTGCAGGCCGAGGGGCCCGCGCCCAACGAGCAGGTGGGACGGCAACGCTCGTTTGCCTGCTGCGTTAGCGGCTCGTGTTGTGAGGGTGACAAAGTGTGCAAGCTGGGTGGTAGGGCCTGAGGGTGCCGGCGCCTGGCTCCCCACCCCTGCTCTGCATCCCCCCAGCCGATCCTGCACCCGCCCATCCGCCACATGGCCCCCCACCCTGCCCCGGCAGGTGTGGGGCTGCGCCATAGAGGCGGCCGCCGTGGCGGGCAAGCCCTCGGTGGCCGAGGAGCTGGTGCGGCGCATGCAGGCCGCCGGGGCGCGCCCCAACGTCATCGTCTGGACCTCCCTGCTCTGCGCCTACGGCGCCACGCGGGACGCCGGCAGGGCAGAGGCGGTGCTGCGCCAGATGGCGGCGGCCGGGTGCCGCCCCAACGGCAAGACGTACACGGAGCTCATGGCCCAGCTGGCGGCGCTGGGTGCGTGGGGCGGGCCCCAGCAGGGGCGGGCGCTGGGGGCCCACATGCCAGGCATGCCCTCACACCTGTGCCTCCGGGTTCACAAGCTGGGGGGGCGCCCTTGGGGGCCGCCTTGCCCTGGCCTGCCTTGGACCTACGGCAGCAACTGTGCCAACCATTGTTGGCGCCTGTGCTGCTCACTTGTCACGCTGCAGGGCGGTACGAGGACTGCGAGCGCTACTTCAGCCAGATGCAGTCTGGTGGGTGCAGACCAAGCACGAGCGCTGCCGGCCCTGGCGCCACTGGTTGCACCCACCCTGGTGGCTTGGCATGCTGGGCATGCCTGCGTGCCTGGCTGTCCCGCCCCCCCACCCCAGCTGCCCGCGCCGCTGGCCCTGTTGACACCAGCTGGCCCTGTCAGCCTGCCTCCACCTCACCTCCACGACTCCTGGGGCCCACACCCCCCTCCCTCGCTGAATGCAGAGGGCTGGCCCGCCGACCAGGTCAGCCTTGCCATCCTGTTTGACTCCATGCTGCACCGGTGGGCAGAGGACCGGCAGGGCCGGCAGCAGCTGCTGAGCGGCATAGCGGAGCGTTGGGAGCGGGCGGCCGCCGGGGGGGCGCTGGAGCCGCGCACCCAGCTGCTCCAGCCTCAGGGGCGGCTGGCGGTTGACCTGCACGGGTTCAGCCCCTGGACCGCGCAGGTGGGGCGGGGCGGGGTGGGGTGGCTGACCGGCAGGCGCGAGTGCAGCGGCTGGGGGTGGGCAGTTTGTGTTGCCGTGCCCAGCGCTTGCTCTCTGTGCTTGTGTTGGCGCGCGTCTCATAAGCTGCACCTCTGCATGCTGCCCTGCGCTGCTCGGCCCTGCCGCAGCTTGTGGTGCTGGACGTGCTGCGCCGCCTGCTAGCTGTGCACCAGGCCGAGCAGGGCGGCATCGCGGCGCACCTCAGCAGGGTGGACCTGATCACGGGGCGCGGCAACCGCAGGTGCTCAAGGGCCCAGGGCGGCTGGGTGGGGGTGGGGCCGGCAGGCCGCTGCTGTGCTTCTCCCGTCAAAGCGAGGGGCTTGCTGCCCGGCATGGTGCCTGGCACAGTGATCAGCACAGCGACCTCGTGGCCGCGCATGCCCCCTGCTTGCATCCATGCAACTGACGCGCCGCTCCCGCTGCCGCGCTGCCCTGCAGCGCTCGGCGGCACCGCCCCGTGGTGCGCGAGGCGGTGCTCGAGATGCTGCAGCACCTGCTGCCTGTGGCCCTGTCCCGTGCGAACGACGGCATGCTGGTGCTGGAGGCGCGCCACCTGCGCCGCCTCTTCGACTCCATGCTGGCAGAGGGCAGGAGCTTCAGCTTGCCAGACATGCAGCACTGCCTGGTGGAGCCCAGCGAGGGGCGGGCTGCGCGGCGATTTGATTGACACGCAATGAATGGCAGTGCGCATCGCTCATCCATGTAGCAGACTGCGCAATGCTAGAGTCTCTGCCTTTGAGATCCACATCAGGAACCTGGGCTGGAGACGGTGCAGCTTGAACACTCCCTGCCGGCGCCAAGTGGCGGCTGCCGCATTGGCATGCTCCCGTGTTGCCTGCGGAACGCCATCGCCTTCTTCTGAACAACACAATTGAAATCATTACAGCGGCTTCGTGATTCTCCTGGCACTCCGTAAACAGCTGGCTCTCGCAGTCCGCTGCGGCACTGAGCCGGCTGAGCACCGGTACCCTTGTGTCCGCATCACAGATCGTCGTTCAAGTCGGGGGAGGGCGCCCAGCGTTAGGGCGGCAGCCCTGCTGCCGCTGCCGCTGCCGCTGCCACCGCCGCCGCCATGGGGTGGACGCTGCTGAAGAGCCACCAGCGCGAGTTCCTGCGCGACTATGGCCACGCGCTGGTGAACACTCCGGAGATCTTCCGGCGGTTTGCCTTCAGGCGGCGGACGCTGGAGGAGGAGCTGCAGGAAGCGCTGCTGCGCGGCAGCCTGCGCAAGGCCTTCAACGGCTTTGACCTGCTGATGCTGGGCCTGGGCATCGTCATCGGCTCGGGCTGGGCCCAGCTGACGGGGACGGCCGCGCAGGAGTACTCCGGGTGAGGCCGTGCATGCGCGCCCCCCCCCCCGCTGCCTGCTGCGCACATGGCTGCCTGGTGCAGCCTTCAGGCAGCCTTCAGGCAGGCACGGCGTTCCATCAGCGGCGCCTGCGCCGACTCTCGCATCAGCTTGCCAGCCCCCAGTGGCACTTCAGCCCCGCTCACTTGTCGACTGCTGCCCCTGCTCGCCGCGCCCGCAGCGCCGCCGTCATCATCTCCTACCTGTTTGCCGGCCTGGCGGCCCTGCTGGCCTCGGCCTGCTACAGCGAGCTGTGCGCAGAGTTCCCGGTGTCGGGGGGCTCCTTCTCGTACATCATGGTGGGGCGGGGCGGCGGGGGGGGGGGGCGCCTGGTCTGGTGGAAGCTGGCAGATGCCCCCGTGAGACAGCTGCACAGCCACACAGCCATGCGGCCCGGCCAGCGCACAGCTGCAACACTTCATGACGAGCCCCTGCCATCCTGGGCACCCCCGGGTGCCTGCGGCAGGTCACATTCGGCGAGTTTCCCGCGTTCGTTGCGCTGGCCGGCCTGCTGCTCGAGTATGCGGTGGGCATGGCAGCGGTGGCTCGCGGCTTCTCGGCCAACTTTGCGGCGCTCATCAACATGCAGGCAGGACGGCCGGCTTGCTTCCAAGCTTCTCTGCTTCATGCAGCTGCTGTTGACTGGGTGGTGGCTCGCCCCACTGCTTGACGACGCTCCGCGCCTTGTCCACGAGGCATGCAGAATCGCGATGTTCGGCGGCTGCTGGGCGCGCATGCTGCAGTGCTGCAGGGCTACGTCAGCGAGCATGGTTGCCGCTCTCCTGCCCAAGCCGCACGCATCCAATCCCGCCCTCTGCTGTGCTGTGCAGCCCAGTGATGTTCGCCTCTGGGTGGACAAGGCAGCAGACGGCCACTCGTTTGACCTACTGGCTGCGGGTCAGTCGCGCAGGCCAGGCGTGTAGGGAGGCACCAAAAGCAATCCCTCCATCCCTGCCCCTCCTGCAATCTCTGGTATGATGCCAGGCCGCTCTGCCAACTGCGCGCCATTTGCTGCTGCCGGGCGTGCAGGCGTAGTGCTGTTCATGTCCCTGCTGTTGAGCATTGGTGTGCGCGAGTCTGCCCACTTCATCTCGGGTGAGTGCAGAGGGCTGCTCACACCGGGTGGCACGCATCCACAGCCTGCTGGCCCCTGGCTGGCTCCCTCGTTGTTTGCCTGGCAGCTGCTGCATGTGCATGCATGGTTGCGTGCCCATGCGCCAACCCCACGCGCCAGCCGGCCCGGCAGCTCCCCTCCCGCTCTCGCCTGCTCACACCCCAGCTTGCTTCGCCTCCCCCCTCTCCCTGCGGCTCCGCCCCTGCGCCAGGCATGACCGTCATCAAGCTGCTCATGCTGCTGGCCGTGGCCATCGTGGGCTTCTGCTACTCCAATTGGGACAACCCCAGTGGCTGGCCCTACAACCACTGGAACCCCTTCCTGGTGCCTGCCTGGGACGTGGATGGGCTCTTTGTCGGCGCCTCCGTCCTGTTCTTTGGTTACACAGGTGGGGTGGGCTGGGTGGCAGTAGGGCCCCCGCAAGGGCGTGGCGACCCCTGCACATCAGCTGCGGGCAGCTCGTGGGTGGCATTTCGGCCGTCACTCCCCGGCCGCTCACCAACCCCTTGCCCGACAACTGCAGGCTTCGATGCAATTGGCAACGCGGCGGAAGAAGTGAGCAGCCGGATGACGGTCGCAGTACGGCATGGGCTGTGGCATGGAGCGGCAGCGTGGCGCTTGCGTGCCAGGGATGCTGGCTGCTGCGCCTCGCCATCATGCCGCCGCCAGTCCTCCTCCACCTCTGCCTGCGGCTGCAGATTGCGCCTGCCCACTACGCCACGCACGCCGGGCTCGCTTGTCCCTCCCGGCTCGCAGGTCCAGAATGTGCGCCACCTGCCGCCAGCCATTGTGGGCACCGTGCTCGTCTCAATCTTCTGCTATCTCCTGCTGGCGCTGGCGCTGGTCCTGCTGGTCTACCCTAACATCGCCTGCCCCGCTTGCAACATTGTGGGCAGCAGCAGCCCCCCGCTGGTCACCTTCATCTCTGCCTTCAGCAACGGGCACGGTGCGCGGGTGCTGGGGCTGCAGGGTGGGGCCACGGTGCAAGGGGTGGTGGTAGCAGGGATAGCATTTGGTAGTCAGCACAATTGGCTGGGCAGGATCAAACTGGCAGCACCAGCCCTCTCAAGTCGTTGCAACAGTAGGGATGGAGGGTGCTAGGATGGCAAGGAGGATGCACGGGACTAGCCCGCTCGCGATGCGCTCCAAGCTATTGCTAGTCTACCCGCCGCTAAGCCGCCATCCTTGCCGTCAAACACCCTGCCTTTGCAGGTCTGAAGAGCATGCAGTACGTTGTCAGCCTCACCGCCCTCTTTGGCATCATCACCGCCCTGACGGTGGGCCTCTTCTCGCTGTCGCGCATCGTCATGGCGGCCAGCCGCGACTGGCTGCTGCCGCCCTTCCTGGCGCGCATCTCCAAGCGCACGCAGACGCCGCTGGTGGCACAGATGGTGCTGGGCGTGATCATCGGTGGGTGGGCGGGCATGCCCAAGAGCCCTCTGCTCCTGTGGCCTCTTTCCAGTGCCCTCCGCACACATTTATCCAGCCCCTTGAGTCGGCGGCTCGCACGTCCAGGAGGCATCAGCAGCAGGAGGTGGGCTGCCTGCTTGGTCAGCTGCTGCCACCCTTGGTTCTCTTCTCCACTGCCCATGCACCTGCTGCTGCAGCTCTGCTGGCCTTCATGGTGGAGGTCGACGCCGCCACGTCCATGGTGGGTGCCCCTACCGGCCCCGCTCCTCCTGCACCGCTCTGCCCCACTTTTTGTCAGGGCCAGGCGGGGCGCCCGCAACCGGGGGAGCCGCTGACCAAGCGGCGCCGCGCCTGGCAGAGGTGTCTGCCGATGGACGTCTCCAGTCAGCCATGGAGTGGCCACCTGCTCGCCAACCCCCCACCCCCACCCCCACCCCCACACCCGTGAAGGTATCGTTTGGCACGCTTATCGCCCTCTGGCTGGTGTGCAACGCCCAGATGTGGCGCCGCTACTACCCGGAGCTGCAGCTGCGCTTCACCAGGTGGGACGCCAGGGCGTGCGCAGGGCGGGCCACACCGGCAGGGGTTGGCCCAACAGCAAGCAAGCAGGCACAACAGCTGGCTCGGCCCGGCCCTGCTTCACAGATCGGGCACGCAGGCGAGGGCGTCAGTGGCGTCTGCCTGACCGCCTGCCCCCTGTGTGCCCGCGCAGCTACGGCACCGTGGAGACTGTGGACAAGCAGGAGCTGTCCAGCCACGCGGTGGGGCGGGGCTGGTCTGTCAAGACGCGCAGGACGCTGGTCTGGGTGCACATGCTGGCCATCAACGCGGTGTGCATCGGTGAGGCCGGCATGCCCCGCGCCCAGCTGGGCTGGTAGGGCAGGAGGCAGCATTGCGTAAGCTCGTTTGCCCGTGCGTGTGGGGTGTGAAGCAGTGCTGGGTGGGGTCTTGGCAGCTTGCAAAGTTGTGGCGGCATGCACGGCCTCCTCGCAGCAGCTGGCGTGGGCGCTTCTGTTCCTGGCCCGGCAAGCCATGAACACGGCCCCTCCACCCCCCCACCGCCGCACAAACCAACCAACGACCACCACCACCTGCCGCGTGGCCTGCCCCCCGCAGCCCTGGCGGTGTGGTACATGGAGAACACCTCGGCGCCCGACATCCCCAACCTCTACTGCGCGCCCGCCCCGCCGCCCCCCACGCCGCCGGGCACGGCCCCTGCCCAGGCAGCGGCAGCGCCGCCGGCGCCGCCGCCCTGGCTCCAGGCCTGCAGCCCCAGCGACACCAACCTCCGCCACAATGCGACGCCGGCCTGGTTCGCCATCCCCTGGTTCGCCCTCACCCTCTCCCTCCAGCTCACCTGCCCGCTGTCCTACCGGCCAGAGGGCTGGCACATCCCGCGCTGGCTCATGCCCTGGCTGCCCTCCACAGCCATCGCCCTCCTGTGCTTCAGGTGGGGGCTGGAGCGGCGGTTGCGCTGCGTTCCAGCTGCACCCTGGGGACCTGCTGGTTTGGCCCGCTGCGCTGGCATGTGCTCTCTCTTGCTCTCCACCACAGCCCCAGCCCCGTGACTTGCCTGCTTGGCCGCCCCCGCCCCCGCCCGTCACTACCCCTTGCCCCGGCACGCAGCGTCGGCGCCCTGCCCAACTCGGCCTTCTGGCGGACGGGCCTGTACTTCCTGGTGCTGCTGGTGGTCTACCTGCTGTTCAGCCTGCCCATGTCGTACATCAAGCACAGCAGGGTGGACCGCGCGGCGTCAGAGGACGTCAAGTGAGTGGCGCCCGGCAGGGCTGGCGCACCTGGCTGGTGCACTGCCTGGGCCTGGCGCGCCTCCAGTGCTGGGCTGGCAGTGGGCGTCGCCGCTCTTGGCCTGCTCTGTGTGTTGCTGCATTGCTGCCCCGGCTCTGCTGTCCTCCCATCCTGCTTGCCTGCCTGGCCCCCACCCCGGCCCCCCGTGCGCTGCAGCGTTGTGGAGTTGACATATGTGGACGGCCAGTGGCAGCCCTCCCGCCTGCACTCTGTGTACGCATCATACCTGGGCACCCCGCACAGCAGCGGCATGAGCAGGGAGATGGCGCTCAAGACGAGCACCATGGGCAGCGGTTCAGTAGTGGCTGGGGGCAAGTTCGCCAACGGCTCTGGCGTTCTGCCCCCGGCCGGCAGCGCCGCTGCAGGCAGCCGACCAAACAGTGCAACTGCTGCGGTACCTGGTCCCGGCCGGCCAGGCAGCATAACCCGCGGAGGTGGGCGAGGGCGCAGCGGCGGCAGGGGCGGCGGCGGCGGCAGGGCGGCAGGCCAAGGTCCAGGCATCGCTGGGCGGGGCGGCGGCGGCGCAGTTGGGGCTCTCCCGCAGCCCGCCACCAAGGCAGCGCGGGCACCACTGCCGCCCACCCAGGAAGGACACGAGGCTGCCTAGTTGCTGCAGAGGTATATTGGTGTTTCCTATTGTCTTGTGTGTGCATCTGATCTGATTCATCATCGCCCTCCTGCTGGCATGTTGAAGATCATGCGGCGGGCCTGCCCTCGGCGCTTTAGAGCACCATCTAGAGGCGCTGACGCTTGCATATGGTGCACACAGTCCGAGCAACACGTGGATAAACTGTTGCCTGTCGCCAGTGCACAACGGGGGGTATGTGAGCAGTTCATGCGAAGGGGCACTTTGCGCCGCCGCCCTGCCATGTCACTGGGCCACTCCGGCGAGCGCGGCACAGCCGTGCAGGACCAAAACTCTCTCAAACATCTTCCAAACGCGTTGGAAGGCTTTCGAGGCACCTGCGCTCGAGCACCAGCACTTTCGTTCGCGGCAGCAACTGGCTAGCTTGCAGGGCGCGCCGCGTACTAGCTTGTGTAATCCGAGCGTCGAGCAGGCAGGCTGGGGCGCGCCGTGCGCCCCAGGTGCCCACAGCTCTGCCGCCTGCCGCCCACCGCTTGCTCAACAGCTGCGGCGCAGCCATGGGGTGGACGCTGCTGCGCAGTCACCAGCGGGAGTTCCTGCTCGAGTACGGGAGGGCCCTCAAGAATACGCCCCAGACGTTCAGGCGCATTGCCTTTCGGCGGCGCACGTTGGAGGAGGAGCTGTCAGAGGTGAGGGGCGCATGCAGTGGCGGCTGTGCTGCGGCTGCCTTCTCCCTGCAGAGCGGCACGGGCAGTGCACACATCCACACCTCTGCATGGCACTAGAGGCGTACCTTCAACCTGTGCCTGACGCTGGCTGGCGCGGGCGCCTGCCCACTGCGCCGTGCAGGCGCTGCTGCGCGGCAGCCTGCGCAAGGCCTTCAACGGCTTTGACCTGCTGATGCTGGGCCTGGGCATCGTCATCGGCACTGGGTGGGGCCTGCTGTCCGGCATAGCAGCAGAGACATTTGCTGGGTGAGCGTGGCGGCTCTGTGGGCTGCCGCCAGGGCCCCTGCTCAGTCGTCGCTGCATGTTTTCTGTTGGCGGCGCGCCTCTGCCCTGCGCGCGGGTGCGCCTCCTGCGCCTCACCTCGCCTGCCCTGCGCTGTGCTCACTGGCCCGCCTGCCCGCCTGCCGCCCATGCACTCTGCGCCCGTGCCTGCAGCCCGGCGGTGGTGCTCAGCTACCTGTTCAGCGGGCTGGCCACCATTCTAACGGCGGCGTGCTTTGCTGAGCTGGCGGTGGAGTTCCCGGTGTCTGGCGGCGCGTTTTCGTACATAATGGTGGGTGCCCGAGGCCTCTTCGCAGCGCGGTGCGCGGATGCGAGGCCCCACCCCCACATCCAGCCCCGGCCTGTGCCTGCTGGCAGCCGCTGCTGCAGCAGCCGTGCAGCTCCATGCGCTTGCCTCGGCCCATGTGCCACGCTCCGTGCGCCCCTGCTGCCGCCGAGCAGGCCCTGCCGCCGCCTGCCCTGTGCGTCCTGGCAGGTCACGTTTGGGGAGCTGCCCGCGTTTGTGACGCTGGGCGGCCTGCTGCTCGAGTATGCGGTGGGCATGGCGGCGGTGGCTCGCGGCTTCTCCAGGCACGTGGGCTGCATGCAACCCAGGGCCACGTACGGCAGCGGTCGCCAGCCTCGCTGCATGCCACCGGCACCTGTTGTGCTCTTGCACCTCGCGCTGCGTCTGTGGCCCCCCATGCCGCTGCCTCTCCCCTGCCGCCGTGCGCAGGTACGTGGCGCGCCTGTGCAACTCGGAGCCCAGCCTGTTTGTGCTGGAGGTCGGCGCCAACGACCAGCACTCCATCGACTTCATGGCTGCAGGCAAGCAGCAAAGCCAGGGGGGGCATGGGGCTGGGGAGCCGGCGGTTGCATGAGGTCTCGGCCTGCCACGCAACGGGGGCACACCTGGCGGGCATGCACATCGTGGCAGTGCTCTGTTCCCCGCCAGCAAGCCGACCCGCCTCCTCCTCCCGCCCTGGTCCCGCAGGCATCATCCTGTTCATGTCGGTGCTGCTGAGCATCGGCGTGCGAGAGTCTGCGCTGTTCATCACAAGTAGGGCGGATCACAAGCGTGCGGCTGTGCGTGCCCAGCAGGGTGCAGGGCTGCATGCGCCCATCCGCCCTCCAAGGGCAAGGCAGATGGGCCTGGTCATGCCCGCCAAAGTGCATCGGACTGCCTGCACCCCAAGCTGCGCCCTGCCCACCCACGGGGGCCGCCCCCCCGCAGGCGTCACCGCCGTCAAGCTCATCCTCATCGTCTTTGTGGCGGTGGTGGGCTACACCCGCGGCACCGTTGCCACCCTGTACGACCCGCCCACCGCGCCCTACGTCTACAACCCAGAGTATGGCGCTGCCAACCCGGCCTTCACCCCCCTCATCAAGGGCCCCACCCAGCCCTTCTTCCACCCGGTGGGCCGCGCCGCCCGCACAGACTGCACAGCACTGCACAGCACTGCACAGACTGCCGCGCGCTAGGCTGCAGGCACCTGAGCGCCAAGGTCCGGGGCGTGCATTCGCCGTGGCCCAGCTGCCTCCACTGCGGCGCGTGCCCCCCCCCCACACACACACACCACACACCACCACCACCGTACCCCGCGCGGCCGGTGTGCAGGGCTACGGCGGGGACGGCATCTTCCTGGCCGCCGCCGCCCTGTTCTTCACCTATGTCGGCTACGACGCCATCTGCAACGCCGCCGAGGAGGTGAGCGGTGGGCTGCCAGGCGGCGTGGGCAGCTGGGGCTCGCAGCAGCCTGCACAAAGCATGGCGCCCGTCCCCAAAGCGCGCGGCGGTGCCGCGCCCCGCATGGCAAGCCAGCCTCGGTCCAGCTGGCAGCATTGGCGGTCCAAAGAGCTTGCATCCCGGATGCCGCCAGCAGCGCAACCAAGGCGAGGCGCAGCCTGCCCTGGCCCCGCCCTTGGCAGGCTCGGCACGTGGAGCACCTGCCGCTGGCGCTGATGGGCACGGCGGGCACCTCGACGCTGCTCTATGTGCTGCTGGCGCTGTCCCTGGTGCTGATGACCAGGCGGGTCGCGCTCTCATCAGACTGGGCTGGGAATGCCTTGGACAGAGGTGCCAGATGGCTGCCAGGGAAGTGCCCAGCGCCTGCAAGTGTCAGCTGCGGGCTGCCGCGGGCGCAAGTGCATTGGCCGCGCCGTCCCCGACGCGCAAGCCTGGGCCTGCCGCCCCTGCATGGCCCTGCCTGCAGGCCAAACGTGGTGGCCCCCGACCTGCCCCAGACCACTGCGCACGAGGAGGACAGGGAGCTTTCCTTCATCACCGCATTCGTCTTCATCCAGAGTGCGCTGCGCCCCGGCTGCGCCTGCGCCACCGCTCGTGGGCCTGCATCATGCCATGATGGCTCTACTCGGCCCCTGTGGCCAGCGGGGCTTGGAGCAGCTTGCCTGCCTGATCTGCTGCCCACCCGCCCAACCGCTTGCTTGCAGACCTGAAATACATGCAGTTCGTCACGGCAGTGTCCCTGCTCCTGGGCATCATCACCGCCCTGACGGTGGGCCTGTTCTCGCTGTCGCGCATCGTCATGGCGGCCAGCCGCGACTGGCTGCTGCCGCCCTTCCTGGCGCGCATCTCCAAGCGCACGCAGACGCCGCTGGTGGCGCAGATGGTGCTGGGCGTGATCATCGGTGGGTGGGCGGGCATGCGGTGAAGGCCACGAGGCACCTCTGCGAGGGGTCGGACAGCAGCGTGCGAGGCGCAGCAGCGCATGAGTCGAGGCGCATGTCTGTCCGCACGGTGGGCCTGGCTGCCCCGCCTGCCCATCCACCGGTCCAGGAGGGCAGCTTGCCAACCTGCTGCACTGCCCGTGCACCCTGCAGCCATCATAGCGATGCTGGTTGAGACGCAATTCAGCACCGGCATGGTCTCCTTTGGAACGCTGATTGCGGTCTGGGTGGTGAGCGCATTAACATGGGCGGGATGACAGGTTGAGGCAGGCTGGGGCCGTCGAGGGGTCAAGCATGGCCTGTGCTCTGCGTATGCTCGGCCCCGGCCCGCCCCCACCACACACACACACACACACACACACAGCCCCGACTGGGCACCTCCCTCGCTCCCTGCCTGCCTAACTTGGATGCGGCAGGTGTGCAACGCCCAGATGTGGCGCCGCTACTTCCCAGACCTGCAGCTGCGCTTCACCAGGTGGGGCGCGACGGCGCGCGCTGGGCAGTATCACCATCGGAAGAGAGCACGAACAGCCGAGCTCATGGCGCGAGCCGGCACGCAGGCGCACCCCGCGGGTTCTGCCGCCTGGCGGTGCTGTGATGCCTGCACCACCTCCTGCGGCCCCCCCTCCCTTCAGGTATGGCACCGTCGAGGTGGCACAAAAGCAGGACCTCGCCAGCTGGGCGCTGGGGCGCCGCTGGTCCCCCAAAACACGCAGGGTGCTGGTGGCGGCGCACATGCTGGCCATCAATGCCCTGTCGATAGGTGAGGCCAGAGATGCACGAGAGGGCTGGCCGGCGCCTGCTCCGCCACCTGCGACCAGCAGGTGTGCACCCTCAGCCTCGGCTGGCAGCCTTTGGGTGGCTTGCCTGTGCCGCTGGCTACCCACGCAGAACCTGTCGCTACCCTCCCCAACATGTAACCCCCGCTCCCTGACCTGCAAACCCTAGCTCACCCCTGTCGCCGCCGTTTCGCAGCGCTGGGAGTCTTTTATGCGCGCTCCACAGACAGCAAGGTCGACTACGCGGGTGACTCGCTGGGGCATGACAGCCTCAGCACGCTGTGGGTAGCCCTGGCCTGGCTGGTCTGCACCCTCTCCCTCCAGCTCACCTGCCCGCTGTCCTACCGGCCAGATGGGTGGCACGTGCCGCGCTGGCTCATGCCCTGGGTGCCCTCCACAGCCATCGCCATCTCGTGGTTCAGGTGACCCTGGGAGCCCGGCCGCCTGTGCCAAAGCATTTGTCTGTTCCTGCGCCGTGCTGGCAGGGTGTTTGCCTTGGGCTCCGGCTGCGTGAGCTTCATCTGCATGCACTGCCGCTCTCCTCTTCCTCTTGCTGCCCTGGCACACTGGCCTCTGCTCCCCTCCCCTGTCTGCACCTGCAGCATTGGAGCGCTCCCTGACGCGTAAGCAGCGACGCAGCGCATGCCTGTGCTGCTGCGCTCGTGCCGTCCTCGTCCGCCTACATTGTCCTGTGCTTGCGCTGGATTGCCTGCACAGACACACACGACAGTTTGCACACCTTTTTCCAGCCCGCCAACCGTTGCTTTCCCCCGCCCCCCTGCAGGGATTACTGGAAATCGTCTGCCTTCTTTGGTGCCATCCTGCTCTTCTACCTGCTGTTCAGCCTGCCCATGTCGTACATCAAGCACAGCAGGGTTGACCGCACTGCGGCAGATGACGTCACGTGAGGGCGCCCGGCAGGGCTGGCGCCCTTGGCTCTGCCCTTGTCAGCACAGCCATGGCAGCATGTGGGGGCTGGCCTTTCAACACCCATCCTGTTGGTGGGGGGGGGTAGCTTCCCACGAGGTCCGCTCCCGCAAAGGCGCTCACCTGCGTCCAGGCCGGTTTCACCACCACCCAGCCAGCTCAGCCTCCCATCCTTGACACTCGTGCCTCCCCCCGCCTGCCCCCGCCCGCAGCGTTGTTGAGCTGTCCTTTGTGGGAGGGCAGTGGCGGCCGCACGAGTTGGGGCCCATGCCTGGGTCGGGCCCCTGCCACCTGTCGCCATCCGCCGGGTCTTTGGCACTCAGCACGCACGGCTCTGACCCAGCGCGCAAGGCGGCCACCGACAGCAAGTCCACTGGCGGCGACGGCAGCACCCACAGCTGGAAGGCAGCGGCGCAGCCGGGGGGCAGCATGCCGCAGCTGGCACGGCCCAGCGGCAGCGGAAGAGTCGACCTGTCTCCGCGGCACAGTGGAGGGGCAAAGCTGGGCCCGCCCGCGTGCATGGGCTCCATGCCGCTGCCCCCGATGCGGGAGGAGGGCTAGCCAGGCACGTGCCCAGCGCATCAGGCTGGCGCATCGGTCCTGCTGCTGTGCACCCGACTTGCGGCTCGGTTGGCACCCGCGCTGCGCTCTGCACTGGGCTAATTGGCACATGCAAGCGCGCCAGCTCTTCTCTGCCCTCGGTGTAATGCAGACAGTCCAGTGCACTATTCGAGCAGTGTGTGCCAGCCATGCGGAGGCCTAGCTAGAGGGAGAGAAAAACAGGGCAGAGGCAGAAAGGAGAGAGGGCTGCAGTAAGGAAGACAGGGGAGAGCAATGAATCCTGGGCAGAATTGGCGCGGAGCACTGTGCCATGCGGCAAGCTCTGCTGGCTGGCTGGCTGCTGCTACGTGTCGATCCAACCGCCAAGGCGCGGGTTGGGCAGGCAGGGCGGGTGGGGAGCGGGTGTGAGGCGTGGGGCGGGGGCGGGGCGGGGGGCTGCTGCGGTGCATTGGCGCACAGGAAGGGCGGCGGCAGAGCGGGCTGCCTCAGGCCGGCTGCGCGTGGGCCGCCGTCCACTGCCGCGCCGTGTTCATGGCATCCGCCTCGTTTGTCTTCCAGTGGCGCGCAATGTTCTCGTCCAGCGGGTCGTCGGGGTTGGGGGCCGACATGAGCGCCTGGATGCTGCAGGGGTGCAAGGGGGGCCGAGCAGTGGTGGGCAACAGGAGCGCCACACTCCGGTGCAGCCGGCAGCGCGGTGCATGCCCCTGGCCCCTGCCTGCTGCAAGCACCTCAACAACGAAGCAGCGATCTCTGCTGCGGAGCCTGTGGGACTCTGGGCCACCAGGAGCAGCCCCTGGGCTGCCTGCCCGCGGCGCGGAGGCCGCTCAAATGAGCCCCCCCCCGCCGGCCCCACCTGAGCAGCACGGTGCGGATCTGCAGCGCGGGGCTCCACTTGTCCTTCAGGATATCCAGGCAGATGCGGCCCAGCTTGTCCACGTTGGGGTGGTAGATTTTGGTCAGGAAGCGCACCTGGGGGGGGGTGGGGGTGGGGGTGGGGGGAAGGCGCGCTTGGCAGGCAGGACAGCATAAGGGCGCTGGGCGGGGGGGCCCCAGCAGGGGGGGAGCCACCTTCTGCGAAGCCCCTTGTGACTGCGAAAGCCTGCGGCAGAGGAGATGGCGCAGGAAGAAGCTGCACCATGCCCGTGCATGCCACTTGTCGACAGGCTACTGCTGCCCAGCCCGGCCCCCACCTTGGGTGCAGCCATGGGATAGTCTTCAGGCAGGAAAAGCTCAAGCTTGAACACGCCGCCTGCAAGGAGCATCAGGCACACCAAGGTAGCAGCACCTCTTTGACTGCATTGCTCACACCGCGCTGCTGAGCTCTCGGCGACGTGCAGGCACCACCAGGTGCTGCTACTGCCCTTTGCTGGTCACGCAGCGGATGGCATGATGACAGCATGCTCAGAAGGCTGCACGTGCACGCAGATGCACTGCGTACCCTGGTAAGGCGAGGAGTCTGGTCCCAGAATGATGACATTGAAATAACGCTGCAGGCGGGAGAAAGCGAGCGCACGTGCAGGTCGCCCCAAGTTTTCAGGCTGTGGCACAGGCAGCATGATGTTGTGAGCGGGCAAATAGACTGTTCGCAGCGGTAATCCTACATGTCAAGAAGCCAACCATGCTTAAAACGAGCGCAAGGAGAGCAAGGCAGGGCACTGGGCAGCAGTTGCAGCCAGGCGTCACTGCGCGGAGTGCGACGGCCACTGCCGCTCACCAGGTTGTCATCGCTGGGGGCGGCGCTGATTCCAGGCACGGGCTCAGTTAGCAGCCGCTGCGTTTCCTGCAAAAAAAGCGCGGTCACAGACGATCGGGCACAGCAGCGGAGACTGCCCTCACTTTTGAAGGCCCACACAGTCAAGCCGGGCTTTGTCACGCACGCACTTTTATAATCCTGCGCGGCAGCTGCCCGTCCATGGCCCCAAGCCTCCAAGAGTGAAAGAGCGGAGCTGGCTGGGCGGGAAGGACCCGCCAGGGCTGATCGGAGCGAGAACGCGGCCTTATGCTGGCCGTATGACCCGGTTAGGACCGCGAGAGGTCGCCCAACTCTCAGTCTGGCCTGCCTTAGCATGCGAAGCAGGCTCTCTCTCTTTGCGGGCAGTGCCTTAGTTCCCAGTAGCGGATCGCGCCCCCAACGACTGCCGCTACAAGTCAGACCAGCTCCGGACCCCGGGGTGGCAGCGCTGGCAGCAGCGGGCGGCTCTTCCCACTCGGAGCGGTAGCGGCGGCAGCAGTGGCAGGGCCATGGGTGGTGGAGGCGACCTGCACGTGCCCAAAGGTGCGCTTGGAGGGCCTGAGGCGAGGGAGGCTTCCCAAAACGGCGCTGCCGCCCCCACCCCGTGTGGTGGTGCCCTGCTTACGTTTGCGTGGGCACTGGCTGCGTGCCTTCATGCCTGACAGTAGCGCCAGTGCGGAATGAGTGTAAGGATGGCTACAAGATGGCCGCTGCTGGCAGCTGTTAGTTCTGCGCACGCTTCTCGACGTCCGCTGTTGCTGTCGCTCCTTCCCGGCGTGCCCTGCAGGGCTCTGGTCGCCCACCGGTGGCTTTTTTGCCGACCCCAAGCTGTGGAAGCGCAACACGCTCGTGGCTGTGGTGTGAGTTGCAAGCCGGGAGCAGTGCTGCATGACCTGACCGTCATGTGGAATGCGGTGTAGGTGTTTTTCCCCAGTCCTGCTTAGCAACGATGGCTACCCCAATTGCCTGCCTGCAACCGCATGCTGCAGTGCTATTGCGGGCCTCGCAGCCCTGGGATTCCGGCAGAGCATCCAGATGGAGCAGCGGCACGCGCAGGTGCACAGGGACTCCTTGCCAAGCTTGACTTGCCACCAACAAGGGTGGCCGAGGCGTGCTAGCCGTGGCATCCCCAACACTGCAAGCTGCTGCGGTGTGCAGGATCTAGCTTGCATCCACAGGCCTGCTGGCAGCCCGCTCACATATCGAGCCACCTGCTTGCCCTCCCACTGCAGCCGCACGCTGCCATCCCCAGCCAGCGCTGGTACACCGACAAGAACTTCCTGCAGCAACAGTGAAGGCCGGCAGTCACAGCAGCACCCAGCCTGCCTTCTGCACCTCAGACGGAACACAGCGGCTGCGCGTCGGTGATGCAAAATTGTGTGCGCAGGCTGCTGGCACCCCAAAGCCAACGCCCATCCTGAGGGGTGGCAGTGAGCACACCCTGACTTGCTTGCCGGCTGAAGCCGGCACCGTGCCCACACCAGCGACGCGCCCTGCGTCCAGCCTTGCTGGCCAACACTATCTGCCGTACCCACTCTCCTTGTAAAGGATTCCAATACCCCTGACTGCGAGAAGAGTTTCAACGGCAAGGCGCTGATGTCGAGATCAGGTGGTGCCTGACATGCATCTGCGGGGCAGGCTCAGTGTTGCAACCTGGAGATATGGTCAGGGGCCCCAAGCTCTTCCGAACATCCGCTACTGGTTACAATAAAAGGCAATTTGTACAATTTGCTCGCTGCTGTCGTGTACGTGCTGAACGACTGCTCACACGTGCTGCTGAGGATGGCACTGCTTCAGCCCCGTCCTGCTGCACCCACCATGGCTGCCTACTGTGTGCCTGCAACAGTCTTAGGCCTTTGCCACCTCTTCTGATCTTTCCAACAAAGCTGGATCCACGGAGAACAGATGTCAGCCCTGATCGACACGCAAGTAACACGCAAGTCTTCCTCGGGCGGAACCCTCCGCCCCACCCGCCCTGCAAGCCCTGGCCCCTGGCGGAGTGCCAGGAGGGCTGCGGAGGTAGCCTGTGGCCATCGATCGAAGGCCAGCTGGCTGCAAGCTGCTGGGATTGCCCTGCTGAGCCCCGCACAGAAGGGACATGCTGCGTGCTGGCCTCCACTGCCAGCGCTGCCTCCTTGTGCCTTGCGACCTTGCGCAGAAACCCCAGTCCTTGCAGCAGCGAGCTATCATGGAGTCTCGGGACACCTGCGTCTTCCTGGCCAAACTGGCCGAGCAGGCGGAGCGCTATGATGAAATGGTGCGTTGCGGGCCCTGCAGCCCCCAATCGCGGGTCCAGGCCCGTGGCAGCCGCCCCGGCGACCACCGATCGCTGCTGCAGGGGGGCCAGGAGGCCCGGCAGCGAGTTGGTAGCTGTTGAGCGCGGCAGGGCCCCCTCTCGCGGCGCCAAGCCGCGTCTAGCGGGACCAGAGGAGTGGGAAGGCGGCCCCCGGCGCCCGAGCGGGGCGCGGGGCGCTCTGGGTTTGACCACCTGGGCCTGTGCCTGAGGGGTCTGGGGCCGAACCGAGCTGCCCCCGCGGCCTGTCGCGCCTCCATGCCGCAGGTGGCGGAGATGAAGAAGGTGGCGCAGATGGTGCACGACCAGGAGCTGTCGGTGGAGGAGCGCAACCTGCTGTCGGTGGCCTACAAGAACGTCATCGGCGCGCGCCGCGCCTCCTGGCGCATCATCTCTAGCATTGAGCAGAAGGAGGAGGCCAAGGGCAATGAGGAGCATGTGAAGCGCATCAAGGCCTACCGCGAAGTGGTGCGTGGCCAGTCGCCGGCTCCAGCGCTGCATGGGGAAGCCCACGACAGCGGCCGACGCGCAGCGGCGTCAGCATCAGCGAGAGGAGCGTGGTCGGCCCGGGCACGTCAGCTTGCTGCCCAGCGGTCCAAGCGCCACAGCTCGCGTTGGCTGTTGGGGGCTGCTGCAGTCTGCTGTGTTGCGCTTTGTGAGGGTATGCACCCGCATCCCACCCGGCTGCTGCTGATTGGCTGGTCTTTGGCCTGGTCTGGCTGCGCTGCCTCCTGCCTGCCCATGCAGGTGGAGAAGGAGCTGCAGGACATTTGCAGCAGCATCCTGCAGCTGCTGGACGACCACCTCATCCCCACCGCCTCCACCGGCGAGTCCAAGGTGTTCTACCTCAAGATGAAGGTGGGGGGCTGCCAGCTGCCCACGGGTGCCCAGCGCTGCCGGCAGCCTCGCTTGCCTGGTGCACAGTTTCCTTCATTTGCGCTGGTTGTGCTGCCCGGTGCTTGCCGCCGTCTCCTCCCGGTCAGCCTGGCCCCACACGCTGTATGCCCCTCGCCGGCCCCTGCGTCCTCAGGGCGACTACCACCGCTACCTTGCCGAGTTCAAGACCGGCGCGGAGCGCAAGGAGGCGGCGGAGCACACGCTGCTGGCGTACAAGGCGGCGCAGGTCCGGCGCTGGGGCGGAGCCGTGGCGTTGGGGGCCACGCGCCTGCGCACAGCTCATGGCGGGGCTCAGCTTGGCTCAAGCAGCGTTAGAACCGCAAGTGAAAGGCCGCAACAAAGACTGACTGATGCGAGCTGCAGCCCTGGGCAGAAGCTAGCATGCCCTGTTGGGCAGCCAGCCCTGCTGTTTGCACTGCGGTGCGCCCTGGGGGCCTGCCAGCTGCCACCGAATCTGTCCCCGGCCTGCTACTTGCCGCTCCTCACCCTGCTTGGCTTGCCCGCTGCTGCCACCCCACGCTGCCGTGCAGGACATCGCGCTGGTGGACCTGCCGCCCACGCACCCCATCCGCCTGGGCCTGGCGCTCAACTTCAGCGTGTTCTACTACGAGATTCTCAACTCGCCAGAGCGCGCTTGCCACCTGGCCAAGCAGGTGGGGCTGGCAGCCTGAGCTGTCGGGAGGCAGGGCATGGGGCGCGGGTGCAGGGGGCAGCTTGGCGGGGCACGCGGCCATGCAGCCTTCTGCGCCTCCCTTTCCCTCTCGATCCACTCCCAGGCTGTTGTGTGGCTTCCAGCTAGATGCTGGGTGCCCTACAGGATGCGCGTTCAGTTGCTGACTGCTGCCCTATGTTGCACGTTCCCCTGCAGGCGTTCGACGAGGCGATCGCGGAGCTGGATACTCTGGGGGAGGAGTCTTACAAGGACAGCACCCTCATCATGCAGCTTCTGCGCGACAACCTCACGCTCTGGACCAGCGACATGCAGGCAAGCCTGCAGCCTGGGCAAGTGCTTTGTGCTGCTGCTGGGACGTGATCGCGGTGCCCTGGGCGCTCGCTCAGCTACGCAGCTATGCACCGCAAAGGGTGGACGCGCTTGCAACACGTGCAATCAGCATGCCGAGTTTTTAGCATGCCTGAATCAGTAGCAGGTGCAACAAAAACCACGCAACCCTGCACCGGCATTGCTGAGAGCGGGCGCGCATTCTCAAAGACCAGAACCATCTGGCTGGTTTGCTGAATGCCAGTGCCCTGTGTGCACCTCTTCATTTTCCTCCTTGCCTGGCTGCACTCATGGGTCTGCAGGACGCCGAGCAGGGGCGCGAGGGGGGCGGCGAGGGCGAGATGAAGGACCAGGAGTGAGCTGTGCCCGGCAGGCGGCAGGCCGCCCCAGGCAGTGCCGCCGGCCCTCCATACTGCGGCGGTGCGCCGCAGTGCAGGCAGGGCACGCAGCAGCTTTTTCCCTCCGCACTTACCGTCGCCTCCACCACCTCCCGCCCAACCCTGGTGGGGTGTCAGTAGCGCCTGGCAGCTGGCAGCAGGCTGCGGCAGCCGCAGCTCAGCGGAATGCTGGCGCATCGCCGCCACTGCCTCGGCGCAGCCTTTCTCATGACGCCCCCGCGCCCACTGCCACCATGAGCAGCACGCTTGCACAGCGGCAGGCTGGTAGCGCAGCGCGCCTCTTTGACTGAAGCACTTTCCTCTCTGCCCGGGTTTGTTCTGCCTGACACTTCATCATGCTCCCTGCCCCATTTCTCATCTAGGCTAGACCGTTCCTTTGCACTGGAGCACCCG
>KQ482042.1:2178690-2198755 GCA_001430745.1 Auxenochlorella pyrenoidosa | reverse complement strand
AGCTGCCATGCGCCTGCCGCCGCGTTGTGGAGCAAACCACACGCAGAACACATGCAACAGGAACACAGGAACACACGCTCTGCCAGGGTGCAGAAGAGCAGGTTGGTCGGGGGCATACATGATGCTGCGAATGAGGCAGGCAACAAAAGGCCTCCCAACAGTGCCAGCATGCACGCAAGGTCCACCATTCGCAGCACCAGCATCGAGTGGCAACTCTGGAGGGAGCCAACTGAGGTAGAGCTGCGAGCATACACTAGCTGCCACCTTGTGCAATGCGCTGCGCTGCTGATGAAGAGCCAGCAGGCAGCTACAGCCTGTGCGGGTGATGACCAAGCAAGCATGCAACTGGAGGGATGAAGGTTGTGCGAAGCACTGGCCTGCGCTGCTTTCTCCGCTTCTTCACACCAGCTCTCGGCTCGTTACAGCAAGCAGCAGAGCTCAACATGCTAGAGTGCTGCAGTGGGCCGTAAGCAGAGCCCAGCTGGAGGCGACAGTGAAAAAGGGGAGAGGCACAAAGGAAAACACGTGAGGGAGGGATGCAAGAGGACTGGGTGGGCGGGGGCGACAGCATAGCAGGGTTCCACGGGTCGGTGGGTACAGAGAGGAAAGCGGCTTGCGGTGGTGCTGCAAGCGTCAGGCCGGCAGGCGTGTATGCATGCTTCAGCGGCGCGGCTTGGTGGGGTAAAAACCAACGAAATGCGGTGCAGTTCCCAAAGCAGGTCGAGGCGAGTACTGTGGTGGGGGCGGGGTGAGCAGAGCAGGGGGCGCGTGTCTACAGGGGTAGTGAGACGTGAGGGCGGAGCGGGAAGAGAGCGTTGAGTTGGGGGACGGCACCCTGGGGGCCACCGCGGGCGGACGGCGGAAAGAATCAATTGGCAGTGACCCGTTGCGCGCCCGTGGGGAGCCCCCGTGCCGTGTGCTGCCCTGTTGCCCTGGCAGCGGTTGGGGCCTTGGGGGCGGCTCAGGCGGTGACGGCCATCTCCTTCTTCATCTTCTCCATCGCCTCCTGGATCTTGCGGTCCACCATGTCGGGGGTGAGCCCAAACTCCATGTCGCCCTTGCCATTGCCGCCCGCGGCCTTGCCGCCCTCGTGCGGGTACGCAGAGCCGCCTGCCAGGCGGGGGGGGGGGGGGGGCGAAGGTGGCAGGGGGCTGGTGTGAGAGAGGGGCTCTGGGACAGGGCGGGACAGCAAGCCTCCTGCCAGCAGGGCCTTGGCTCACAGTCTCGCTGGCACCGGGTGCAACGCACATGGCAGTCCGTCCTCCCATGCACAGCGGGGGCAGCGGGTGCTCCTGGGCAGGGGGGCTCACCGTGGTGCGAGACGTCCAGGCCCTGGGCCTCCACCTCGGGGGACACGCGGAACAGGCCCACCTTCTTCAGGATCATGAAGAAGGGCGTCATGATGGCTGTGGGGTGGGGGTGGGGGTGGGGGTGGGGGGGGCACCAAGGTGAGCGGCAGGCCCCGGCATGGAGGCGGCAGGCAGCGGCGACAGCGCTGGTTTGGCACGCGGGCGGGTGGGCCCCCGCAGCCCGGCTGGCGGCCCCGGCGTCTCACCCAGGGTCCAGCCTGCCACAACGATGATGGCCATGCAGGCAGCCCCCAGCACAGAGCCGTTGCCGCCCATGATGAAGCCGTAGGCGCGTTGCTGCGGGTGGGGGGTGGGGTGGGGTGGGAGGGTGAGGCGGGCTGGGTGCCGCTGCTGGTGCCACCGCTGCTGCCGCTAGCAGCAGGGTGCAGGGCAGGGAGGGCCCGGGAGCACATGTGCAGCGTGCGGGCCGGGTGCAGCAGGCAGGCGGCTCACCCCGTCGGCGGTGCCGGGCGAGGGGCCATACACGTCGGTGACCATGCCGGGGGCGGCAAAGGCGCCGCCGGCCAGCAGGCCCCAGATGCCGCAGCCCGCGTGCACGGCAATCGCGTCGAGCGGGTCGTCAATCTGCGGGGTGGGGTGGGTTGGGGGTGGGGAGGGAGGCAAGAGGTGTTAGGCAGGGCTGTGCCAGCAGAGAGGCGCAGAGAGGCAGGCCAGCAGCGCATGCACACTGCCGCCGTGGGCGGCCCCCGCCCCCTGTCCCTGCCCACCTTGAGCAGGGAGAGGTTGACCTTGGAGGCCACAAAGTAGACAAAGCCGCCAATGGCGCCGATGATGAAGGCCGCCCAGGTCTGCACAAATGCGCAGGGGCCGGTGATGGCCACCAGGCCCGCCAGCGCGCCGTTGCCCGCGATGATCAGGTCCCACACAACCACGCCTGCAGGGGGGGGGGGGGTCACACACGGGACCCTAGCGGCGGGTGACGCAGAGCGCCAGCGCTTGCGGAGCGCACAGCAGGCCGGTGACCCGGGCAACCGCGCAGGGCAGCAGGCTGCCGCAAGGGCGGTTGGCACGGTGCGGGGCGGTTGGGGCTGCTCACCCAGTGTGAAGTACTGGTAGGCCATGGCGATGAACAGGGTGGCGATGCAGCCCGAGGCGGCGCCCACGGTGGTGTTGATGGCCACCGCGGCCACCACCTTGGAGAAGTTGGGCACAGAGGTGGACATGATGGCGGCGGCAGAGCCGGGGTTGAAGCCTGCAGGGGGTGGGGATGTGGGGGGTTGTGTGTGTGTGTGTGCATTGGGGTGGGGGTCTGGGGGCTCAGGGCACACGGATGCTCGAGGTGAGGGTCCCTGGGGCGGTCCAGGCCGACGCAGCGCTCATGGCTGGCCCTGCTGGGCGGCCAGGTGAGGCCCCCCCACCAGCAGCGGGGCTCACCGTACCAGCCGAACCACAGCAGGAAGACGCCCAGCAGGGTGAGCGACGCGTTGTGACCGGGCATGTCGACGGGGTTGCCGGCGGCGTCGAAACGGCCGATGCGGGGGCCCAGCACCCAGGCGGCTGCCAGCGAGGCAATGCCGCCCACCTGTGAAGCCGGGGGGCGTGGTGCAGGGGCAGGTGTCGGTGCAGGGCCATTGTTGCCCGCCAGCCAAAGCAGGCAGGACGGAATCAAATGGTGCTGGGCGCGGCGCGGCGCGGCCCTCACCATGTGCACCGCGGCGTCGCCTGCAAAGTCGTACACGCCAGAGCCGGCAAACAGGACGTACGACTGGTTGGCGGCGGTCACGGGGTTGCGCAGGGCGGAGAGCCAGCCCCAGGGGGACCAGATCCTGCAGGGGGTGAGGAGAGGTGGAGGTGGGGGTGGGTGTGAGGGGTCCGGGGGCCAGCAGGGGGTGTGAGAGGCGCATGGCCCGGTGCCAGGCTAAGCCCGGCGGTGCCGGCAGGCTGGCAGGGCGACCGTGCAGGCCCAGTCGCGTGACCAGCCCTTCACACGACTCACCAGTGCGCCACGATGGGGTAGACAAACATCACAATCATCAGCTCGTACAGCTGCAGGGCGGAGCAAAGGGGGGGCCGGGCCAGGAGGGCATGAGGGCTGCGCTGTGGGGGCAGGGCAGGCTCGCTGCGTGCCAAATCGCACCCCTGCGCGGGATACTGCTGCAGCAACCAAGCCCCCCATGACCCACCATGTAGGCCTCAAACTTGCAGCGCTCGGCGACGGCGCCGGAGATGATGGTGGCGCCGGTGGCGGCAAAGGTGAACTGGAAGAACCTGCGGGCAGGGGGGCGTGCAGGGGGGGACGGGTTGAGGGCTGCCGTGTGAGGAAGGTGTGCTGGGGGCATGCAGTATGGCAAAGCCTGCCATCCCAGCCGACTTGCTGGCAGGCGGGAGCATAGCACGGCCCTCCACGCCCACACAGATGCCTGCTGGCAGGCCGGCCATACCCCCACCCACCCAACCACCATCCCGCCGCCCAGCGGCGCCCCGCCCTCACCAGCTGTAGTACATGCCGCGCGGCAGGTTGCCCATGGCGAAGAAGCGGTTGCCGATGAAGGCCTGGGAGGCGCCGGTCTCGCCGTACGTGCACGTCTGGATGTCCTTCCAGGTGACGCCGTTGGCCTCGTCCGGCTCGGTGGGGCAGTTGGCGGCGTCGGCGGTGGTGAGCGGGTCGCCGTAGGCAAAGGCCCAGCCGGTGAGGTACCAGGCGCAGCAGCCGAAGCAGGCGTCCAGGATGTTGAGCAGGATGATGTTCTTGGCGTTCTTGGCGCGCACGCTGCCGGCGCACAGCATGGCAAAGCCGGCCTGCATGAAGAACACCAGGTAGCCCGACTGCAGCGTGAAGGTGTTGTTGACTGCAGGGGGGGGGGTTGGGGGGTTGGGGGGGAGAGGTGGGGGTGGGCGTGCGCGGGGGGTGCGGGAGCGCCGCCGCAGCGGCAGCAGGCAGGGCCAGCGCAAAGCGGACCAGTGCGTGCGCAGGTGCAGCTCACTGTCGGTGGGGAAGGCCTCGGGCAGTCCCTGCGCCGCAATGGCCTCGCTAATCATGTCCTGCAGCGGGAGAGAGGGGCCAGGCAGCTGTGGGAGGTCAGGCGGGCCCTGCTGGCAGCGGCGGCGGCAGTCACGCGGCGAGGGTTGCTGGGCCGGCCTGCTGCGGGCGCCTGGTCCCCCGGCGTGCGGGGAACTGTATGCAACATGCATGCACGAGCCTGTGCCGCTGGCGTAAAGGCGGCGTGGTGGGCTCTTGCGCAGGGCCCCCCGTGCAGAGTACCAGGCCCTCGGAGGCTGCTGCCTCGGCCGGCAGTGCAACGGGCTGACCTGCACCATCGTCTCGTTGAGAGCCATTTTGGCGGGCTTTTGGCCGGAGCCCTCAAGCTGCCAGCGGCCAGGGGAAACCCTTCAGGCGTGTGTATGCGCCTGAACGCAGCGAGGGCGAGGGCGCCTGCTGCTTCTTTGTGGATTACACAGTATCACTGCTCTGCAACCTGACCTTTGAAGACGCGCAGCGCATGCTGGGAGTGCCCTCAGCATGGCCGGGTAGGGTTGGGGTCACCACGGCCGGCGGTGCTCTGAGCAGCCCGAACGTGCTATTCTGAGCATATTGGTAGCTGAACAAGGCCCAGCCATGACCTGGCCCGCGCCCCTACCCCGCCCCACAAAGGCCCCCTTTTGTACTTCTTTGCGAGAACGCAAACAGAATCGCCAGCAGCGGGGGGACATCGCGCAGCAGTGTAGTACGCCAGGTGCGCGAGCAAGGCGGCCCAGATCCTATGTGGCCCTGCAGTGACCCCATGCCACAGCACGCACCTGCCTCCCTGCTGCCCTGCGGCTGTGCAAAGCGCAAGGGTTTGCTGCGCAGGGGACTGCCACGCACCTGGTGGCATGGCAATACACCCTCTCTCAGCTGGGCTGCTCCAGGGGCGCATGCTCTTGGGGCGCAGGTGGTGGCGCGCCCACGCTCGTCCCGCCACAGCCCAGCAGGGCTCACCTTCGGGGCAAATGTCGGCCTGCTGCACCCTGTGGCCCAGCCCTTGACCCGCAGTTCCGTTGACCCGCCACACCAAAGCCACCGCCGTGACCCTGACCTGATTTCAATGGGATGTTTTGCACGCCTGTTGCATGGTTGAAGCTGCGGCCAAGGCGTGCACGCATGCTTGCAGCCCTGCTGCCAGGTGACAAGGACCTGCCCCAGGAAGCTGATCTCGCTGTGTGCACTGTGACATGCGCCTGGGGAGGTGCTGGCGGCCTCCCATGCGCCGACGCTCCGCACTGCACCAGCGCTGTCTACCGCGTCGGCCCCAGGCCCCGAGCCGCCAGCGCTTGACCCAGCCCTGTGGGCAGCGCTCCAGCCTGCAGCCCGCGGTGCCACCGCACCACATCCTCTGCCTCGCTGGCCGTTAATCCCGCCTTAGCCGCGCTCTGCCCTGCTGCCTGCTGCATGCTGCTGAGCTCACCGACTCCACTGCTGGTGCCCCAGCCGCTGCTGCTGCTGACCCCCGCATTGCCCCCGCTGCCGCTGCCGCTGCAATTGACAGCGCTGTGTACCGCCTCGGCGGCCATGCCTGGCGCGCTGCTGGCAGGCGCAAGCGACAGCAGGGCGTAGGTGGTTGGGAAGCCAAGCACGTCCACCAGCCGGTCCAGGCTGGTAACGCGCTGCCGCCAGCTGGCCCGGCGCCTGCTCGCCTGGATGCCCAGGGCCTCGAGGCGGGCGGCCCTGCAAGCAGCGGCGGCAGGAGGAGGGGGGGGGGGGCAGTGGAGGCAGGGTGGGCCAGGCAGGAGGGCACGTTTGCAAAGAGAAGGAGGCTGCGTCACAGCGCCGGCGCCGCGGAGGCTGCGCAGCCCTGCAGCAGGCGGCAGCGCCCCCTCTCCAGGGTGGTTCTGCTGCGCCCACCGTTCAGGCGCCAGCCTGCCGAGCCGCCACAGCCGCCGCTGGTACGCCAGCCAGCTCGATAGCTGGTGGGGCAGCGGCACGGCCGGCAGGTCGCCTTGACGCTGCCTGAGCTCGCACAGCTGGGCATACCGCAGCTCCCAGGCGTCGTGCAGAGGGGTGAACTGGAAGCTGCCCAGCGGGGCAGGCAGCAGACGAGGGACCGATTTGCTGGTTTGAGCACGTTAGGTGCAGGAGCACACATTCAGCTGGTTGGCTAAGAGCACGAGCACGTTGGTTCGCCATGGCAATGCCCAGCAAACAACAACAGTTGGGGCGACATCAGAACGAGCTCACGGCTTTTAAGCATGCATGCAGTCCAGCACCCCACAGAGCAGGCGCAGGGGCACCGCCGCCAGCACCCACCCGCAGCTCAGCAGGCGGCTCTCCTGCCCAGGCGTCAGCGGTGTGCCCTGCCTGCCCTGCCACCGCCGTCGCTGCACCTGCACCCATCGCGCCAGGCCTGGGTTCACGGGCCAGTCGGCGGGGACCAGGGCATGCCCAAACTCCTGCGGCAAAGGCAGGCCCGGTGGTGGGCATGTGCATGGGCAGCAGTCCACCAGGCAGGTCATGAGAACTGACCACGGCATGGCCGGGTGCACCAGCAGCGACGTGCCGCAGGAGCGCCCGGGCTGAATGAGGGGCTGGGCAGCCCTGAGGATGGCACGACCCAGAACTGGCCGCCCCCTGCCAGCATGTCCGCCCCTCCTTCCCACGCGTGCCCAGGCCCTGCCCTGCACCTTGGATGCCCCTGCCGGCCTTGCGCAGCGGCGCACCCACCCGCCGGAAGTCGAGCAGCTCCCGGAAGCGGGCATCCCAGGTGGCCTCGTACCAGCCCCACTCCACCCCCAGCCCCTCCAGCCGCCGCCGCCGCTCGTCTGGCAGGGTGCCGTGCCGCCACAGGTGCAGCTGGTGGTGCAGCCAGGCGTGCAAGCCGGGGTGCTGCCTGGATGCAGGGCCGCTGCATGGCACGCGGCAGTGGCCGTGCGCCGAGTGGAAGGCAGCCAGCTGGCGAAAGCGCGCCAGCCAGGCGTCCTGGAAGGCGTCGGGCTGGAAGCCCAGCGCCGCCAGCCGCTGCTGGCGGCCCGCCGACAGCCGGCCCGTCTTCCACATATGCCGCTGCTGTGATGCCCATCGGCCCAGGCCTGCAGCAGAGACAGGGGACAAAGGCCCTCAGAGCTTCCCCCACTTTGGCGCGGCACTCCCGCTCAGATCCACAGGAGCTGCAGTGGATGCAGCTCACCTGAAGGGTCGCTCACAGGCACTCGGCTGTGCCCATGCTGCTGAATGTATGCTTCCAGCTGAAGGCAGCGCTCCTCAAAGCAAGGAGGATGGGCAGGGCGGCCTGCCTCTGTCGCCGCCGCCGCCACTCTCCTTTCAGCAAATGGTGCTGAAGCCGACCCAACAAGCGACGATCTGCTTGCAGGCGTGTTTCCGAAATTGCGAGCAACGTGCGCAAGCTGAAGGCTGAAGAGCCCGCAGCGGAGCCAACGGCTGGGCTGGGAGCCTGTGCAGTCTATATGGCAATACTGCATGCAACTATGCATCGTGCCGCCATGAGATCGCTTGGCAAGGCCGCAGTGGGTCAGCCTCGAGGTGGGCAACAGGGTGTGCAGTGCGCGCTGCCGCTAATCTTGTTGCCATTCGGTGGTGGTGACTGCTGTCTGCACAAACATGTCGGGCTGCTATTTTCACTGTAGGTCAACTTGTCCAAAGATGGCATCCCAGCTGTGGAGGAGCCAGCATTGCACTGGGACCCGTGTCAGGGGGGAACGGAGCCAACATGCGAGTCGAGCACTAGCCTCCTTCTCCCTTGCTACAGCTGAGCACATGAATGGAGAAATGAACAGTCTCGTCATTCGAGATTTCAACCACATGAAAGCACAGTCAACAATCAACCCTGTGCTGTGCAGCCCTACAGGAAGCAGCAGCCGTACACTCGTGCCGACAGGCTGCGCACAGGCTCGAGCTTTGCCAGCGGCGGCCGAAGGGACGGTGCCGCCAGTAGGTCGACACCCACGGAAGCCACCAGGGGCACTGCCTTGGCCAACGGCAGCGGCGCGGCACCCGTGCTGGTAGCCAGCTGCGCGGCAGCGGCCGCAAGCGCCGCTGCACTGCCTGCCGCCAGCGCTGCCCCAAACTCGTTACCAGCGGCGACCGCCTCTGCCTCTGCCACAAGCTGCTCCACGATGCGAGCGTCCACCAGCAGCGCATCAGCACCCAGAAGCACAGCACGGTTGTCTGGAGCGCGGGGGGCCAGCGATGCATGCACCTCTGCCTCTGGCGGCAGCAGGAAGCGCGCCCACCCGCGGGACGGGCCGCTGCCGCTGCCGGCGCCGCCCTGCGGCACCGCTCCTGCTGCCGCCACGCGCTCTGCAAAGTCTGCACAGATACCTGCCAGCAGCTGCTGCACCTGCTCAGCAGTCAGCGCCTCCTGCAGCGCCACCCCCGCCAGATGCGCCTCTGCGGCTGACTGCATGACGGCCAGCAGCTCGGCTGCCCCCTGCTGGGCCAGGAACTCGGCGTACGACAGGAAGCGCTCCTGGGAGGGTGCCGACAGCTTGGGGAGCCCCGCCGGGCGCTGCATGCCACTGCAGGGCGGGCGCCAGGGGCCAGTGTGCACGGTGGGTGGCACGCAGCGGGGAAGAGGCAGGGCGCCAGCATATATACGCACGCAGGCTTTTAAGTCGTAGGAGTAGCATCCCATACGCCACCGTGCATGCTGGCGTGTTGGGCAGCGCTCGCGCCGCCCATGCAAGCAGCGCCCCCCCCCCCCCCCGGCCCCCGGCCCCACCTGCCCGCCACCGCCGACTCCAGGTACAGGTGCCGCCCCAAGATGTTGAGCTGCACCCGCACAAACAGGTCGAGCAGCGGCAGCAGCCAGGCGGCGCCGGCGGCACGCACAAAGGCCGCCACCTTGAGCTCCTCCCAGGCCGCCAGCTTGTCGGCGGGGGCCAGCCGCAGCCGGCCCTCCTTGGCTTGCCTGCAGCTCAAGGGCAAGCAAGGGCTGCTGGGTTGGGAGGGGCGGAGAGCGGCTGGGCAATGCAGCTGGGCCAGCACGAATGGTGCATGGCCATGATGCCAGACATCGTGGGTTGCCGACTCGCATCATAAACTTTGTTGACCTGCTCAGCAAGCCCCTGCTGGACTGGAGCCCCAGGGGCCCACCCACCGCAGCCGCTCCAGCGGGCCGTCCACATCAGCTGCCTGCGCCAGCGCACGCGACAGCGCCGGCAGCAGCGACGGCAGCGTGGTGCTGTCGGCGATGTCCTGTATGTTGTCAAAGTGGTGCTGCAGGTGTGCCTCTGCATCCTGCACAAGCAGGGATGGACAGGGAGCAGCGCATGACAGGCAGTGGGACATTCGACCTTCAGGCAGGCATGCAGGAAGACAGGTGTGAGAAAACCCAAGCACAACACACCCAATGTTTGTCTGGCGGAAGTTCATGCTGCCCCTGCATCACCCACCATCTGGGCTGCACCAGCACGGCCTTGTGGGTCGATCAGCATGCCCGCCTGCTGCCCCCTGCTGCCGCCGCTGCCGCCCGAGCCCGAGTGAGATGCTCGCTGCCCCTCATCCTCGCTGGCTCCAGCTGCATCGTCGCCGCTGTCTGCATACCACCACTTGTATGCAGCATATGCAGCAGCTGCTCCCGCCGCGCCCGCTGCTGCCAGCCCTAAAATGCGCCGCCGGTTTCTGCAGGGTTAGCATAGGCGGCGGCAGAGCAACGTCAGGGCCCCTGCCCAGAGCAAGCGGGCGGAGCAAGCCGGCGGCGTGGTCTTACCTTCTCCATCGCTCCATCATCGCTGAAGAGGCATGCAAAGGCGGGCGCTTGACGCGAGGCCTAAGCAGCGTTGGATGGTGGCCAGTTGTGTCCTCAGTGGGCGCGCAAGGGGGCTTTTCGGGAGTGAAACCCGGAAAGAAGGTTGTCGAGACGATGTGCGGGCTGTTCGGCGTCGAAAAGGACGTTTGATTCTGCAGCGGGCCAGCGCGCTGCAGCGGCGAGCTGAGGAAGCATGCACCAGTGCATGCGCCGCAGCCTTTGCAGCCCAGCCCTGGTACGACACGGCATCAGAACTGTTAAAGTTGAGAGGCAGACAACCCATGTATGCAGGAGAGGGGCAACGTAAAGCGAGGGACAAGCAGGCAGGGGTGGGGCACAGATGAAGCAAGAAACAAGGCTGGTCAGTCATGAGAAGGTCGAGAGCACACAGAAGCAAGATCTGAACACCATACAAAGGGAGTGTCCACAAGCCACTGCCAAGTCATGCTGCACAAGCCGGACCATGCATTGCCCCACTGGAATGCCACAGCTGGCAGCGCTGGTCGGCGGGCGGTGCCAGCGTCATCGGAAGTAGTTGCGGGCAAGCTGGCGGACCTTTTGGTGGAACAGAGGGGCAGTGATCTTGGTGGTGGCGGTGTGGAAGGGGTTGAGCATCACCTGCGGGGGTGGCAGCCCGCGGTATCGGCGCTGGGGCGATCAGCCTGCTGCTGCCGACCTGTTGCCAGGGGCGCCCTGAAGGAACACACAGCCATGTTGACTGCTCCGACTGCCCTTTGAGCATCGACGCCAAATACGGGCTGCCCCACTCCTGTTCTAGCACCACACACTGCAAAGCCGCAATCTTATGCACCCACGCCCTCAGCTGCACCCTGCTGCTGGCACACCAGCACCCTGCTCCCACCCACCCGCAGGTAGAGCTCGTACACGTCCCGGAAGAAGGACTTGACCAGGTCGTCGCTGCGCCCTTCGTGCAGCAGCAGGAAGCGCACGTGCGCGGCGGTGGTGAACGCAGAGACCTGGGGTCGGGGGATGCAAGGGGAGGGGAGGGAGCTGTATAAAAAGCAGCGGGTGGTTCTTGTGAAAGCATGGCAGGCATGAAGGCCGTGAACGGCAGCTCTGCAGCCCCCCATCATTGCGGCATCATGGCAAAGTGCTTGCAGCTGGTGGCCGTTCAGTGGCTGTCCTCTGCACGCCCACAAGTACACTGAAGAGCTCCCCCGCCCTACCTGCAGGTTGTTGAATCGGTCCACCACTCCCAGGTGCATCGCATTGGAGTGCCACTCCTGCTCCTCCACGGCATCCAGCGCGGCATGTAGCACAAAGTGGTACAGGTACTGGGGCCGCTCCTGCAGGGAGCACAAGCCAAAAGTAGCGGGGCAGCCACAGGGGTGGGATGCAGCGCACGGGCGGGCTTGGCTGCATGCAGCAGAGCAATGCAGCAGACACGGCAAGCTGGGTGGTGCCTGCCACATCGTAACCCACGGTTGCACGTTGAGAGCACAGCATTTGCGTGGTGACCAGCGGTGCATAGAAAACTGAAACAAGCGATCGGCGGTGCCGCACCTCCCGCCCGCTCGCGTCGGTGCTCTTGGTGCTCAAGTCGGCCTCGAACAGCGGCACGTCTTCCGCCCCCACAATAACCATGTGCAGCACGCTGCCCGCCGCCATTACTGCTGGCGAGGGAGACAGGCCGATCGCGGGCTCAAGCGGGGTTCATAGTCGATCTGAGCAAAGTGAATACGTGATCAGGATTAAAGGCCTTGGAGGGAGGAGAGGCAAGGCCAGGCAATTCACAAATGGTGCACTGAGCTGGCCGATGCCATTCTTGTACGCCTGCAGCCCGCCTCTGTCCAGTCCTCCCCCCTTGCCCATCGCCGTCGATTTCGCTGCAGCCATGGGGCGCATCTGGGCGTCGCTGGCGCTGCTGGTGGCGCTGCTGGCGGCCGACTGCTGCACAGCCTTCTACTTGCCGGGCGTGGCGCCCCAGGACTTTTCCAGGGCGAGTTGCTGGGAGCTTTCAGTGCCTCCTCGGCGCGGGGAGGCCCCGCGTCTGTCCCACCTTAATTTGGTTGCCGAGCACCCAGAGTGAAGGGCGTGTCGGCCTCTCGGTCTGCCAGCTTGGATCACATTGCCCGATGATCGCGGCCCCCTGCAAGCCTGCCCGCCTGCGCCGCCGTGCCCCGCCGCTGCGTTTGCTGCACCCGCCGCCTCCTTGCTCTGCCTCACACAGCCTGCTCGCCACATGCCCTGCAGGGTGACCTGATCACGCTCAAGGTGAACAAGCTCATGTCGGTGAAGAACTTGCCGTACGAGTACTACTCGCTGCCCTACTGCCGGCCCGAGAAGATTGTCAGCTCGGCAGAGAACCTGGGCGAGGTGCTGCGCGGCGACCGCATCGAGAACTCGCCCTACACGGTGGGTGCCGCAGGGGCAGGGCAGACCTCTCCATTAGATAGCAATAGCGTCTTGGGCAGGCGGCGATGCCAGCGCTGCTAGCAGCCGCCGTGCTTTGCTTTGGGAATTTGGCACGCACCGCCGCCTCCACTTGACCCATGTGTGTTCCCCCTCGCTGTCGCTGCGCGCAGGCCAAGTTCCGGGTGAACCACCACTGCAAGGTGCTGTGCCGCATCGGCTCGCTGAATAAGGCGCAGGTCAAGGCGTTCGAGTCGCGCATCGGCGATGACTATCGCGTCAACATGTGGGTGCCGGGCAGCAGGCCGGGCAGCAGGTGCAGCGGTGGCCAGCAGGCAGGGAGCACAGGGCGAGACGGGCGCGCAGCCGAGCACCAGCACCACCCACTGTGCCCACTGCCCCTGACTGCTATCAGCTTGGCACGCGGCCAGTGCCGCTTTTGTTATCGCACACTTGGCCAGTGCTGGGTTTTAAGCTGCTTGCCCCCTTGAATCTGCCCTGCCAAGGCTGCGGCTCAGGCTGGCTGGGACCATGCCCTGTGCAGGATCCTGGACAATCTGCCCATCGGCATGGTGCGCATGCGGGACGATGACGGCGAGCAGGTCAAGACGTACGAGCGCGGCTTCCCTGTGGGGTTCATGGACGTGAGTCGCGCCCGTGCGGTGCCGCGCGCCCTCAACTGCCTATAGCTGTGCTGCGCAGGGTGCCTGGCCGTTCCGGCACTTTCACTCGTGCCTCACCTGTGTCCGTCTCCTCAGGGATGCGCAGTTGCTGCCGCAACCGCATTGCCAGACCCGCCACCGTGGTTCTGGCCCCGCGCTGCTGCCTGTGCCAGCCTGGTGTGCACACGCCAGCGCCCCTCCCTCCGCACACACACACTCAGACACAGCCCCACCCACCTCCACCCCCCACCCCCCACCCCCACCCCCCTCTCTCCCCGCCTGCTGCAGGACAACGACCGCGCCTACCTGAACAACCACCTGACCTTCACCATCCTGTACCACAAGGACGCCGCCACCGACCTGGCGCGCATCGTGGGCTTCGAGGTGGAGCCCTACTCGGTGCAGCACGCCTACGAGGGTGAGGGCGGGGCACCCGGGCGCACCAGCCACGCGCAGCCTGCTTTGCATTGTCAGGGCGGAGATGGGGCGGCAGGGGGACAGAGTTGCAGCGAGGTCTGCTTGGAAGGTCTGAGGGCATTTCGCCAAGGGCTTCACCTTGGGCATGGGTGGCAATCGCCCATGTCTCGCGGCCAGCCCATGAGGCTGCTGGCCATGGATTACGTGAGAGGAGGTTGGGCTGACTGGGCACTGCCACCTCCTGCTGCAAGCGACGCTGCAACACTCTGCTCCTCCCAGCGCTGCTGCGTGCACGAGCCCACCCGTCCCTGCACGTCCCCCACCTGCGCAGGCAAGTGGGAGGCTGACGGCAGCACCTCCCTGAAGACCTGCAACGCCGAGGAGAAGAAGTACGTGACCGACAAGGGGCCGCACCAGCTGGTGGCGGAGAAAAAGGAGGTGAGGGGCAGCCACGTGCAAACTCTCAGCAGTGCAGGCATGCCCGAGGCACCCTCCCCAGCCTTCCTGGCCCCTGCTTGCCCAGCCGGAAAGGCTGCCTGCCGGCGCTGACCCACCGCCCCGCCCCCCCCCCCCCCCCCACGGTCATCTTCACCTACGACGTGCTGTTCAAGGCCTCTGACATCCGCTGGGCCTCCCGCTGGGACACATACCTGCTGGCCACAGACGACCAGGTGGGCGCCCGGGCGGCCACCCGGCGGGGCGGGCAGGCGGGCGCCTGGCAGCCGGCACCGCATGCAGCAGGTCCACGATGCGCGTGTGCCCGGCGCGGCTGTGACGCGGCCGCTTGTGGCCCCCGCTCAACTGCAGGTGCACTGGTTCTCCATCATCAACTCCCTGATGATTGTGCTGTTCCTCAGGTGGGGTGGGCGGAGGGGGGCGCAGTGGGGCGCACACTGACGCCGTGACGCCAGCTCATTCGATGCAGCTTTAAGGGTTTGTCGGCCCTGCGACCTCCCTTGAACCCTGCCTTGGTGCTGTGAAAACCGGCTGCCCGTGCGCTGCCTACTGCTGCCCGCCCACGCTGCCGTCATCACCCGCCCTGCCCCTGCCCCCCTCCCCCCGGGCAGCGGCATGGTGGCCATGATCATGCTGCGCACGCTGCACCGCGACATCTCCAAGTACAACCAGCTGGAGACGGCGGAGGAGGCGCAGGAGGAGACGGGCTGGAAGGTGGGTGGGTGGGTGAGGGGGGCTGCCGTGGAGCGCCTGATGCTGGCAGGCACTGGGCCGGCAGGCCACCCTGCTGAGACCTCAAGCAGCCCACCCTGGCGCCTGCTCGCGGCCTTTGTAACCCCCCTACACCCCACCCCGCCCCACACACCCACCGCGCAGCTGGTGCACGGCGATGTGTTCCGGCCGCCGACCCACGGCTCCTGGCTGGCCGTGCTGGTGGGCACCGGCGTGCAGCTGTTCAGCATGACGCTGGTGACTATGGTGTTTGCCACGCTGGGCTTCCTGTCGCCCGCCAACCGCGGCGGCCTCATGACCGCGGTGCTGCTGCTGTTTGTTTTCATGGGCTGCTTCGCCGGCTACTTCTCCGCGCGGCTGTACAAGACCTTCAAGGTGGGTGGAGGGGTGCTGACCTGCTGCCGGCACGGCCGGCTGTGGGCCGGCTGCTAGGGAGGTGCACAGCCAGCAGGCCATGCAGGGGGCGTGCCCACTTTGGTTGGCATTGCATGCGCCAGTTAGTTGTTCCGCAGGCTTGCCTGCCAGGCCTTGCCCTCGTTTCCCTTAAAACCCCTGCTCACGCCTCCCACCCCACCCCCCACCCCACCCCACCCCAACCGCTCCCGCGCAGGGCGAGCAGTGGAAGCGCACCACTGTGCGCACCGCGCTCTCCTTCCCCGGCTTTGTGTCGGCCATCTTCCTGACCCTCAACTTCCTGGTGTGGGGCCAGCGCAGCAGCGGGGCGGTGCCCTTTGGCACCCTGTGCGCGCTCGTCTTCCTGTGGTGCGGCATCTCCGTGCCCCTCTGCTTCGTGGGCTCCTACTTTGGCTACAAGAAGGCGGCGCCCGAGGTGCGCACGCCGGCAGGGGATCGGGGCCGCCTGCCGCCTGAGGGGGAGGCGCCCATCTGTGCCGCCCCATCCCTGCTTGACGGTGCGGGGCAGGGCGCCGAGTTGTGATCGCACCGCGCCCAACGCCACACATCCCGCCCCGCCTGCCCGCAGGACCCGGTGCGCACCAACAAGATTCCGCGCCAGGTGCCTGAGCAGCCGTGGTACATGCACCCCGCCTTCTCCATCCTCATCGGCGGCATACTGCCCTTTGGCGCCGTCTTCATCGAGCTCTTCTTCATCCTCACCTCTATGTGAGAGGGGGGGCCAGCCCGCCGTTGTGACGCCAAGAGGCCTGCAGTCTGCCACCGTGCAGCCAGGCGGTGCACGCGCTCATGCCCCCTCCCACCCTACCCCCCCCCCCTCCACACATGCCGCAGGTGGATGCACCAGTTCTACTACCTGTTTGGGTTCTTGGGCCTGGTGTTCATCATCCTGATCATCACCTGCGCGGAGATCACCATCGTGCTGGCATACTTCCAGCTCTGCTCCGGTGGGTGGGGCCCCGCCCGCAGGCGCAGGCATGCGCTGAGCGCTGGGCTGCACGGCGACGAGGGGCGCAGCGTGGCCAGGCCACCTGCGGGTGCGCGCGCGTGCAGGAGTCTTCCCCTGCAGAGGCAGCCGCCCACCCTGCCCCCCGCCCCCCCGCCGCCCCCCCGCAGAGGACTACCACTGGTGGTGGCGCGCCTACCTGACCAGCGGCTCCTCCGCCCTCTACCTCTTCCTCTACTCCCTCTTCTACTTCTACACCAAGCTGGACATCACCAAGCTGGTGGGGCCCTGCCGGGGTGGCCAGGGGCCGTGGCTGCCTGTTACGCATGGCTCAGGTTCCTGCCATGCCTGCACGGCTGCCGCTGACGCCCCATGGTTTGCAGCAAAGCCAGGTACTGGGCAGCGCCGCCCTGCTGTGATCCTAGCCAACAATCCTCTGCCCCCCCCCACCCCCACCCCCCACCCCCCACCCCACCCCCCAGGTGCCCGCCCTCATGTACTTTGGCTACATGACCATCGTGTCGGCCAGCTTCTTCTGCCTCACCGGCACAATAGGCTTCTACGCAACTTACATCGTGAGCCGCCCCCCCCCCCTGGCAGGGCGCCGTGGCTCAGACTTTGGGTTGGCTTTGTGGGTCGGCCCGATGGCCCGCCGACATGCCCACCCCCCACCTATGCGCCCCCTCTCCTGCAGTTCATTCGGCGCATCTATGGCGCTGTGAAGATCGATTGATGCATGGGCAGCCAGCCTTCCCAGCTTGCAGCAGTTTGACGAACAAGTAGGCAGCTTCGCGGGCAGGGCAGGCCAGCTGCGGGCTGCAGGGGCGCACGCTGCCTCCCAGAACACGGGCTGCCAGGCCCCTGCTGCATGCCTGGCAGGCGGCGCACTGCAATAGCCCTGGCACTACGCACCTGCCGCCCCTCTCTTTCTTGCTTCTCTTTCCCTTGCCTGATCCACCCCCAGCGGCTGCACCCCTGTTCTTCTCCACGCACATGACACCGGGAGATTGTGGCAGCACGAAGCTTTCAGGATGAGACAGTGTCAGAGGAAGTGATCAGGAATCGTTGGGGTCAAGGGCCCTCCGGTGAAACCACTCGGGCACACAAGCAGAGTCGGATGCATACGTTCATGAAATGGGCATAGAATGGACTTGTAGCTGGTGCGCGGGTCACTTGTCAGCATCGATGCCGCCGCCGCGGGCCAGCGCGCGCTTAGCGCCCGCCTGCGCCGCGTCTCGCGCCAGCACCGCCTTGCGGCTCACCTTGATGTGCCCCTTTGCGTCCTTGCCCAGGCACAGCACCTCCACCTGCTGCCCCTCGCGCAGCGCGTCCTCGATGCTGCGCAGCCGCTGCGGCGCCACCTCGGAGATGTGCAGCCAGGCGCGCGTGCCAGACGGCTCCAGCGTGACCTGGGCGCCAAAGTCGAGCAGGCGAGACACGGTGGCGCGGTACACCTGGCCCTCCTGCGGTACGGGGCCGGGGGGGGGGGGGGGGGGCGGTGGGATGTTGCATGCTGAGCCCCGCACAGCGGGCGGGCGCACCGCACCCGCGCAGCAAGATGGGCGGCAAGCGGGTGAAGAGGCAGCCCTTGGGCTTGCATTCCCGAGTGCAGCGGGCAGCTCTGACCCTTGCCTGCTACAGGCACGGCTTGGCACCCCCGGCTGCGCCCAGCTGCCTGCGGTCTGGCTGCGCACCCCCCACCCCCACCCCCACCTTGACGCTCTCCCCAGACAGGTCGAGCACCCTGGAGCTGGCTCCCTTGTAGTCCTCCAGGGTGGGCGCAAAGATGCTGACCAGGCCTGCAGGGCAGGGCGGGTGCGGGCCCAGGGCGCGGTTGGGGATGGCAGGCGTGCAGCAGCGTGGGAGGGCGGGGGAGGCGGGAGGGTGCGGCGCGTGCTGCCGGTGACGCAGCATGCAGGGCAGATAGGTGTGGCCCAGGGCACAGCCGTGCAAAGGGCTGGTGCGGAGCATGGAGCCGCAGCATAGCAGCGCGGCGCTGCACCGCTACTGCGAGCGCACCCGAGTTGTCAATCTCCACCCGGGCATCGAACTTCTGCTCAATCGCCTTGAGCTCGCACGCCTCCTTGCCAATCACGCGGCCAATCATGCCCTCTGGGATGCGCACGCTGCCAAACACGGGCGCAGACGGCGCCCGCTCCTGCAAGCGGGCGCATGCGGGACAGGGAACCAGGAGTGAGTGCCCCTGAACAGCTTGGCCTCAGCCTGGCAGGATCATGCTCAACGGGCCGGCAGGCAAACGGCGGCAGGGCAGGGGCGTCGCACCTTTGGCAGCGCTTCCTCCATCACGCCCAGCAGCTTGGCGCGGCCGCGAGCCGCAGCCGCCAGCGCCTCCTCCAGGATGCTGAGCGGCACGCCGCCCGGCAGCTTGACGTCCAGCTGGCACGCCGTGATGCCGCGCCGGCTGCCTGCGGGGCGGGCGACAAGCGGGCAGGCGGGCGTGCCAGCATCAGGGATCGGTGCTCTCCCCCCACACATCCAGCCATCGCACGCAGCCACGCCGCCCGCCTGCGCCGCTCCGGAGACGGCAGGACGCTCAACGTCCCTCAGCCCCCCTGCAGACCACCGCCAGCTGTTGCGCGGCGCAGGGCGCGGCGGCGAGGGAGGCGTGCGGGCACCCACCCGCCACCTTGAGGTCCATGTCACCCAGCTGGTCCTCCATCCCCAGCTGGTCCGTCAGCAGCTCGTACCGACCCACCGGAGCCGCCTCGCCCGGGGCGGCCGCGTGGGCGGGCGGCAGCTCACGCGCCGCGCCGCTCCACGAGTGGTCTGTCACCAGGCCCACCGTCACGCCTGCGCGGCGGCAGGGGGGGCGCGTGCAGGTGGATGCTGGGCTGTGCACAGGCCAACAGGGGTGGGGGGACGCCTTTGCTCCCTGTGAGCGACCCCCGCGCACCCTGCACGACCAGGCCCAGGACGCCCCGCATGCAGCGCAGGCCGGCCCAGCACGCCCGCCCGCGGCGCCGCACCCGCCACCAGCGCCTTGAGCGGCACGCCCGCGTCCGCCAGCGCCAGGGAGCCGCCGCAGACGGCGGCCATGGAGGAGCTGCCCGCGGAGGCCAGGGTGTCGGCGTTCAGTCGCAGGCTGAAGGGGAAGGCTGCCTCGTCGGGCAGCACCGGCAGCAGCGCGCGCTCCGCCAGCTCGCTGTGCCCCATCTCGCGCCGCAGGCCGCCTGCAGGCGTGGGCCGCAGGGTGGGGAGGGTGGGCTGGGCAGGGAGGCAGTGGGGAGGTTGCGGGATGGCAAAACAAGGCCGCGGGCGGCGGCAGTGCACTCGAATACCTCTTGTGCAGTGCCAGGCAGGCTGTCCGCAAGAGTGGCGACAAGGACAGGCAAGGCCAAGGCAGCCAGGCCTGATGCATGCAGTCGTGGCAGCAAAAAAGAAGACAGCTGGGGAAAAGTGGCGCGTCGGATGCCCTTCAGACCCCGAGCAGCAAGCGCGCAGCTGCCCAGGGTCTTGGCAGAGCTATCCCTGCCACTGGGAGCGCCGCAACAACTCCAGCCGGCACATGGCAACTGCCCCATGGGCGGCAGCGGCGGCTGGCTGTGGCGGGCGCCCTCACCTATGGACGTCTCCCCCACCGCGTATGCCGGGAACGAGTAGTTGACAAACAGCCGCTTGCTGCACTCCCCGCCCAGCAGCGACTCGGACCTCTGCTGCTCGCCGCGCCGCCCCACCGTGACGGTACACAGCGACTGCGTCTCGCCGCGGCTGAACAGCGCGGAGCCGTGCACCACGGGGACCGAGTCCACCGTGGGGGCCGGGGGGGGGGGGGGGGCAGAGGCGGATCATGGGGGGCTGGCCTGCCTGGCCCGGCTGGGTGGAGTGGCAGCGCTGGGCGGCGGGGAGGCCCCAGCGCTCAGGGCCAGACCCATCCCTCGTCCGCCCACGCAGCGTGCAGCAGCGGCCAATTGCCAGCACAAGCACCGCCAGCTCTGCTCAATCCGTCGCTCGCCAGGCCGGCTGCTTTCTCCCCGCCCTCTCGCACCTGCCTGC
>KQ482042.1:2158730-2177870 GCA_001430745.1 Auxenochlorella pyrenoidosa | reverse complement strand
GGGGGGGTGGCTTGCAGGGTGCGCTGGCTGGGCGTGAGGCGGCGCGGGCCCGAGGCGCAGCCGGCCACGGCGAGAGCAGCAGGCAGGCCGGTGGCACAGCCCGGTGCAGGCAGGTTGGCGGTGCACGCATGCATGCCGGTGCGAGGGCCTGCCCCGCGGCCCCGCAGCAGCCCCCTGCCTGCACTCGCTGCGGGCGGCGCGCACCTGCTGCAGCGCCTGCGCCCGGCTGAGCTTGGTGAGGGCGGCGTCGCGCAGGATGGCCTCCACGGGGGCGGCCGCCAGGTCAAACACCCTGCTGACCGCCGCCGGGTCGGCCCCCGCCAGCTGCGCCGCGTGCGTTTGTCGCCTGCGAGCACGGGCGTGCAGGCGGGGGCAGGCGCGCCGTGGGGTGGGTGCAGCGGGGCGCGCCAGCGGGCCCGTGCCATGGCGCGCCTGCAGCCGGGCCCGCCACCCACAGGCCGTGGCATGGCTGCTGGCGGCAGTGCCCCCCGGGCCACCCCTCACCCCGTCTGCTGCGCCAGTTGCCGCTGCGGCTCCACCAGCTGCTGCGCCGCCTCCACCGCCGCCCGCAGCGCCCGCAAAAAGTCGGGCTCGGGGACCTGCAGCGGTGCACAGTGCAGCTGGGGATCAGCACGCCGATGGTGGGCAGCCGCTGGGCGGGCAGCCTGCGGGCGCTGCCAGGTGCGGCGCCTGCACAGCGCAGCTGATGCTGCACATGTGCTGTGCTTTGACACTGGGAGGGCGGTCAAACGTCCACCAACAACCCTCGCAGCGCAGCGCCCGGGGCGGCCCACCTCGTCTCCCTCCGCCTCCATCATGGTCACGCGGTCGGCGGTGCAGGCCACCAGCACGTTGAGCGCCGCGCACTCCTGCTGCGCCACCGAGGGCGACACGACCAGCTCGCCGCCCGGCAGCAGCGCGGCGCGCACCGCGCCCACCGGCCCCGCCCACGCCATGGGCGAGCACTGCAGCGCGGCCGAGGCGGCGCAGATCGCCATCACGTCGGGGTCGGCGGTGCCGTCGGCGCTCAGCACGCTGGCAAACACCTGGGGGGGGGGGGGGGGGGTGCAGGATGAAGCCGGGCTGGTGAGCAGCGGGGACTGGCGGGCATGCGCGGGCGCTGGGGCAGTGCCGTGCACTCCTGGCTGCATACAGGGGCCTCCCAGGCTGTGATCACCCGCAGAGGCTGCTCACCGCGGCGTCCAGGGCGTAGCCCCTGGGGAACAGGGGGCGCAGCGCGCGGTCGATGCGCCGCGCCGCCAGCACCTCGTGCTCCTTCGCCGCCCCCTCGCGCTTGTTATAGGTGGAGGGGATGCGCCCCACCGCGTACAGCTTCTCGCGGTACTCCACCTGCAGGGAGGAGGGCGGGGGGCAGGGGGAGAAGGCCAGGCAATGGGCGCTGCCCGGGACGCAGGCATGGCGGCCTGGCCGGGCCGCTCCCGCTCGTCGATGATGCGCCGGCACCGGGCCAATGCGGTCAGATCCAGGCCCTGATGGCTAACGCTCTGCTGCTCTGCACTCCCCCGCCACACACCCGCGCACACCCATGCAGCCGCCCCCCCCCCCCCGCCGCCGCCCACCTCAAACTGCAGCTGCTGCGCGTCCCGCCGGCTCCACGGCGGCGGCTGGCACGTGGCCGCGGCCAGCACCGAGGTGTCGGCCACGCGCACCAGGCACGACCCCGCAGCCAGCCGGGCAAGCTTGCCGGTCTCAAAGGCCCAGGTGCGGCCCTGCACCTCGGCCTGCTGCCGCAGCGCCTGCCCCAGCGGCAGGCCGGCCACCGCATCGCTCTGCACAGACGGCTGGCCCGGGGGCGCAGCAGCAGATGCCAGCCCCTCCTGCTCGGCAGGCAGGGGATCTGCCTCGGCTCGCCGAGCGTCTTCCACATCATCCCTCAGCAGGCTGCCCTCAGCCAGCGGCACCTGGTCGGCAGGTCCGCTGCCCGCGGCTGCCGTGTACGCGTGCCTGGCCGCTGGGGCGCTGCCGGAGGTGTTGCTTAACTGGCAGGCCGTTGCCGCCTCTAGCCACCCAGGCACTTCCCCTGCAAGCCAGCCAGCCGAGGGTGGAGAGCGCTGGCCTACAGCACTTGCAGCACTGGTGGCACTGGCGGCAGCGGCGGCAGCAGCAAGGTCACACACTGCTGGTCATCTGCATGTGCAATTTGCTGTAATCTGCGACGATGACAATCATCCCACGCACCAGCACGGCCGCCGTGCCAACCCTTTGAGAGCAGGTCTGCGCAGCGGCGCAGGGCTGCAGCCCTGCTGCGGCTCAGCATCATGGCAGAACCGCAAATTGTCGTCCGCGTTCAACGATGGGCGATGAAACTTTCACGCCTGTCCGCAAAAATATGGAGGGTGCACACGACAGGCTTAGCTGCCGGTGCGCTGCATTGCAACAATTGTAATTGAAGTACATATGGCATGCATGTATAGCACAGAAGGGTTTGGGTTGGCTTGGCAGCAGGGCATGCTGGGCGGGCCCAGCACGGAAAGGGAGAGCAATTTGAGGGCCTTCTCAGAGGCTGTGAGCTTGTAGGATAGCCAGATCGTTGCACCGAGCCAGTGAGGGTCACTGCTGGAAGCTCAAACAGTGCCAAGGCCGGCTGAGGCGTGTCGAGGAGCGTGCAGGCGTGCGCCCCAAGAGTGCCTTGATCGCAGGCAGCTGACAGAATGGTGCGCAGGCGGTGGGAGCGCAACCCAGGCGGCTTGCCGCTGGCCGTCGTGCCGCCACTGCTGCCGCCGCTCACCTTGAAAGCTGCCTGCCGATGCAGCAAGCTTCTGTTGGTCGGCCCGGACTGATCAGGCATGGTTATTCAGAGTCGACCAGTGGCTTTGAAGCGCTCCCCGCCCCTGTGTCCCAGCGACAAGTGCCGACAAGGCGGACCAGAGAATGCCAACTGTAGCCCGCACCCTCTGTCCTTGCGTGGCCAGGCCGACGACCCCGAGCTTGAGGTCATCCGCCAGCGGCGCATGGCGCAGCTGATGGGCCAGCGTGGCGGCGCAGCGCCTGGCGCCGGCCCCGCCAACCCGGAGGAGGCTGCGGCGCAGGAGGAGGCGCGGGAGGCAGCGGAGGAGCAGCGGCGCGCGATGCTGATGGGTCTCATGCAGCCAGCGGCGCGCGACAGGCGTGAGCGGGGCGGGGAAGTTTTAAATGGGCTCACCCGCGCTGTGCCGACTTCTGAGCAGTGCTGCACAGCCACGCCCCGGCCTGCCTCCCTGCCCGCTGTGGGAGCGCCCGCCGGCCACTAAGGGCCCGGCCCCCGCTCTGGGAGTTCCGAGTTGCCCGGCTGACTGGGAGTCCCCGGGGCCGCGCACCCCCTTGCCCCCACCCTGGCAGTGGCGCGCATCAGCTTGGTGAAGCCGGACAAGGCGCGGGCGATTGAGGACATGGTCATCATGGCGGCACGGCGGGGCCAGATACAGGAGAAGGTGTGTGGGTGTGTGTGGGGGGGGGGGTCAGGCTGGGCCCGCCAGGCTTGCACTGCCGGTCCTGGTTTGCCTGGCAGGTGCGCACAGCAAACGGTGGCCGAGAGACAGCAGAGGCCTGCACGGCAGCCTGGCATGCTGGGATGCTCTCCAGGCTGCCAGGCCGCTGCCCCTGCGCCATGGCCACCCTGGTCCTGCTGTGCCGCACCGGGACTGCGCAGGTGTCTGAGGCGCGGCTCATCGAGCTGCTGGAGCAGGTGTCGGAGCAGACGGAGAAGAAGACAAAGGTGGGATGCGGTGCATGCAAACTGTCCAGCCCAACAGCACAGGGCAAATCCAGCTCCTTGCCTTTGGGTGTGCTCCCAACAGCACATGCGTTCACGACACCATGTGTTGCCAAACGACGGCTTGTGCTCCCAGAAGTGCCCTGCATCTGGTACCGAAACAGCCGCCCTTTGCCCTGCTGGCAACAGGTCACCATCCAACGACGCCGCGGAGCCCTGGATGACGACTGGTGAAGGTTCGGCTGATCGAGGAATCCATCATCTTACTCAGTGGCAGCAACATATGGGCAGCTGGTCTGCCTACCCGTATCGCCAACCTGAACCACGTGGCGGCGGCGCTAGGGCATCGCCAGCTGCGCAGATGTGCACTGCGCAAGATCTGCTGCCTACTTGCTGATCGATGCCTGCTCTTCGTGTTTCTGAAATATCTGTGAACGCTCTGAATAGTAAGAAGAGTCTCTTGCAAAGAAGAACATGGTCCGGTCCCTGCTGCTGGCCCTCCTTCTGGCGACGGCGGCTGCTGGAACGGCGCAAAGGGGTGGGTTGCGATCGAGGGCCCACGCTTGCCTGTGCCGGAGCTGCCGCTTGAGCAGACAGGCCCTTTCTCAGCCTCGGTTTCCTGTTCCTCGCAGAGCGGCAAAGCTCGTGGGATTACAGCTCGCTTCTATCTCCAGGGCGCTTTCGAGGGATCGAATTCGAAGGTGAAAGCTGTGCCAGCTCTGCAGAGGCCTGTAAACCACCTCTGAACCGCTGGCCCGCCCGCCCGCCGCCACTCGCCGCATGCCGCATGCTTGCCATCCCGGCCTTCGGGCTTTGCCAGACGCTCCTCTGACCCCAAGCACAAGCTGCGCTGCAGACCTGCCGGGCTTCACGCGGTCTGTGTACGAGCGCAACTATGCCCTGGTGACCCCAGAGTCGCTCGTCTTTGCTGGCAACCCGCGGTGGGCAAACGCCTCCACAGCGCACATCATCTCCCCCGCCGTGGGCGCCAACTTTGCCATGGCCTTGGTCAGCATGCGCAAGCACTCGCACGGCACGGCGCCGCCCTCTGGGCACGAGCGGTGGGTTTGGTCATTGAGTGCAGCAGGCCTGGGGCGAGGCATGCTGAGAATTGGCATGACAGGGGGGGGGTCGTTCTGTGTGTTGGCATGGCCTCATGGGCAGAAGCTTTGGATGGGCTGCAGTCACGAAGCATGTTCTGCATGAGCAAGCTCAAGACAGGTGCTTTGTTCCTGCCACGAGTTGTGCTGTGCCTCAACATTGTAGGCTGGGCACACCTGCTTGCCTCCCGTGTTTCCCTGTGCGCAACCCTTTGCCATGTACGCAGCACTCTTTCTCCCTTGCCCACTGAAACTTCAGGTTCCTGTTTGTGCTGGATGGCGTGGTCGAGGTGACAGCGGATGGGCGCACGGTGGAGCTGCGTGCCGACGACTACGCCTACCTGCCAGCGGGGCTGGACCACAGCGTGCGCTCAGCAGCAGGGGCAGGCCTGCTGCTGTTTGAGCGGCGCTACGCCCTCAAGGTGCGCTGGGCAGGAAGCTTGGGCGGCAAAAGGAAGGAGGCTTGACGTGGCACGAGAGGCTTGTGCCGCCAGCAATGAGTGGTGCCGCAGGAGAGGCGCTCTGCACTTGAGAATGATGACCCGCTTCAACCCGGAACCCCCTTGCGCCTGCAGGGCAGCCCGCGCTTCCTGCACGGCCACACCCAGGAGCAGCCCCTGCTGCCGACAGAGGGCGAGGTGTTTGCGCTGCGCAAGCTGCTGCCCCAGTCGAGCGAATATGATTTCAACGTGCACGTGAGGGGCCAGAGGGCTGCTGTCAAGGGGGGAGGAGAGCCGCTGCGTTGGGCTGCCCATATTACATACCCCTTCCCCTCCCCCGGTGTGAACAACGCCGCACCATAGATTTCCTTGTTCATGGGATCGACCTGTTGGCTCTTCTCTCTCTTGAGCTGCGCGCGCAGGTTACGAGCTCGATTTGCCCCAAATGTGCGCACTCAGTCTTCGGGCAGCACCCCTGCCTGCTTCCTGTCAACCGCTTCTTCCGCCTCTCACCTGCCGGGCAGGTCATGGACTTTTTGCCGGGGGAGCATCTGAACGTGAAGGAGGTGCACTACAACCAGCACGGGCTGCTCCTGCTGCAGGGGAAGGGCATCTACAGGTGCGGGGAAGGCTGGGCTGGCTGGCCGTCGGTGGCAGCCAGGAGAGGCCAGGGGCGGCCCAACACTTTGCACTGATGGCGCACACAGCCGCAGCTGCACTGTACAGCCGCCATCCCTCAAACCCTGCCTCTGCTCATCTGCTGTTTATGTGCCTCTCCCTGCTGGCGGCAGGCTCGGCAACGACTGGTACCCCGTGCAGGCAGGCGATGCCATCTGGTGAGCTGCCATGCCGACACCTCTGGGGAACAGGGCGCCGCGTGCCAGGGCATGCTGTCACTCAGCGGCTGGGCAACTTCAACCGTCTGGCATGGCTGTGCAAATGGGCGCCCCCCCTTTTGACTGCACCCGCGTGCTTTTCCGACCTGCAGGATGGCGCCGTATGTGCCGCAGTGGTTTGCAGCGCTGGGCACGCAGGAGAGCCGGTATATCCTGTACAAGGTGGGCGCCAGCGTGCTACAACAAGCAGAAAAAGGGGGCATGAGGACTCAGCGCTTGGACAGGCGGCCGTCAGTTAGTAGTGGCTGGGTGCTGGTGTGTTGGTGTCCAGCCGCCATCATATACAGGCCACAATGACCATGCGCCGCCCACGACTGCCTCCGCCCTGTGCAGGACACAACAGTGGACCCTCTGCTGCATTGATGCCTGCGCTGCATCATGAATGGGCTCCATGAATGTGCAGCCGGCCGACTCCCTACCGTAGCAAACTTGCCATCAAACTTGTACCCATTTCAATGCAATGTTGTTGCCTGTAGGAAGCACACACAGTAGCACGGTTTTAGCACCCGGGCCAGATGAGGTTGAGGAAGTGTGAAGCCGATACCAGAACGGGTGGCGTCGGGTCACTCAGCAGCACCCCCACTGGGCGATGCACTCAACCGTACGCCTTGCCTACATCTTCTTCACGTTTTGCACCTCCGCGATTGCCTTTCACATCCTGGGATGCTCGCGACCCTGCGTTTCGTTGACCTCCGATACAGGCGCCGCTTCCTGCAGCACAGCGTGTTGGCCGCTTTGCGTGGCGCAGGGACGGATGCAGCAGGCGAATCCAGGCGGCGCACAGGGCCCAAGCGCAGGGCGCGCTGCCGACCCGCCGCCGCCAGCCGCCCAGCACATAACGCTGTTGGTGACCGCAACCGAGGCAGTGCGCATCCACCTTCCTGGCCTGCGCGCTAGGCCGCACAGTTCCTCGGGTTCAGCCAGGTCTGGAGCTGAGCAACAGGCAAGGCCTTCCAGCGCGCCGGCGCCAGCACAGGCAGAGACATCACAGACCGAGGCAGCCGCATGTGCAGCCACCCCTGCAAGCCTGCTATTAGTGCCCGATTCAGGCCACGAAGAGCAGGAAGCACCAGGCGCAACTACTGCCCAGCAGCGGCAGCAACAGCTGGAGCATGAGCAGGCACTGTCAGCTGCTGTTTCGTCAGCTGAGCCAGATACAGCTGCCCTTCAGGCAGGCGCTCAGGGCTCGGATTCGGGGGCAACATCCAGCAGCTGTGCGTCTCCTGGTGAACACATAACCCTCCTTGCTGCAGCATGCAGGGAAGATCAGCCAGCCAAGGCTGCATCAGATACGGGGCCAGGCCCTAGCGGTACAGTCGAAGAGGAAACACCAGACGCAGCCACTGCAATTTGGGAGCACGAATCTGCTGGCCACACGCCATGGGCGACAGCGGCAGTTGAAGCTGCAGCTGATGTTGGAGAGGAACAGGCTGTGGATGGGCAGCGCAGCCCCCTTCCTTCACCGCCGCCATGCTTGTCGCAGTCAGCGGGTGCTGCAGAGGGCTCTCTTTTCGGCACGCTGCAGGCGCAGGAGGCGCAAGGCTGCACCCCTGCACAGGCAGCACTTGGGACAGAGCGTGCCGCGAGGCTGGCAGCGGTGGCAGAACTGCAGCACCTGGCCGAGGCAGCAAGGGTGAGGCGTGGTCAAGGGGACAGGGTGTTTGCTCAGGCCTGCATGACCTTTGAGCTGCAGCAAGGAGGGTTGCTCAAAGAGCTCATGCCCAGCCTGCCCCCTACCTACTTGCCTGCTCCGCAGGCAGAACGGGCATCTTTCCAGCGGATGCTGGCTGAGGGCGAGACTCAGCTGCAGGCTGCACACTCGGCGCTGCGTGCATTTGAGGGCAAGCTTTCCTCCCTGCAGGCGGAGCTCCTGGCAGAGCGGGAGCGACGCCAGGAGGCAGAGCATGCTGCGCAGCAGGCGCAGCAGCGAGGGGCAGACCTTGCTGCGCAGCTGCGGGAGCAGGCTGCTGCTGCTGCTGCTGCTGCTGCTGCATCGGGTGCCAGTATGGTAGGCAGTGGTGGTCCCAGTATCGAGGGCTCGGCGCTGATGCAGCAGATCCTGCAAGAGCTTGCAGCCCTCAGGGCTGACATGCAGCAGCAGCGGCATGCACAGCTCGCGCCCGCGCAGCTTGCAGCTGCAGGGATGGACACTGCAGGTTCGCAGCCGCTCAGCACAGCAGCAAGATTAAAGCGCGGTCGGCAAGCTGCGCTAGCACCTCTGTCACCCATGCAGCGCCCACCAGCAGCCTGCAATGAGTTGGTCCTGCAGGCAGCCTCCACTCCCCAGCCTGATCCTGGAATGGTCGGTACGTCAGAAGCTCAGCTTGTGGCAGTGCCTGCGGCATCTCGTGTTGCACACCAGTGTTCAGGGTTGAGGCCAATCAGGACGGATCCCTGCCAGCAAACCGGGGACAACAAGCAGGATGACGCTGCCAGTCGGCATCCTGACCCAAATGCTGAGCATTGCATCAGGTAAGCAGGGGAGCTGTGTGGGTTTCAAGGCCAGCTTGAGGAGCAGGCGTCCATTCCTGGCCTAGGAATGCTTCTTGTGAGTGCCAGCCCCACTGTTGAAGCTTGTGGAACACCCCTCTGCAGGCCGCACGGCATGCTGCGCTCCCAGCCTGCACTGGCAGAGGTCCGCAGCTGGCTGCAGCAGCATGGGCAGCATGAACAGACAGAGCTACTAGCCCGGCAGCGGCGGCAGGAGCATCATGTGCGGCAGGCGCAGCAGCAGCTAGCAGAGGAGGGCATGCCCTTGTGGCGAAAGCAACAGCAGCATGAGCAGCGTGCGCACCAGCTTCAGCAGCAACAGGCACAGGCGCAGGCGGCAGCGCAAGCAGTGCTGGCTGCAGGGCTGCCAGGGTACTGCCTGCCAACCCAGAGCTCCAGTGCACGTGCGCCCCAGCCCGGCATGCGCCTGCGGCCACCCTCTGCTGGGCCTGTCCAGGGCGGGGTCGAACCTCGTGCGGCAGCTCCATCGCGGCCAGGCGCGCCGCTGAGGCGCCCGCTGCATGAGCCGCGGCACCCCCTGCTGTCGGTAGACAGGCCCCGCAGCGCCAGGCGGCAGCCGATGCAGCCAACCATGTCCCCACCTCGCTGGGACTACCGGCCTGCCTGGAGCATGGCCACTGGGGAGGGCCAACGGCTGAGTGTTGACGACCTGCCTGCTGCGGCAGCAGTTGCCCGGGCACGCCAGCAGGTAGGGAGGGCGAGCCAGAAATTCAGGTGCTGTCTTTCTTTGGTCTGGCCATGCATTTGCTTACGTTCTGCTGATTAAATTTCAAAGAGCAGCATTTCCACTGCAACGATTCTGTGCCTCTGAGGCTGTGCTGCAGGATGGCATACAGGCACACATAGACTCAGGGCAACCGCCACGATGCGCCACTGCCTCAGCAGGCCTGCATGCCGCAGGCGATGCCGGGCAGCAGCAGCAGCTGGAGGAGCAGCAGCCGCCTCAAGCACCACCAAATCATCTGCAACAGCAGTGGCAGCAGCTTGGGCATGCTGCCCTCCCCCCCGCAGCCCCAGCGTTCCTGTACCCGGCGGCTGTGATGGCGGCCCCTGGCAGCCCCACGGGGGGCGCCGTCATCCACCAGTACTTTGCCGCACCCCATGCTGCCCGGGTGCAGCCTCAGCAGCAGCAGCTGGAAGCTGCCACCGGGCCTGCTGACACAGACTGGTGCCAGCAGTCGCGCCCGGGCTCAGCGGGCAGCTCGTACAGCCTTCAGTGGCAGGCGGCAGCGTATCCGCTGGCTGGGCCGGCGCTGCTGGCACCTCTGCAGGCCCCTTTGCTACCCGGCGGCTGGGCGCAGGTCACGGGCAAGGGACCTGCGTCGCCAGCAGCGCACCAGCAGGGCCTGCAAACACCAGGCACAGGGCTTGCGTCCGAGCGGCTTGCAGGCAGCATGCCGGCAGGCAGCACAATCCATGTTGGCGCCACCGCGGCACGGCCGTCCAGTGCTTCTGCGCGGGTGAGTGGGAACAGGGAGCCTGCCAGGGCTGGCATGGAGGGTGAGCACACAATTCAGCCTGCGCATGCCTCCGACGAGTTGGGTCACTTCTTCTGGTCGCCCGCCCTCTCCCCTCCCCGCCAGGAAAAGCCGCTGGCTGTGCCGCCTGGCCAGGTGGACGAGGGCGCGCTGGCGGCGGCACGGGCCGAGTATGTGCGGGAGAAGGAGCGCATCCGGGCCAAGCGCCTGCGGGAGCTGCAGGAGAGCGCAGACCTGAAGCTGCGGTAGCGCCTGCACGAGCAGCGGCGCTCTGCGCCTTGACCGCTAACACGTGTCATGTTCAGTGCGATTTCTGCGACATGCTGTGCTTTTGCATGCCCTCCCATGTGCAGCCAAGGTTTGTGAAAGGGCCAGTGGAGTGCCGACAGCACAAACGGAAACCTCTCGGTCAAGTAGACTGACGCATCATGCCCATGTCCGTAGTACTTTGTGTTCTGCCTGTCCTGGTCGAAGTTGTTAAACGACACCACGGCTGCACATCCAAACATTGCTGAGCTGCTTGAAGTGCTCGAGTTCCCGCTGCCGCCCTAGCGTAGCGTACGATGCCTGCCGCCAAGCCGGCGCATTGAGGAATCTCGCACCCTGCAGGCTTCGAAACACCCCTGACGCCTCCTTGCATCTTCTGATATCTTCAAACAACCCAGGGGTGTACGTCCGTCTCCCTCGCTGCGCGTTTGCACCTGTAGTCTTACCGTTCTGGCAACTGCTCGCAACCGTCTGCACCCGTGAGGAATGAGTGATCAGACATGAGGTGAGAATGCGTTCCGACCGTCGGGTTGACGAGCAGCAGGGGCCAGAACTGGCCGAGGCAGTGGTGGCGCTGGCGCCGGCGTGTGGCACCACACGCTGGCCCTCTGCCCTAATCCCATCTTGGCTCCTGAGGGCCTGCAGGGAGGAAATGCAGCAGCCGCTTTTAGAGGATGGCCGTCAACACGAGAAGCCTAGACTGGCCCTTTGCGCCGCCCTCTCCCTGGCCTTGGCTGCCGTCCTGGTACTGGTGGCGGCAGCTGCCATGGCAGCGCTCCTCCTCAGAGCAGTCGGCCTGTCGGGGTATTCCATGGCAGCCAGCAGCCAGCCGCCCTTCTGCCGCAAGTCGAGCTCGATTGCAGTGCTGCCCAGGGACGCAGCAGCACATGGGCGGGCCAGCGGGCAGCCGGCCTTGGACATGGTGGCGTGGAGCGGCATGGGTGAGCCCGAGTCCCTGTCGGGGACGAGGGCATACACGCCCAGGGGTTGAGGGGCTTCCTCCCTGTTCAAAATCTTCGACCGCCGTCTCATCGGCCCTCTTGCGTTTTGAAAGCTGAGCAGGCAGCCTTGTGGCCCGGGCGAGTGGGTTGCCACCAGGGCCCTGCCCTGCATGCTGCTCGCACCGCTCATGCCGCCCCGCCCCTTCCTGGTTGTTCTTGCCCAGCAGGCAAGCACAAGCGCATCCTGGATGACCTGTACGCCTTTGACCTTGCCGCCCGCACTTGGCGCCACCTCAAGCCCCAACGGGGGCCCCACCCGATCTCCCGCTGGAAGGCCGGCAACGCCCAGGCAGTTCAGGGAGGCCTGGTGGTGGTGGGTGGCGACGCCTACTGGCCAGGAACCTTCCGGCATGAGTACCGCATGGACATCTGGCGGCTGGGGTACCCATCCCTGCGGTGGAGCGAGGCATGCCTGCAGCCGTCGGCGCCGCGGCCGCTGCCGCGCCGCGGGCACTCGCTGGCGCTGTACCAGGTGCGCCGTGCAGCTGGCAGTGGTTCGTAAGGGAGGGTGGTCGCAGGGTGGCTCCCTGCTTGAGGCTGCCCCATCCAGCAGCTTAATGCTGCTGTGGAGCCAGGCTGCCAAATTTTGCGGCCAAATTGCTGGGCTGGATGGCAGCATGCGCTCGGTCTGCAGTCAGCGCTGCCTGTGCCTCCTGCTGGCCCGCAGGGGCAGGATGGCTTGGACCGGATCGTGCTGTTTGGCGGGCGCACCAGGGCAAGGCGGGGCACGGCGTTGACGGTGCCGCCACTGCATGGGCTGAGGTCCTGCCGAGGCATGCAAAGTGTTACACACTGATCCCCTGAATCCGGCGTACAAGTTGCAGTTAAGCCACCTGCCAATGAGCCCTGCATAACCCTGCCGCTGATGGGCCCCACATCCTGGCACGACACGCAACCCTTCTTCATGCCACCACAGGACAAGGTGCTGCTGAACGATGCGTGGGAGGTGGTGCTGCAGCCGTCCCAGGAGGGCGGCGACCAGCTCAACGCCACCTGGCGGCAGCTTGCACCGCTGCAGCCGGCAGGGGAGGCCGCCCCCGCCCCTCGCCGCGGCCACTCTGCCGTCATGCTGCTGCACCCCAGTGGACCCCAGATGGTGGGTGTGTGGGGAATGTGGACGCTCGTTACAATGCGGATTTAGCTGACGCGCGAAGAACTGTGCGCCATGCTGGCATGGATGTCTTTCAGGCTTGCGTCACCCACGTCTCCACCACCAGTAAGCCGGCTTGTGAGGTGTGCTGAACAGCGTGCACGCGTCTTGGCCCCCCCCTCACAGCTGGTGTACGGGGGCCGGGAGGACCTGCACTACTACGGGGACCTGTGGCTGCTGGACGTTGCCAGCCGCTCCTGGCGCCGCCTGGACGTGGCGGGCGGGGCGGCGCCCTCTGGGCGGGACCACCACGGCGCGGCGCTGTTCCGCGGCGACATGGTGGTGTTTGGTGAGCCGCCTGGCTGTGATGTTGCCGTTGCCTGCCCAAGCTGCGGGGTCAGTGCGGCAGGCGGCTCAGGATGGACAACGTGTGGCTGACGACCCCGTGGTTGGTTGTGATGAACAGCTGTCGCCCGTGTCTGCCCAAGTTGTGGGGCCGTCGGTATGAATGTCTGCTTCATGCGACCACTTGTCCGGCGATGATTCCTGCTGCCTGGCCCGGCCGGCTGGTGTTGCACGCCACCGTGCTCTGCCTGCCTGCCTGCCGCCACTGCTGGTGCAGCCCAGCCGGAATGTGCAACCCTCTGTCACCCCGCCCATCCCGGCAGGTGGGCACACCGGCCCAGACTACTGCCACGCCTTCCCGGCCAACGATGTGTGGGCCTTCCACCTGGCCAACCGCACGTGGAGGGAGGTCAGGCCCGCTGGCCCGCGCCCGCTGCCGCGCTTTGAGGAGGCATACGCTCAGTATGCGCCGACCGGCAGCGATGAGGGTGGGTCACAAGGGCCCGCGGGATGTGGTTCGCCAAGGCAGGGGTGAGGCAAGTGCAGCGTCGTGGAGCGTAGAGAATCAGAAACAGGCTGGATTCACCGCATCACTTTTCTGCGCGATGTCATTGCCGCTCTCCCGCCAGAGCAACGCACGGGTGTGCAACGGGCCCGTCGTCTATGCTGCCTTGCACCCCAGCCTCCTGCTCCGGGCTGCCCATTCACCACGCCGTCCCTTCCTCTCCCGCCTCCGCAGCCTCCCGCCTGCTGGTGTATGCCGGGCAGACCGCGCATGTCTGCCAGCTGAACGACGTGTACGAGCTGGACATGGGCAGCTGGCGCTGGCAGCAGCTGTCGGCGCCCTCCTTCTGCACGAGCAAGTGCCGCGCGAGGTTCCGCTGGGGCCGCTCCTGATGCTCACGCCGGGGATGGCGAGTTCTTTGGCTGCCTCCCACTGCGCTGCCTGCTGCGAGCGCGCCACGGATCCCCAAACGCAGGCGCATACAAGGCAGCTTGCAAGATTGTATAGCAACTCTGCTAGGGCCACATTTTCTTTTGAGGGAAAACCCCCCAGCATGCCGTGCCCTGTCTCTGCTGCGGTCTCTCCATGCATTGATTTGTCGCCAAGCGTATATATTCCCTTTCGTTGCTCTTGCAATATACTGATTTGTGGTCTCAGCACAGGCTGCTCATCATCCAAGCAACCGCCCCACGTCTCACTGCCAGTCCAGCTGTCCACCCAGCGTGCGCGCAACCTCTGCCTCTGTGGACACAGCTGCTGTTGAAGCCGTCCCTGCAGGCCTGGCCTGCCAGCCGTGCCGGCCCAGCTCCTTGCACAGCTGGGCGATGAGGCGCAGCGCTGCGTCCAGGCGGCGTGGGTGGCCAGTGTCACCGGCGTCCTGCCTGGCCAGCCGCATGGACAGCTCCATCATGGTGGCGCGCTCGCCTGCAGGGCTTGGCAGAGGATGCCAGTGTGTGAGAAGAGCTGCGGGCACCTGTGCAAGCCATGCGAGGTCGCCTCGTGGATCGCGCTGCCCAACCAAACAGGAGCCAGGTGCTGTGGCAGGGCACGGCGCAGGGCCATTACAAAGCATCCACCGCCAGTGGCTTGGATGGCAGGCAGGGTAGTGGCGCGCTGCTCTGTTGCGGGCGTGCAGGCACAGCCACCTGACAGCGCATCCTGGCGGTTGGTGGAGTTGAGGTACAGCTGCACGGTGCCGCGCAAAGGCCCAAACTGCACGTCCCAGTACCTGCAGGCCGGGCATCAATGCCAACCGCAGGGTAACTTCCTTGTGCGTTGAAGCAGGCCTACGCTAGCGTGGTGGCAACAGTGCTGCTCAAGATGTCAGGCCGTCCGGGCGTGTCTGCCCTGCACAGTTGGCCCCTGCCCAGTGGCGCCCACCCTGCGTCCCTCACGCCCGAGTGCAGCCCACCCAAACCCACGTCTTGCTCTGCCAGTGGTCGAGCACAGCAGGCAGCTCAAAATCCTCGCTCAGGTGGACCAGGCCGGGTAGGCCAGGGAAGAAGCGGCGCACGCCTGCAGCCAGGCAACCCCCCCCAGGGGCCCAGAGAAGGGATGGAAAGAACAGGGCGGCTCTGCAGCTGGGGTCACCCCACCGCCAGCAAGCACTTGTTATGGCCATGGGCCACCGGGCGTGAGGAAATGCAGCTGCCCTCTGTAGCACAGGCGCGGCTGCAGCCCCTGCCCGCACCTTGCAGTGTGCGCAGCGCTGCATCGGTCACGCCTGTGGTGCGGCGGAACACGGCGCTGTAGGAGACGTGCCGGTAGTCGCAGTGCACCTGCGGGCGCAGAAAGATTTGCAATTCGAAATCAAGCCGTGAAGAGCGATTGCATGCTGCCAACTGCCTTGCGCCAAGCAGTGGCATTGCTAGACTGGGGATGGCACATGCGATTTCAGAGCGCTGCAACAGGCTTGCTAGCGGCAACCACCCCTGCCCTATCTCCATTCTCAGTCATTCGTGGGCAAGACAGGCCGACGCTTTGTCATGCGCTCACGTCGTTCTCCAGCTTGACCTGCAGCCAGGAGGCATCCACCTGCAGGGCAGCGAAAGGTCCTGAGCTCAGCCGCTGCTGTGTCAACCTGCGCCCGCTGTCGCCCCGCCTGGCAGCGTGCAGGCACAATTGCGCCAGCGGAGGCAGCGCACAGGCAGACTGGGGGAGTGCCCGGTGGTACTGCTCAGCCCTTGCGCTCACCCTTCTTGGGAAGCCTAAGTCTTTCTGATACTGTGGAAAGGTCTGTGGGTCCTCAACATCTTTGAGCTTCAGCGTGAGGTCGGCCTGCAGAGCCACCGGGTGTGCAGGGCGTCCATGGCCCATGGGTGCAATGTGAGGCCTGCCAGGCGTGCGCAGGGAGTGGTGGTCGGGGCCGGGGGTGCGGGCTACACAAAGCAACCGGCGCGGCAGCGCCCTGCTGGCCAGAGCGGCCGAAAGGTGGCGCGCAGCCGAAGCAGCGGGAGGGGGGAAGGGCCAGGACTCCGAACCGGCGGGGGAACTGCAGAAGTGCAGCCCCCATGCGCCGCTGCGGGTACCAACCTCTCCGGGCTCCAGCAGGTGGTGTGGCCGCCGTGCCCCCGGCGGCGCCTCCACCGCCACACAGGCACGCAGCCTGCGGGCAGGCGGGGCAGACTTGGGGTGCATGGTGTCGCGTGAGCGCCCTGGGGCTGGCCTTTCCAGGCCTCCACCTGCCGTGAGCATAGGGCACAGCAAGCCCCAGCCCAAGCAGGCAGCAGCCACAAGCTTTGCTGGGGTGACACTGTTGGCTTGGAGGGCCTGGCTGGGCACGCGGTGACCTTGCGCTGCCGCCGCCTCCTTGCCTGAGCACGGCGGCCTGGTGCCAGGGGAAGCGCACGCCACCCCCCGCCGCGGGGTCCAGCGGCCGGGCGTGCTTGGTGGTCAGGGCATGGGCCGTCTCGTGCCAGATCATGCTGCGCCTGCTGGACCTGCGCTGGGGGGGAGCCGCACCCGCCCATCAAAGCGAGATCCCAGGCCAGATTGACAGAGGCCAGCTGGCGCTGCCTGCTGTGCCTGCGCCTGCTGTACTGGTGGTTCATAACGACAGTGCCCGGCACGGCGTGTCTGCGTGGTGGAAGCCCGCCCCACCTGTGCATGCGGAAGGCGGGGAGCTTGCGCTCTGCTGCGGCAAAGGAGTCCTCCACCAGCTGCTGCCACCCTTCACGTGTGCGGTTGCGGTCCTGCGGGCGGCACATGCCAGGGTGCAAGGAGACTCGCAGGAAGCAAGGGTGAGGCGCTCGGCAGTAGAGCAGCCCAATGCAACTGCAGGAGGTGAGAAGAAGGAGCGCGCCAGTGCGCGCGCGAATTGCGGCAGCGAGGCGCTCAGGTCTGCAGGCTGCATGGGCCGGTCCTTGCCTGCGTGGAGCGCATCTGGAACTCCCAGCTGGAGATGCGGCTTGCTGTCTGGTAGTCATGCCAGCGGCATGCACCCTCGTCTTGCTGCTGGTGAGCTCCTGGCAGCAGCTGCATGGCCTGCAACAACATCAGCAGCAACGCCGCCTGGACGGTCAGCAGGTGGCTGATGCCAGCACCCTACGGGCGTGATGTCGGAAACCCCTGCGGCCGTGTGCAACCTGTGACGATGCGCTAAATTACCGCGATCGGGCAGCAAGCAGCCCTGCCGTGTCTCGCCTGAATTTCACTCGCTGTCGAGACGGCGAAAACAAGCAAGACAAGCCCGAAACAGGAATGCATGGTGGTTGCAAGGGGTAACGGGAGCTTAGAGGTCCGCAAAGAGGTGAAGGGATGGTCTGCAAGCAGGCGCATGGTGGCGGCAGTACGTGGTGCGAATTCGCAGCATGTCGTGCTGCTGCTCCGTTCGTCATTTCATTCTTGTATCGCACGCAGTGCGCCCCCCTTTGGCTTTTGAAAGCCTCATTGGGTAATCAGAACACTGACATTGACGGATGTTCTGGGCAGAGCAAACCTGGTGCGGACGTCAGGCGACCTCAGTGTGGCTCGGTTCTTGCAGGAGGACAGCACTGCAGGCTGATCCTCCGAGGCATTCAAAGGACCACGACAACTGTCACGATTTGCCGTCGCACCACTGCTCACAGCAGCTGTGCCGTGGATTTGCGCGCAGCTGCCAGGCCAGTGCCCAAGTGGAAGCCACGACTATCTGGTCATCACCTGCACAGACTCGCTGCGTTTAATATAAGTCGTTGCATCGAGCTATAACAACCTAAGGCATACAGGCAGTAGCCAGCCGCTGCACAGCCAAACCTGACTCTCGCCGCTTGAGCTGACTTGGGGCATTCCCGCAGTGTGAAGAAGTGCTGTTGCAGATATATGTCGCTGGGCTAATCTAGGCCTGCACCCCACCATCCTGCTGCTTCCTCTAAGGAATGGCGAACCCTTTAAAAACCGGAGCATTGAGATACAAGGGTTGGGCCCGGCGATCCAAGGTGCGATGTGGCCCTTCACCGCACGCAGCGGCGTCAAGCTGAAGAGCCTAGTAAACCCATGCTTGGTGGCGCTTGCAACCTGCGTTTTGTATACCCATCGTTGTCATAAACCTAGTTGCAATTTCTTTTTGCGCAAGGATAGTGGTCACACGACCGTTGCCACGGCTTTCGGCGGCGCTGCAGCTTGCCTAAACCCGCGTCGCGCGTTCCTCGTTGGCCTTGAAGTGCATCTTGAGCAACAGACAGCATGTCGCAGGGGGCACCGGTGCCAGGTGCGGGCCTGCCAGTGGCGGCGGTTCTCCGCCGGCGCTGCAGCTCTGCCTTGGCGCCATGGGGTCTGGCCTGCACTGCCACCCACCCCCGCCTGGAGCTTGCATCAACTTCCCACATCTGCACGGCCATCCTTCTGCCGCCACCAGACCCTGTTCCTTCCCTGTTGGGATCCAGCGCCACCCCCCCAACCCATCCTGACGCCTGCAGCCAGCACGCGGGCTGCCACGGTGGCCAAGAGCTTTCTGGCCGGGTGCTGCGCCTCGTGCGGCGCCGTGGCCATCACCAACCCAGCCGACGTCATCAGGACCCGCCTGGAGCTGCAGGGCGAGCTGGCACGCGGCGGGGCGCTCGTGTACCGCGGAGCGCTGCACGGTGGGCTTGCCGCGCCCGCTGGCGGCAGGGGCGTCCGAAGCTGGGGCACAACAAGGCCCGTGCAGGGGCAGCAGCAGTGGCATTGTGCTGCCCGCCTGACACTGGCTTCCCCCCCCCATCTCGGCGGGCACCCTTTCCCGGTCGCATGCGCCCTTGTTGCCTGCCCCACCGTGTCGGCCTCTGCCGCCCGCAGGCCTGGTCAAAATGGTGCAGCAGGAGGGCCCGGGGGTGCTGTTCCGCGGCTTGAAGCCCGCGTTTGCCTTCCAGATCGCCGTGAACGGGACGCGCCTGGGTGCGGTCTCGCCCTGCAGGTTCATGCCATGCGTCGCCTTGCCCCGGCATGTGTATCCGCATGGCTGCAGGCCTGCCCGCGTCTAGGGTGCATGCATGACCAGGCGCTGCTGCCCGGCAGCTCCCTGATCCTCTGCTGCACCACCCCTGCTTGAGCAGGCACGTTCATCCCCCTGAAAAGGTGGCTGGTGTCCCACAGCGACAGGCACGGCCTGGACGACTTCCTCACCTCCCTGCTGGCAGGCGCCGGGGCGGGCATGGTGGGCGCCGCCATCGGCACTCCTTTCCAGCTAATAAAGACGCGCATGCAGGCGGCAGCACGTGGCGTGGCGGCAACGGCAGCCGGGGCGGCAGGCGCGACAGCGGGAGGAGCGGTGCAGCTGCCGTACTCTGGCCTCGGAGACGCGCTGGTCACCATTGTGAAGCGCGAAGGTGGGTGGGTGG
>KQ482042.1:2137409-2158265 GCA_001430745.1 Auxenochlorella pyrenoidosa | reverse complement strand
AGCGCGAAGGTGGGTGGGTGGAAGGGGGGGGGGGGGGGGGGGGGGCGCTATGCAGCCAGCCGAGGGGCGTTTGACGAAAAGCAGGCACGCAGAGACTGTGCACCAGCCATGCTCCCCCCTTCTGCCATGCCGCAAGCTGCCTCCATGCACGCCCTGGCCTGGCAGCACCTGAGCTGCAGCACACGCACCTGGGCCCAACAGGTTGAGTGAGTGCGCCATGGGCCTGCCCGCCCCGCAGGCCTCCTGGGCCTCTACAGGGGCGCCGGCCTCAACATGGCCAAGATTGCTGTCGCCTCTGCCGTCCAGCTGGCAGTGTTTGATGGCGTCAAGGCCCGGCTGCAACGCGAGGAGGGTGGCTGGGGGCGGCGGCACCCAACCGCTGCGCTGCTGGCGGCGGCCATGGCAGCAGGTCTGGCAGTGACAGCTGTCATTCAGCCGGTGGATGTTGTCACCACCAGGCTGTGGAACCAGCCAGGTGGGTGCTGCTGCAGCATGCCACAAGGCACGCCTTGACCTGGCCTGCCCCTGTTCACAGCCTGCTGCACTCGTCATGCCTGTGCACGGGCTGGGCATGCAGCATCCCTCTGGGCAGCGAGACCTTGTATCCGACTTGACTGAACCGCCTCCCCAGCCTCCTGCCTTGCTCGGCGCGCTTGGCCGTGAACCCCCAGCCCTCCCTCCCCCAACTGCCCTGCAGTGGTCAGTGGCGCGGGCACGTTGTATCGCAGCGCCCTGGACTGCGCTGCCAAAACAGTAGCAGCTGAAGGCCCCGCCGCTCTCTACAAGGGCTGCACCGCGCACCTCCTCCGCGCCGGTCCCCACACCGTGCTCACCCTGCTGCTGCTACACCGCATGCAGCAGGTGCTGGGCCTTGCGCCAGGGGCTGCGGGCAAGGTGCAGCCGCCTGCGGCCGGAGCAGCCGGCGCACAGTGCACAGCCCCGCTGCCCAGGCAGCCTGCAGCGGCCTCGGCTGACGCTCAGTAGTGAGCGCAGCTGGGTGCATCAGCCCGGGATGAGCTCTAAAACGTGGCAAGCCAGACAAGAACTGAAGACTCATGCTGTTTTCTATTGTTATGCTTTGTATGCTCACTCCGCTCATTTACATGTGGGGTTGCCTGTGGGACAGCCTCCGCATCAGCAGTTTTACAGTGGCATCAAATTATCCCATGCCCGCCGTCTAAGAATGTACGGTCTACACATTTCTACACATCCTGTATACCCTAAGTGAAAGGCTGCACATAGGATGGTGGCACCTGAGCCATCGGTGGAGCTGCAGCTGACCTGCAGACTGTCAGGCGTACCGCAGTCATTCCACGGCATTCTTAGTAGGAGAGGCTCTCAACTGCCAACGCCTGACTCTCAAATGAAGGTTGGAGACTGGACCAGCCCCGCAAGCCTCGGTTAGCATTAGCAGCTGTGGTTTGCAGGTACCAGCTGTCGCGTCTTGCTTTCAGCTGGCGACAGCTGGCAGTCCCCAGAACTTGCCAGCAGCACTGCCGGCTTCGGATCTCTTCTGCACGATTCAGCTCTTCGAGCCTATTTTACTAGCTCTGAGCGAAATCCAACCCTAGAGAGCTCGTTTCCCTGCGCTCCTGCCATGAGTGCTCGAGGCCTGGCTGTTTGTCTCGTCTGTCTAATGCTTGTGTACAAGCATGGGCATACGCGGGGATCGATTTCTAGCTCGGTGGGCGATTTGGAAGCCGTCGTCAGCAGCAGCGCGCCACCTGCGCTTTGCTGGACATCCCGGGCGACACTGCCAGTTCCACACTGCATTTGCAGCTTCTTACCTGTGCGCAAACCCTTTGGCTGCAGGATAGAAGTTCATATTCGATCGTCCTCCCGGCTGGGCCAGGGCCTCACCATGGCAGCGACGATTTGGGCAGACGCCGCCTGCTGGGCCAGCCGCTAGATGCCAGTGGGAGCATCGTGCGCACCTCTGTGGTCATTGGCAGCCAGCTGGCGTCGTGCGACGAGTACGACAGCAAATCTGGGACTTGGCAGCCATCTCAATTGAAGTATGGCAAGTTGCAGCGCTCTCGTCTGGGGCCTTGACTAGAATTTTGCCGTGCCGTGCTGTGCGATGCTGTGCATGTGCAGCAAAGATGCGCACCACCGACCGGTGCCGCTTCACTCCTCCCCATGCTCCAGGCGCAAGTGGCGGCCACGTTCCCAGCTCAACGCTAGCGCAGCGAGCGGTGCGGCTCATCTGCAGCAACCAGCAGGCAGCAGCCCAGCACCTGGCGCTGGCTGTGCTGGAGGGGGGCACCAGGGCCCAGGCCTGGGTGTCCGCCCTGCTGCACGCAGACTGCCCCTCCGATGTGGGCGCACCTCAGGATGTGTGTGAGTCAGGATCAGCAGGGCTGCTTCACAGCTTTCATTTACTGGTGCAGTGCTCAGTGGCCCCATCCTGCAAGCCTCCCTGCCTGCACAGAGTTTCCCCCTCCTGCCTGCCGGCATGCCTCAAGCTACCATCCACCTCCCTGCACTCGCAGACCGCCTGGCCATTGGGCACATCAACAGCGGGCACGTGGACGACCTGCCAGCAATCAAGGCGTGAGCACCGGGAAGCGGGGGGCAGTCGGGGCCAGCGCCAGCGTGTCAGCCGAGGGTGCATTGCCAATGCGATGCTGGATTCCACTGTGCCCCCTGCCGCAGGTGGTTTGAGTCTTTTGCGGCAGCGGCAGATGCAGCTGGCACGCCGCTTTGTGCCACAGCAGCTGTGATCAGCAAGGACGGCACGGCTGTGCAGCATGTGTGGGCCCACACAGGCGAGCAGGAGCACCAACAACATAGGCGCCTGTAACGGGTCATGAACTCGCTTGACCATGACCTGGCGAACTTTCATTTTGGCTAGGTGCATCACCGGTGTAAAGAGCGCGACGCTCCAGAGTACGGAAGTGCGCGCATGCAAGCAGTGAACGGAGGGCTGGCAGGTGGCCATCCCTTGGCTCCTGGGCAAGCGAGCTGGCCCTGCAAGGCCACAGGGCAGCCTCAGCGGTCCACGTCCATGGCGCCGTCTGAGAGCTCCTGCTTGGCAGCGGCATCAGCGCTGCCTGCCGCCGGGAGCTCTGTGTCCATTGGCACTGTCGCTGCCGCCTTGAGCTGCTGCTGCTCAAGCTGCTGCTCAAGCTGCTGCTGCTGTTGCTGCTGCTCATGCTGCGGCCGTTGCTGCTGCTCCTGCGGCTGCAGCAGAGGCTGCTCTTGCTGCTCTGACTGCAGCTGTTCCTGCTGCACCTGCTGCTCTTGCTGCTGCTGCTGCAGCTCGGGCGGCGCCACTGCCTGCTGCAGCGCCTCTGCCACCCGGGCCACCAGGTCCTGCAGCAGCGCCAGGTCGATCTCGCTCACCAGCTGCTGCTCCGGGGGCGCTGCCGGCCCGTACGGCTGCAGCAGGCCCTGCAGCTGCTGCAGGTTGTGCAGCGCCGACTGCAGGCGCTGCGCCGCGGCGGCCGGCTGCGCGCGCAGCACCTGGAGGAGGCGCTTGATGAAGGCGTCCTGCACAGCGGTGGGTGGGGGGTGCTGGTTTGCAGGGCCCAGCTGGACACTGAGGAGGAGCTGGGCCGCTGCTGTGCCCGAGCCACGTGTGCTGCAGCCTCAGCCCGCACCGAAACTTGGGCGGCGGCCCGTCGCCCGCCAACAGGCGTCCCCAAAGCACAGCCCAGCCAGCGGCCAGCGCGGCGCTTCCGAGGCACGCTGCCGCCCGCCCGCCCACGCACCTTGAGCTCCTGGCTGCACGTCCCCTCCACGTACACGTGCAGGTTCACCATCAGCTTGGTCAGCAGCACCGCGCGCTCAAGCGCCAGCTGCTGCCCGAGGCGCAGCCCACGGGCCTGCGGCGGGGTGCGCGGGGTGGGGCGTGGGGTGGGGTGGGGTGGGGCGCACGCAGCGGGGCAGGTGGGCGCACGATGAGCAGCACCGGTGCTGCCACGCCTCCCAACCGTGGGCCCTGAGCACGTGGTCACGCGTGAGCGAACCCCAGGGGGCCGGCAGCTCACCACCTTGCGCCGCCCGTGCTGGAAGGCGGCGGCGGCGGCGCGCTCAAAGCTCTTGGCCCCCTCCAGCGCCGCCATGGACACCGAGGCGATGACGATGTCGTCGCCCTGGTGGTAGGCCACCGCCTCGGGGCCGGCGCACCAGCGCGACTGGAAGCTGGCGGCGTCTGCGGGGTGTGTGTAGGGTGCACGGGGCGGCAGGGGGGTGCAGGGGCGTGACCAACAAATGTGCACGCTAGGGAGTGGTAAGGCTGGGGGGGAAGGGCCGCTGCTTGCGTGCTGCAAAGGGCCACACGGTGAGCTGGGCCCCATGTGCGGCAGAGACCAGGCTGCGTGTACCCTGCAGGCCCAAACCAGGCCAGGTCACCTGGGCGAGGCGCCAGGCAGGCGCAACCCCACCCCCTTCCCCCCCACCCCCCGCCCCACCTGATGCCAGCAGGTGCGCCGCGGTGGGCGCCAGCAGCGGGATGAGCCCCGCCCTGAAGTTGGAGTCGTCCGACAGCAGCTCCGCGGCGCGCAGCGTGTTGATGCCCATCTGCGACTCGCCGGGGGCCGCCGGGAACAGGGCGGTGCTGGGGCGCAGCAGCACCTGGGCGGCCGGGGGGGGGGGGCGGGGGAGGGGGGGGGGGGGCAGGGAGGGGGCGGGGTCGGCGACAGGCCAGAGGCTCCTGTGTATCCAGTCTCCCAGAGCTCCGGGCATTCTGTGCCGGGTGTGGCGCGGGTGTCACAACCCCGCCCCGCGTGCACATGCGCCGCACCTGCCCGATGTAGGCTGCGGCGCGGTTGTTCACATGGTCGGCCAGCCGCCGCGTGGACGGGTGCTGCGCCACCTGCGGGCAGGCGCGGGGGGAGGCAGCGCAGAGGAGCGGGCTCCTGCTCAAACAGCGGGCCACGCGGGCTTGCCATGGCTGCGTCGCCTGCAGGGAGCGCCCCCGCGCAATGGCCACGGGATGGGTGTCTTCCACCTGCTGCGACGTGACCTGGCACAGTGATTTGGATTCCATTCCTGAAGCCCCGCACATGTCGGCTGCCTGTGCACAGTGCGATGCGGGCTGCGTGCGTACAGGAGCAGGCGGCTGCCTGGGCACAGGGGCATGGGGAGGCCGGGGCGCACCTGGTCCATGAACCCCGGCTCCTCGCACTCTGACAGCATGAGCAGCAGGGCAAACCCTCGAGCCGCCAGCAGCTCCGCGGCCCCCTCCCCCTTCTCTGCATCACAGGGCCGGAAGGCAGGCCCTCCAGGGTGGGGCCCAGGTACCAGGTGCAATGCAGCGGCGGGCACCCACATGCGGCGTGTCCAGGCACCGCCCCACAGCGCTGCGCTCGCCCGCCCCCTTGCCGTGCTCGCCTGTGCAGTAGGGCGGCTGCACCGCCACCAGTTTGGAGGCGGCGGCGCTGCTGGCCTTGTCGGCTGAGCGGGCAAAGGGCGGCGCCGCCAGCGGGGCGTCGTGCAGTGTGAGGCAGGCCAGCACCAGGCGCAGGGGGGCGGCCCCCGAGGGGTCGTGCCGCATGAGGCGCTGGTAGAAGAGCGGGGTGACGCACATGTAGGAGAGCAGCTCGATGGCGGCGCCTGCAGGCAGGCAGCCAGGCGGGGGCGCAGCGAGGCGCTGAGAGGTGGCGCCAGGCCGCGCTTGTGGCACCGCTGAGTAGCCAGCTCTTTGCGCCGGAGCTGGGCACGCCACACCGCAGCGGGCGCTGCTTCCCCCAGCCAGGTGACGAGGCAGCAACAGGCAGGCCCAGCGCTGCGCTTGTCAGCGCCGCCATCCCTGCCCATTGTACATCGCCAACCGCAGCTCAGCGGCCTTCCCCCACCCGCGTAGTAGGCCATGCGGTAGACGGCGTCGCCATCGGTGTCCCCCACCAGCGCGGCCCGCACCGCCAGCACCACGGTGCGCACCGCGTCAAACCCGGCCTCCAGCAGCATCGCGCCACGCGGGTGCTGCGCGGGCAGGGCAGCGGCGCAGGGCGGGAGGGTTGCCGGGTGCAGGGCTGGCTGGGGGGGTGTGCCGGATGAGGGACGCCCGGGGACACGCCTCTCCCTGCGCAGGCCTCACTTTAGTATTCACAACTTCTTACGCTCTTCTGCCTTCCACCAGCAGGCTGGACATGCCAGAGCATCTGGTGAGCGGCAGGCAGGACATTGTGGGCGGCACAGCCCCGGCCCACCTGCAGCACCGCCTCGCAGATGGACTGCCAGTCCAGCACGCCCTCAGCCGCCGCCGCCGCCGCCTCGCCGCTGCCGGCGGTGAAGGCGAAAGCCAGCGCGCGCAGCGCGGCGGGCACCATGGCTGCGCGGTCCAGGGCGGCCTGCACGCCCGCCAGGCTGGCCGCCCCCGCCAGCACCGCCGCCGCCTCTGGGCCGCTCACCGCCAGCAGCGCCAAGTTGGCGGCATCCACCAGCTGCATGCCAAAGTCGCGCTGCCCCAGGGTGGCGTCCCGCAGGCCGGCGTGGTGGAAGGCCAGCTCGCACAGCGAGGTCAGCAGGCCCAGCGCCTTGGCGACGTGGTCAAACGCCGAGGTGGACTGGATCTCCGCGGTCGTCAGCTCCTCGGTGGCGGCGTCCGGCGGCACCGCCGGCTGCCCCGTCAGCAGGCAGCCCAGCACGTGGCGCGGCAGCGCCAGCGCCAGCTGCACCGCGGAGACGCGGGAGGGGGTGCGCCCCGGGCGGGGCACTTTGTTGAACCTGCACGGCGTGGGGGCGGGCAGGTGGCGGCGGTGCACGCCGTGGACGCTGGCAAGCCGTCTGCCCAGGGGGGCAAGGGGCCGACGCAAAGGCAAAAGGTGGGTGCTGCACGGCGCATGCTAGGGCCTTGCAGCCAGCCGCACCTGTACTCCCCTCGCTCCAGGCTCAGGGCCTTGTACAAGTCCGCCGAATGCAGCTGCTCCACGCAGTTGAACACATCCAGCAGCTGCAGCAGCAGATGCCCAGGAGGCAGCAGCGACTGTGACTTGCAGCCGGCATGGAGCCAGAAACGCAAGCAGAGAGGAGCGGCAGAGAGCCAGTATTTGCCCTCCTCAAATGCGTGGTAGCATATGAGACTGCAGAGCGTGCGGCTGACAGCAGTTTGGACGCTCGACGGCGGGCCCATATGCACGGCGGCTGCGGCGGGGGACGCCCGCCGCCGGCCGCCGCCCCGCTTGCAGGGCCAGCGACTGCTTGGCACTGCGACGCGGCCTGCGGCGTGCGCACCTTTTCATCCTCGTCCTTCGCATGCTGCTGCAGCTGCAGGGTCTTCTGCAAAGACAAAGGGGAGGCGAGAAGGGGGTTGCGGCGCCGACCGATCCACGAGGTCTGAGCAGAGCGCAGATCGAGGCGATCAACCGTCCCGACCCGCAGGCCGCACCTGGCGCTCATTCATTCGCGCCGATGAAAACCTTTCTGGCTCCCTGTCCCTCCTGGTTCGATCACGATGTCACAAACACACGCCGGAAGCTATGCATCAATGATAGGCCCTGCCGGAGAGCGACGGCGACGAATGCCCTGCTGGCAGAACTTGATATGCCGCCTAGCGATGCTTTCGGCTCTGCGCCCCGCTGTTTCATGAGTACACTCGAGATCGATGCTCGCGATCGATGTCTCTTCATGTCTCTGAGCGAATGCGCTCAGGGACAGCCTGCGACAGGGGACCTCCGAAGCCAGCTGCAGGCACTGCTGGGCGCCAGTGAGCTTCCACGGCAGCACAAGGGTCCGCCAAGGCGGCGGAAGCCACACCCGCTGTACTCCGCCAGTGGCAGCGGCGGCACTGCCTCTGGGGCGCCACGCCACCAGGCCAGCTCGCTGGTTGGCCGCTCCCGCAGCCAGCCACCCTCCCCTACTGGCATCAGCAAGGCACGGGTGGTGTGCAACCGCACCAGCCGGGGCCCCGCAAGAGGTAAGGCCCCTGCCTTGCTGCATCCCTGTAGTGAGAGCGCCGGCCTGCACGTGTGATGCAGTCACGGTTGAGGCATGCCTGGCGCTGTCTTGCTCTGCTGGCTGGCCATGTGCCCAGAGTGACCACTTTACCCTGCAGGGAGCGCCTCTGTTGGCACTTCGCCGGTGCAGCAGGCCCTGCGGCAGCCCATTCCAGCTTGCATCGCCCCTTGCCAGCTTCCCTTTGGCAGCCGGTCCCCGACAGCGCCAGCCACCCAGGAAGCCAGCCCCCGGCCAGGAAGCGCAGTACAGGGGCAGGCGGTCCCGCAGCCACAGCAGGCAGAGCAAGGACGGCAGTCTGGTAGCACGACTGCTGACCTCCTGCCAGACTTTGCGCGCCTGGGCATCGCCAGCCCCACCACCTCGCCAGAGAAAAGTCCTGCTCACCTCCAGACCCAACAGCCGTCACCGTGGCAACAGAAACAGTGGCAGCAGGCCTGGCCGCTCCAGCGCCAGACTCAGCAGCAGCAGCAGCAGCAGCAGGCATCCACCCCTAGCCCCAGCCAGCCTGGAGCTGTCTCACAGCGGTGCTGCGTCCGGCAGCAGGTGCAGCAGGCTTGCAGCCCCCTTCTCGAATCGCCCGTCCCCCCGACTCCCAGCCGCAGCGACAGCGACGCCGAGAACAGCTGGAGCGTGGCTCCTTCCCCCCTCTGGGCAGGCCCCCCCGCACAGTGCCCAGGGCCCTCTCCTGACGTTTGCTGCCCACAGCAGCCCCTTGCCAGCCCGGCCCAGCAGCCAGCGCTGCCAGGCGCCGCAGCAGGCGCAGCAAGTGCATCGCCCTCGCCCTTCAACAGCAGCCAGGAGCGTCGGCAGGAGATTGCAATACTGATGGAGATGGCGGCGCAGGCAGGTGCCTGGAGCTCCCAGGAGGAGGGGGAGGCCGCGCAGCCAGCGCCACCCCACCAGCCAGGGCAGCAGCCGCAGCCCGGCTCGCCGCAGCTGCAGCAGCACGGGACACCTGAGCCCCTGGCCATGCAGCTGGCCCAGCAGCACCAGGAACGTGCAGCCCAGCAGGATGTGGCAGGTGACGGGCCGACTGGGGCACTGTCACCGCAGCCACACCGCCCTGGGCAAAGGGGCACCGCCAGCCCAGCCTCACCCGGGGCATCACACCCTGCAGCGGCGGCAGCAGCGGTGCTGGCGTCCCCTGCATGGGCGGGCTCGCAGGGCAGCCAGGGCAGCCGGCAGCCCTACACGTGCAGCTTCACCTCTCAAGAGCTGGACGAGCTGCCTGACCCCTGCAGCCAGCCGGGGGAGGCTGCCCAGCAGGAGCAGGACCAGCGGCACCAGTCGGGCCAGCCTGCCGAGGATGCAGAACAGACGGGCAACCGTGCGGGTGGGCAGGAAGAGGAGAGGTCAGAACAGCAGTGGCGCATGCAGGATGAAGCGCAGCAGCAGCAACAGCAGCAGCAGCAGCAGCACTCGGATGGCCAGAGGCTGTTGGTGGCACCAGCACCAGCCAGTCCGCAGGCACCAGCCGTCGTCCTGCAGCAGCAGTACCCTCAGCGGGGTGCGGGCCTCAATCAGTGGGCGGCTGTGGGGCAGCCGCACGGCAGCGCCGAGGCTGAGGCAGAGGCAGCGCGCCGGCAGCGAGAGGCGGCAGAGGATGCGCTGGTGGCGGCGACATGCCCGCTGCCGCACCTGCGGGGCGCGCTGCACAACTTCCCCACCCAGCGCGAGGCCTTTGCCGCCGCCGACCAGCTGAACAGGCCCATGCCGCAGCTGCGCTCGCCCCACGTCATCATGTCGGCCGTGCCTCTGGAGCAGCTGCTGCCGGCTGGCAGCTGTGCTGGCCAGGGTGGTATCAGCGCCGGCGCCGGCCGGGGAGCCGACAGCAACGGCAGTGCAGGCCCCGAGGGCTCAGCGCAGCAGCAGCAGGCCCCTGCAAGCAGCAGCAGCGGGGACAGCGGCATCACAGTGCCTGGCAGGCAAGCCGGTCATACAGCTTGCGAGGCAGACTCTGCTGGCCAGCCACTGCCGCAGCTGCGGCAGCCACAGCAGCAGGAGCAGCAGCAGGCGGCGGATTTTCTGTCGCGCTACGGCGTTGGGGCGCTGCCTGCACCGGGATCGGGGGGCTACGTCACCGCCCCGCTGGCCAAGCGGCAGCGCGAGGAGGGCGAGGAGGAGCGGCGGCAGCGGGAGCGGCGGCTGGCCAGCAAGGCGCAGGAGTACCAGGCCCTGCTGCGGGTGCATCAGGAGGAGGTGGTGACGGCGGCACAGCGGCAGCAGGCGGCGCAGCAGCAGGCGCAGCGGCAGCAGGCGCAGCGGCAGCAGGCGCAGCGGCAGCGACAGGCTGCGGCGGATCCAGCCCCCGCTGCCAGCGCTGGTCAGGCGGGGCCAGCCGCGGAGGCGTCTGCAGAGGGGCTGTGGCGTGAGGAGGCCGTCCGCACGTTTTGCGTAGAGCGGCGCGGCAGGTGGGACTGCTTTGCGGTATGCCAGCTGCAGGTCCGCCGCCTGGCTGTTCCAGCAGCCGTGCTGCTGCTCTTTGCAAAGCTGCACTCACACAGCAGGGCGCAAGCACCCGTGGCTGCCTTGCATCCCACTGCTGCGGCCCTGCCACTCTCTCTGCCCTCTGGCCCGGCTTCAGCCCGACCCAGCTCGACCCCCCCCCCTGGCCCCCCCCCACCACCACCACCTCGCATCCCCCGCCCCCCCAGGAGCGGCGCCTACTACCGCTCGTTCACCGCCGCCAGCTACCCGGCGGTGTGGGCCGCCTTCCGGCGCAGCCACTGCGAGGCGCGGCACTGGTACGAGGTGGTGCGCGAGGGGCGCCCCGCCCACCTCTACTTTGACCTGGAGTTTGACCCGCGCCTCAACCGCCAGGTGGGAAGGCGCCGCGCAGCCGGCCCGGGGCGCTCGGACGCAGCAAAGGGGCTGGTGTGCAGGGGCCAGGCAGGCTCCGGTCACCCCTGCATCCTTCCTAGGCAGCGCAAGCGAGGGGCAAGGGGGTACATGCGGTCCTAGGTGGCCCGCAGTGAGCGCCAGGGCTGCCGCACACACCGCGCCCCTGCAGGTACACGGCGACGCTCTGGTGGACCGCCTCCTGGCCCACGTGGACCAGCAGCTGAGGTAAGGGGGGCGCGCTCCGGCAGCCCACGCCGACTGCCCGTGTGCACCCGCAGCGCCTTGCTGCACGCTGGCTGCCCGCCCACAGGCTGACGTCCCAAACGCTGGCTGAACATGGCCAGCTTGCCCCCTCCCCGCTGCATCCCCAACTCGCACGCTCGCTCCCTGCTCTCCCTGCCGCCCCCCCTTGCAGGCGCCACTTTGGCCTAGCCCTCGACCCCCGCTGCGTGTACGAGCTCGACTCATCCACCCCCGCCAAGTTCAGCCGGCACCTGACGGTGCGCCTGCCCGGCCACGCCTTTGCCACCAACCATGCTATGGGCAAGTTTGTGGGCCAGGTGAGCAGAGGCTCTCTTGAGGCGCGCACCGCTCATGCGTGACTGTCGGCCCGGCGTTGAAGGTGCTGGGAACCGCAGCCGGTGGGTGCGTCAGTGATGAAGTTAAGGAAGCGGGCCAGCGCAGCCTGCCATGCCCCTTGTCCACACAGCACCTGCCCTTCCTGAGGCGTGCCGTGGCCCCTGCCTGCCCAGCAGGTGCTGGCCGCCAGCGGCAGCGAGCTGCTGGTGGTGCGGGGAGAGAAGGATGGCGCCCCGCAGCTGGGATTTATTGTGGACACTGCCGTGTACTCCAAGCAAGTGGGCAAGGAGCTGGGGCCTGCGCAGCTGTAATTGCACAGCTAAGACTGCTGCGGCGCGCCGAGAACTTGGCTGGAAAGTCTGGCAGGCCCCAAACCTGGCGCCCACCAACCCTGCCTCTGCATGCTGCGCAACGCTCTGCTTCCTCCACCACACACCTCGGCACGCCACACTCTTTACCCCTGCGCCCCCCACCCTCCATACCGTCATGCAGGAACCGCCACTGGCGCATGTCCTACTGCTGCAAGGGCGGCAAGGCCGCGGTGCTGGTGCCCACGCGGCGCTACGCCACCGCCCCAGGCGCCACCACCTCCACCGCCCACGTCTTCCTGGACACCCTGGTCTGCAACGTGGACCCGCGCGCCCGCCTGCTGCAGATGCCCGACCCGCTGCCGCGGCCGGTGGGCGGCCAGGGCGGGCACGGCATCGGGGGAATCACGGCCGGTGGCGGGGCAGCAGTCACTGCCGCAGCCACGGTCTGCGGGGATGGCGTGCAGCGGCACGTGGCATGGAAGCGGGAGGCTGGGGACGCCGCGCTGTCGTGGGAGCACATGCAAGGTAGGGCCCAGGCGGCATGGGCGACAGCATCCGGGGCTGGTGCCGCAGTCGAACAGGCTGGGTGCGTGGCCTCTGGCTGGCACGCCGTGGCAGCTCGAGTGCTGCAGGTGACGGTGTGAGCGCAGCTCCAGAGTCAGCCTCATCTCCCATCCTGGTAACATTCCGCAACCCTCTGTGCCTCGCAGAGCTGCAACGATTGGCAGAGGCTGCGCTGGCCTTCATCGAGCGCGTGGCGACGCGGCGCGCCGGCGGCGCCCCCGCCCGTGCGCGCACGCTCGCCTTTTGCGGCGCCGGCGCCACGGTGGCCTACTCCATGGTCGGCCCGGGCAGCCACCACTGCGAGAACGTGGGGCGCCCGCACGCCTCCAACCACGTCTTCTTTGTGGCGGACTTTGTGAGGGGCGCATACGCGCAGAAATGCCACGGTGAGCACGAGGCGGGCAGGGGTTGCGACTCGGGGTGATGGGCAGTGGCCGATGAACAGGCATGGCACACACGCTGTGCGCATGTAGTTAAGGTGTGGCCAGGGGCCGCTCACGGCTGCGCACTCAGGTCCCATGCCCTCTGTGCTGCAGACCCTGACTGCGCACGCTACCGCTCTGGCTGGATGCCGCTGCCGCCGGAGCTGTGCCTGCCGGAGGGCAGAGCCGCTGCCATGGGCCTGGCGGCGCCACCCTCGCCCTCCGGCTCGCGGCGCTCGGGGGCATCGTGCTGACGGCTCCAGCTGTGTGGTGGCGGTGCGGCAGTGAGGCGTCAGCATGCTTGCGTATTGCGATGCGCAGGGTGCTGCGCCCTGCCCTCGTGCATTCGACTGTGCTCAGCGCAGTTGGAACGCTGAGATGGCGCACCAGCGCGCTGCGGCGGTGGCGGCGGTCTCAATCACTGTGTGCTCCATCACCAAGAGCAGTTTCCTCGATCGCATGTGGGCAATCCCTCTGTGAGCACTCCCTCGGCCGCTTTCGACAGCAGAGCAAGACGTGCTGCAACGCAAATGGCGGTAGAGGCCAAAAGGGCGCGGTTGGACAGCATAACAGACTGCAGCAGCCAATCAAAGGCGGAATGGGAACTTGCTAGCGTGCTGGAGCGGCTGCTGAGTGTCGGTGGCGACGAGAGCGGCTTGGACAAGCTGCTGGACGAGCTGGACAGGGCTCAGGCCTGTTTGAATGGCTCGAAACAGGCGCATGTAGCTTTCAAGGCGATCGCCGACGCGCAGCAAACACTGCAGGTGGGCGGGAGCGGCGGCACCACCTGCCCGAACCCACCAGCTGCAGTTCTGGCTTGGCAGAGCCTCGCCGCCATGAAGTTGATATTGGGAACTTCCCCCCCTTTGTTTTCTGCACACCGAGACCTTGGACCTCATCTGCACTGCTCCCCCTGGCTGTCCCTCCTGCAGGCAGCGATTGTGGCCCTGCAGGCGGCAGTGGACCGATTCACCCCGCCACCCGGCTACCAGGCGCCCCCGTCCTCGGGGGTGGACGCCGCCTACGTGCGCGGCCTGCTGTCATATGCCCACCGCCTCAGCTACTCGTCTGCTGCCCCGCTGGGCTACCAGCCGGGGCAGCCGCTGCTCTTCTTCAAGCCGCCGGCGCCGCAAGAGGCGGAGATGCGCGCCTCGCAGCTGCACGCTTTCAGCAGTGAGTGCGCTTGCTCGAGGGGTGCCACTCGATGCGTTGCGGCCAGAGCAGGCAATTTGCTTGAGCACAGGGTCGCACGGCGAGGCAGAGTGCAGGACAGGGCGCTTGTTGCTTGGTGCTCTCGCCCGGCCCTCGCATCTGCATCACGTGTCGGCTTGCGTGATGCGTGCCTGCAGGGGAGTGGGAGGAGCGGCAGCAAGCGCTGGAGGTGCAACGAGCAGCGGCGGCCCGGGACGCTGCAGCACCGGCTGCTGCGGGGCCTGCGCCAGCGGGGCCCACTGCAGCGGCAGCTGCGCAGGCGCCTGCAGGCGACCTTGCCGCCCTGGCAGCACAGCATGGGCTGGATGTGCAGCAGCTGCTGGCTAGCATGCCCCCAGGGTGGAAGCCCGGGGACCCCATCCCGCTGGCCCCGGCAGCAGCAGCAGCCCCGGCAGCAGCCGCAACGCCGGCAGCAGCGGCCGCTGCGAGCGCTGCCGAGGCGGCCACCGAGCCGGCTGTGCCTGTGGAGGAGGTGGAGGCGCCGCCTGCGCCGCGCCTGGCCGGCATCTTCCTCAACCAGGTGGACTTTGCAGACCTGGAGTATGGCGTGTCCTCGGGGGACGGCGACAGCGACGACGACAGCGAGGACGACAGCGAGTGAGGCGGCGCGCCACCTGGCAGCAAGGGTGCCGCCCTGCCCTGGCTGCCTGGGGAGCCCGCTGCGCCACCCTTTCTGCTATGCCAAGTGCGTGTCTTTCTTAGCAGAGTGTGCGGTAGCTATATGTTACATCTGTTGACGATGCACGCTCGTACAGTTGTGCAAGGCAGACCGCTGTACGCAGAGCTGTGCTGAGCCTGCAGCATGTGGCTTGCTGGGCAGTGCCGTCCATGCCACTCTGGCCAGGTGCATCACGATCCAGCGTCTGCATGTCAAGGTGCGTGGAGGAGAGCCCAGCAGGGATCTAGGTGCGTTGACCGGCCGGAGTCACCCACCAAGCTTCTAACAGCCATGCAATGCCAGCTGTATGCAGCGACCTCAGAGGCGACTCACTTATTTTGCACCGTGCACTGAGCGACCACGCTGACACCACAGCTAGAAATATGGCCCCAGAGGGTGCGCTGCGAAGCCGGGCGAGTGATGCTGCTGCTGCTGCCCAAGGAGTGATTGGCCGGCAATTCCCATGCCATGCCCTGCCACAACCTGGCCATAGGCCGCCGTCAATTGCTGCTGCCCCATCAGAGCTTGCTGCTGGTGCAAAAGCAGCCCCTGATGCTGCTGCTGCTGCTGCATGGTGGGGCCAGCGTATGATTGCTGTGGCAGCATCTGCTGCTGTTGCCCTTGAGGCGCTGCCTCGCTACTCTGATGCATGTTGCTCAACTGGGGATGGGCCTGCTGCTGATACACCTGCTGCGGCTGCTGCGGCTGCCCGGCGTCGCCCCAGGGAGCAGCCCTCTCCGCCAGAGGGGGCGTGCCACCGTGAGTAGCAGCACCAGCGCGCTCATGCTGCTGGGTCGGCTGCTCTGAGCCAATGCCACCCCCTGAGAAGGAGGGCACACGCGCGACAGCGCCGCCCGGCCGGCCGGTGCTGCCTTGGGCAGCCCCCCCGCCGCCCTTGCCTCCAAAGTCTACTCGCAGTTGCCGGTCAAACAGCCGCAGGTTGCCCTTGAAGAGGCTAACGGCATAGGCCGCGCTCTCCGGGGTCTCAAACTCGATGAAAGCAAAGCCCTTGTTGCGCACGCCGTCCATGGGGAGCGTGACAGCACGCACATCGGGCCCCGCCTGCAGGGCAGACGATAGGCAGGCCGCCGAGAAGAGGCCCTCAGGCAGCAAGACGGCACGAGGTGTTGCTGTGAACATGCCCAACTGTGAGCACTGTTGTGCTCATTATATGGCAGACAGGAACGCGAGCACAATGAACTGCATGCAGCACTGCACAACACGCTGGCGGCGAGGGACGGCTCTTGCCTGAATGCCAATCTCATACAGCAGCCTGCGAGTGGTCTTGATGGGGTCCAGGTTTCCCAGGTAGACCGTGGTACGCCCCTCGTCCTCCATATCGGCGACCTGGTCTGGTGCCTGGCCTGGCAGGAGAGCAGGCAGGAGGAGGCGTCGTCGGCAAGGTGGCGGGCGGCCGCTGCGATGGCGGTAGAGCTGTCGGCGCGCTGTCTTGCGGTGGCCCAGGTATTTATAGCCCTCTCGGTGGTTCATAAGTTCTGCAATCCTTGCAGAGCACCGGCAAGAAAAATGCAAGAAGAGACAAGAGTGCGGCACTCACCCCCTTCTCTGTGCCAGATCAAGACGGCGCCGATCGTGATTAACGAGGGCTACCTCGCTTTATTCGTCGCACCCTTGCGAGCCCCCAGCACGCTCTCAGCACGCTCTTTTTTTGGCACGAGGGTCCCGCTGGTCCTTCCCTCTACATTGCGACATCGCGGCTCTGCTGATCGCGGATGAACACAGGGCCTCACGAGACCCCGCCCTTCTTGCTCACTTCTGACCCTCCTCTTCCCTTCTCCTTGGCCTCCCGCTCTTTTGTCATCGGCCCACCAATCTGTGGCGACGCAGGTGCAAGGCCCCTTGAGGGCCAGCACCACCAGCACCTCGCGCGCTCCAGCTGCCGCCACTGCCGTGCTGCTGTCCGGCCCCACCACCATCCTCTGGGCAGGGGCGCAGCGTGACTCAGAGCACGATGGCATTCTCTGAGCAGGCGGTGCTGTGGGCGCTGCTCGACCTCGCCTGCGGCATCTGGGCAGCTGCCCTTGCATGGCAGGCGTGGGGTGGCGGCAGCAGGCACAGCCTCCGCCACCAAGCGGGGCAGCGTTGGCGGGCCGCCTCTGCCGTTTGGGCGGCAGCAGCATTGCTGGGCCATGCAGCACGCATCACTTTGCGGGAGGAGCTGGCTGACCCAGCTCGCTGCGGAGACTGGCTGCCAGACACGCTGGCCCTCCTGTTCTGCGCGCTGCTGCTGGTAGGGCCCCAGCTCCAGCTGGGAGGGGCTGCATCTGCTGCCATGCTGCTGCCAGGCACGGCACACTGAGCCTGCACAATGTTTTTTTGTATTGAATGAATTTTTTCATATGTTGCCAGTTGTGCATGGCCACCCCGGACCGCGCAGCGGGAGCCAGGACTTGCCGTTCTGCAGCGCCCGCTCGCCTCCCCGTTGCCCCCTCGCTCCCAGGCGATGCACTGGGCCTGGCAGGACAACCAGCGGCTCTGGCTGCTAGCCACGCCGGCCGCCTCGGCTGCGGCGCTGGAACTTGGTGCGCTGGTGGAGGCGGTGCAGTCGTACCATGCGCGGCAGCAGCAGGGTGGGCCACCCAGCGGTGCCTGGCTTGCGCGGCACTACGAGGCAGCAGCGGCAGCGCTGGCGGCGCTGGACGCGGTAGCCCTGTGCGCAGCCACTGCCTGCCTGCTGGCCGCGGCGTTTGCAGCGTCTGGTGGGGCCGAGGGTGCGCGTGGCAGCTCGCGCGAGCCCTTGCTGGCGGAGCAGCGCGGGCGCGGCAAGCGCGGGCGCCGCGGCGGGCCATGGGATGGCTCCCGCCGCATGCGCCTGGTGCAGGGCACGCTGCGGTACCTGGTGCCGGACACGCCGGCGCTGAAGCTCAGGTGGGCGGGGCCTGCAGGTTGCCGGTGGAGCGTGCGGGGGCTGCAGGTTGCTGCGGGCAGGCGGGTGCTGCCTGCCAGCAAGTTCTGTGCTGCGTTCCTGTGAGGCAGAGCCGCCTGCAGGCATGTCAGACCAGATGCCGCTGCATTGCTTCCCAACGTGTCCCCTCAGGCTGCTGGCCTGCTTCCTGCTGCTGGCCCTGGGCCGGGTGGTCAACATTGCGCTGCCCTTGGCGTACAAGAAGGTCATCGACCGGCTGGCCTCCACTGGCGCGGCGGCAGCCTCATCGGCAGCGGCGGCAGCGGCAGCAGCCAGCAAGGATGGCGGCGGGGGGAGCGTCACGCTGCGCGTGCTGTGTGGGGAGCTGGCTGTCCGCATGGCGCCCACCTTCAGGGACGTCTTCTTCCCCTGGGTGGCCGCCTACCTGGCCCTCACCTTCCTGCAGGCGCGCTGGGCAGGCGGGGCCTGCGCAGGTGGCGCGGCTGGCGAGAGCGGCTGCCTCCGTAACAGCGGTTCCCTGCAGATCGTACCAGCAGGGCGCTTGCTTCATGCTGCGCCCACAGCATCCCCTTGCCGCCTATGCCGCTCACCTGCCCTGCGCCTGCCTGTCTGGCCTGCAGGGCAGCGGCGGCAAGGGCAGCATCGGCCTGATGGCCAACCTGCGGGACCTGCTGTGGATCCCGCTGCAGCAGGTGGGGGGCGGGGCAGCGGCTGGGCCGCCCCACAGCCCATACGCTGGGATGTGGTGTGTTTGTGTGGCCTTGAAAATGGCAGACGCTGTTGCCTGCTGCCCCTCCAGCACACCCATCCGCCCCCCTGCTCCTGCAGCGCGCCTGCCGGCGCGTCAGCCTGGACGTGTTTGCCCACCTGCTCCGGCTGGACCACTCATTCCACCTGCAGCGCAACACCGGTGCGCTGCGCCCGCTGTGGCAGCGGTGTTCTGCGCCTCTGTGGGAGGGTGGTGGCAGAGCCGCCGTGCGTGCGGAGAGCCCTTGACGGCTGCACCCCCCTCCCTCTGCTCGCCCTGCAGGCAAAGTCATGAGGATTCTTGATCGAGGTACCAGCAGCATCCAGGCGAGGGGTCTGGGCGCACGACCCGGGATGCAGGGCAGCATGCTGCGATTCACACCTGGCAGGGCGGCCGCGCTGCGTCAGAACGCTGCATGCTGACTGCCCCTATCGAGCCTGCCCTGCCTGCCCGGCAGGGATGCAGTGTCGCTGCAACCCCCGGGCCCTCCTTCTGGCACGCACCGCCCTTGCGACCCCCCTCACCCCCAGCCCTCCTGGCAAGGCCGCCTCCCCCCGCAGGACGTGATGTCTGTGGTGCTGTTCAGCGTGCTGCCCCAGCTGGTGGACGTGGCGGTGGCCTGCACCTACATGGCGCTGAAGCTGCAGCCCTGGACGGCCATCGTGGTGGCCATCACGGGTGGGCGCCGCCGCCCGCAACCCTGGCCCTGCACTGCCGCCCAGCGGCCTTTAATGCGCCTTGGTCATGCACCAGCAAGCTCGCGGGCAGTGCCTCAGCCCCGCGTTTGCCACCCACGCCCCCGCCTCCCGCAGTGCTGACCTACATGCCCGTGACCTTCATCATCACCGAGTTCCGCGGCAAAGTGCGCAAGCAGATGAACAAGCTGGTGAGGCGTGCCGGGAAGGGGTTGCCGGGGTCCCGGCGGGGAAGCCCCTAGCCTTGCGCACGCTTCCGGGCCTGCCCGCCCTCACCCCTGCCTTGCCCCCCCGGCTCCGGCCGCTGCCTGGCCCCGCTCCGCAGGATAACGACAAGGAGGGCAAGGCCACAGATATGCTGCTCAACTACGAGACAGTCAAGCTGGTGGGGCCAAGCGCCGTGCAGCGCCGGCCTGTTGAAGCCCTGCGCGCGCTGCAGGCCTGGGGAATGGTGCCGTAGCCTGGGTGCTGCGGCGCGGCACCTGTCGCCCCCTGCAGCACAGACCTTTGCCATGCATTGCTGCGTCTGCCTCCCCTCCCTTGGCCGGGTGCCCGGCTCCCCATCAGCCTGGGCCCCACCTCTCACTGCGCAACCCCCCACCCCACCCCACCCCACCCCAACCCCCCTCCAGTTTGCAAACGAGGGGTTTGAGCTGCGCGCGTTTGGGCGCGCCATCGACGCCTTCCAGGGCCAGGAGTACCTGCAGCTGGCCTGCATCTCGCTGCTCAACATCGCGCAGTCGGTGCTGGTCTTCCTGGGGCTGGCGCTGGGTGAGGGGGCTCCCCCTCAGCACCGCCAGCCTGCCGCGCAGCCAGCCTGGCAGTGCCCGCACAGGGCCGGCGCTGCGGCACAGCCTGCCGCGCGCAGCCACCCCGTCTCAGCAGCCGCTGCTGTGCTGATTCCATTTGCTGTGGTTCCATGTGGTGCGGTGGTGTGAGGGCACGGTGCATCGGCAGCAGGTGACGGGGTTTGCAGGCAGCCCCCCGCCTTGACTGACACCTGGCTGCCGGAAGGCTGCTATGCCTTGCGAAAGCACCGGAGCCTGGCAGCGACATGTCACCCATGCCTCCTGGCCCCCCGCCGCCCAGGCCTGGTGGTGTGCGTGCGCGGCATCGTGAGCGGCTCGCTCACCGTGGGCGATGCGGGTGCGCAACCAGCTCCTCTGTAGCCACAGGGCGGCCGGCTCAGGAGGGTGGGCGATTGGGCAGCACTTCACAGGCGGCTTGGTGGGCTAGATGATTGTGCGGCACAGGCGTGGTGTGCTGCTCTTAGCGGAGCCGCCCGCCCTGGTTGTCCCCGCCCGGCCCCCGCACCCCGCAGTGCTCTTCCTGTCGCTGATGAACCAGTTGGTGGCGCCGCTCTCCTTCTTTGGCAGCTACTATCGCCAGGCAGGCGGCGGAGGGGTGGTGGTGTTGGTGGTGGGGGGGGCATGCTGCTGAGGAGGGCGGCGCAGCCCCTTCTGTGGAATCTGCTCACAACCTTGCCCCCAGGCACAGGCGGCCCCAAGGGTGTTCAACAGCAGGCCCAGCTGGGCGGCCCACACCCCACACGTGCGCCTGCGTGGCCGGCCCAACACAGCGCCGCTGGCCCCGCCGCTGCGCAGATCCAGAAGGGCCTGATTGATATGGAGAGTATGTTCGAGCTGTTAACCACCCGGCCGGCGGTGGACGACGCGCCCGGGGCCGCCCCGCTGGCCATCACCCGCGGGGATGTGGCCTTTGACAATGTGACGTTCAGGTGGGCGCCCAGCTGGGGGCTGGCGGGCCGGGGGCGCACTGGCAGGGCCTGGGGGCCGGATGGACAGAAGGCGCGGGGCTGCTACAGCAGGTGCTGCACGCAGGAGCCAGGGGCCACCTCCGAGCCTGGCAGGCGGGGGCGCAGCCAGCTGCGCGCCACCCGCTCGCGCCTGGCCGAGCAGAGCTGCGCTGCTGCAGCCTGCGTGCCTCCCCGGACCACTCCCACGCTTCCTGCCGCACCATTGATGCATGCCCGCCGCCGCTGACCCCCCCCCCCCAACACACACACCACCCCACCCT
>KQ482042.1:2085059-2126486 GCA_001430745.1 Auxenochlorella pyrenoidosa | reverse complement strand
AGGCCGAGGAGCTGGAGCGGCTGGGGCTGGACCCCACCAAGGCGTACCGCCTGGACACGGCTGAGACGGCCGAGGCGCTGTACAAGAAAAAGGAGAAGAAGCCGGCGCCGGCGGGCTGGTGGGTGGGGTGGGGGTGGGGGTGGCAGAGCGTTGCTTGCGTGTTCACGCACTTGCTCCTGCTGGAGGGGTGGGTGCAGCTGCGCGGATGCTGTTCATTGCCGTGTGTGGGGTGGGGTCGCTCAGGCTTGTTGAAGCTGTGCGCTGGCGCAAGGGCAGCGTGATCGGGCCAAGAATGTGTTGCTAAGGGCGCCTGCTCTGCTGCTCTGCGCTGGTCGCGCCGGGCTGCATGCCCGTGATGCGAGTGTTTGTGCAGGCCAGCCCTCAGCCAGACCTTCGTGAGTGCCGCCTACCCCTCCCCACCCCCGTCGCCGCACCTCTGCCTCACCCCTGGGCAGGGAGGCCTTCAACCAGGCCACGCTGTATGCCACGTACGAGAAGCGCACCGAGAAGATCAAGCCCGACCGCGCAGAGTACGAGGCGGCCAAGGTGGGGAGGGGCCGCGCGGGTGTGGGGCCGGCCGGTTGCGCAAGGGTGGTGGGCAGCACGGCGGTCTGCAGGCGCCAGGGGGCCTGCGGGTGTGTGGAGGCACGGATGCCGCTGCATGGCCGCTCCCGGCAGTGCAAGAGTATCCGCCTGCCCTGCAGGCGCAGCCTGTTGCTGGTCAGGCGCCATCCTTTCAGCTTGCCCGCCCCCGCCGCCTGACCCTTGCCCATGCCCATGCCAGCTGCCACCCCGACAGCTGGAGCGCTCCGCTGCCCCCGCCTGCGCGCCTGCCAGCACCCGCCCACCTGCCAGCACCCACCCACCCCAACCCACCTTCACCCCCCCCCCCCCCCCCCCCAGGCCTCCGACCCCGAGTTCTACCGCGCCGCCGACTCGCTCAAGTACGGCGCCCAGGGCAGCGTGCCCGAGGCCAACATCGACCGCATGGTGGCGGAGCTCAACGAGCGGTGAGGGGCCGGGCCGCCAGGCTCTGGATGCATGGGTGTCCGGGCCGGGCTGGCTGGTGGGAACGCCAGCACCGCATTGTCGCGGCGGACGCTGCCCTCCAGGCATGGGGACCGACCTCCGCCCCAACCGATTGCCGCACCCGCGAGCTGTGAATGCGCCCCTCTGTGCGGCCAGGCATCGGCCCCCCCACCCCACCCCACACCCGGCCCAGTCCCCTGAGGTGCACCCCGTCCCTGCTCTTCTCCCCCCCCGGGTGCGCAGGCGCGGCAAGGCCTTCTCCCGCCGCCGCGCCTTCAACCCCAGCAAGGACATCGACTACATCAACGAGCGCAACGCGCACTTCAACAAGAAGATCGAGCGCGCCTTTGGCAGCCACACCGCCGAGATCAAGGCCAACCTGGAGCGGGGTGAGCCCCGCCCAGCCCCGCCGCTTCGTGCACACGCCCGCCACGCTTGCGCTCGCGCTGTGCTGCTCTGCCACCCGGCCGCTGCCAGTGGCTGCCACGCATGCCATGGTTGGCCCGGGCAGGGCGGGGCTGCATGCTCTGTTGCAAGCCTGTGGCGCTTGCTGCTCGAGAGTGCGGTCCAGGGCCAGCGCTCAACGGAGCGCGCCTCGCGTCCTGTAGCCCGGTGTTGGCTCGCGGTTACGTGCGTGGTGCAGGCACGCATGAAAGCAGAAGGCTGCAGCAGGAGGAGGGCAAACGGCGTCGGCTCTTGCCCCCGCTGCTGCAGGTACCGCGCTGCCCGACCACCGGTGAAAGGCAGGGCCCAGCCACCAGCGCCTGCCAGTTGCAACCAGGTGGGCTCAGGGGGCTTCATCGGCCAGTCATATGGGCCTTTCAGGGAAGAGCGTGCGCCTGTGTGCCGCATGCTGCTGCTGAGCTGCATTTTGAGACCGCCAGTGGCCGAGTCCTTACGACGCTAGAACCAGTCGGAGGGTGGTATCACGAGAAAAGGTTTTTGATTCTCATGGCGGAGAGCGAGCACCCACTCGTTGGGAAGAGGGCACTTCTTGCCGCGCCGCATCCACGTTGCTGCGTCGGAAAGGCCTGCCCCACATGGCATCACACAACACTGCCCATGCCTGCACCACACAGCCACCGACATGCCTCCTGCCTTCACTGACCATTCCCCTACTCTTGCTCACCTGCCCTCCTGCTTCAGAGAGCAGCCTTGGCGCTCATCCAGCCTCCTATTGCACACGTGTGCGGCGAATCAGCGCGCCTGTGCAACGCGGCTGCCCAGCTTTCCTGTTTGTTTGCTCGGCTGTTGGCTTGTCTGCTGTTGCACCCTGCGTTCATTTGCTCTGCTGTATCATGGTGCTTTGACTACAATTCCAAGGCCTCTGCTTACTTCCCAGGCTTGCAACAAACTTCACATGTGACACTCACTTCACAGCTGCACAGTCCTGGAAGATTACAAAACGCAAGGGCGGGTGTGGAGAGAAACGGCAGATACATGGAAGGCCGATCAAGGGGCAGTGTTTGGGTGAAGGGCTGACAGCCAGGCAGGCGCGATGGCGGGATCACTGCTCTACTAAAAAATTCAGTTATGTTGGCAGATGGATGATGTTGCATTTGATTGGATCTGAGCCAGAATGTGGGAAAACCTGGCATGCGTGCTCGTGCGCGCACAAGAAAACCGGGTCGGGATGAAGGAAATCAGCACCTGCCTCGCCAGGGCGAACAGTGCTGGATATCTGACTGGAAAGCATGTATCAATCAGCCAGTTCATGTGCAGCAAGTGTGGGGCCATGCTCTCGTATCCAATACAGCGGGCATAGTGGGGCTGCGCGACGCGTGTGCGGGGCACCTCGCCTAATGCAGCTGCAGCCTGGAGCGCAGGCGGAGGTCCAGGTCCTGGGCAGACAGCACCCCCTCCACGCGGTCCACCTGCCGGCGGGGAAGGGCAGGCTGGGGGAGTGAGGGCGCATCGGGCTCGCACCGCTGGCCCTGGCTGGTCATCGCGTGAGGTGCCTGCTCTCATGCCCGGAGCACCCCGTGCGCCATCGCTGCTCGAGGTGGGGCCGCCCGCCGAGGAATCCCACCTGCTGGTCGCCCTGGAACAGCAGCAGGGTGGGCAGCTTGGTGATCTTGTAGTGCCTGGCCAGCTCGTAGTTCTTGCCGACGTCCACCTTCTCAAAGCGCACGGTGCCGGCGTAGTGGGGCTCAATCTTGGACATGTGGCCGGCCAGCAGCTTGCAGGGGCCGCACCTGGAGTGCACCGCGTCGGATGGCAAGGCATTTGGCAGCTCTGATAGGACATCGGCAGGTGGAGCAGGACTGGACAGAGATGAGGCCAGTGGCACCGGCACGTGGGCGCTGGCAGCCGCTGTGACCTGGCCCTGCTGTGTGACCGACTCACCAGGTGGCGTAAAAGTCCACCAGCGTTGCCGGCTGCTCCCTCATCATGGCCTCAAACTCCTCCAGGTTCAGGGTCTCCTTGATCAGGGTCTGTGTCTGGATCGCCGCCCGCGTCACCGAGACAGCGCGACGCTGACGCTCAGCCCGGCAGCGCAATTGTGCTGGGGCAGTTCCGGACAGGCGGCGCAGCTCAGAGCAAGAACGCCAGTTGTCCGAAACCGGAACTGAGAGCTTCAGGGTCAGCGCCATACCGAAAGGCGGATAGGCCACAGGACAGCAGGAGCCAGAGCAGCCAAGCACAGCGCTGCGACCTAGCGATCGAACTGTCAATGGCAGATGAAATCGACTGTGGTATGACAGCGGGCCTTGAGCAGGCCAGAAAAGTTCCCGCAGCCTGCCCGGCTGGCGTGATCTGGCGGGCACCGTAATCTGGCAAAGCGCCGATCCTCTAGATCCCAACCCCTGCTACCTGTGTAGCCAGACTTTGAACTGAAGGGGCAATGTTACAGCAAGTGCACGCAGGCTTGGCCTGCGCGTGCGCCACACAGCAGCTGGGCGCGCGGGCCGTTCAGACACAATCAGGAGCGGCTGGCTAGCCCTCCCTCCCGAGCGCCAGCTCCTCCAGCCGCCCTTGCAGGGCGCCCAAGCTGCCATCTGCCGCCACACGCACAATATTGGGCGTGGGCGGCTCGTGAGAGCAGGTGCTGGTATCGCTGTCATTGCCCCCACTGCAGCTCACACCCCAGTCTTCCTCCTGCTGGTCGAGGAGGAAAAAGGGCGTTGAATGAGACAGTTGAGATTTGAAGAGCCAACGGAAGCGCTGGAGTGCAGGTGGCAGGTGTCCAGGTGAGTGGTGCAGGCTGCCACATTACCCATGCCGTGCCCTGCCCCCGGCCACAGCCTCACCTCGGCCCCCGGCAGCACTTCTTGCAGGAAATCAAGCCTCTCCTCCAGCTGCGCCTTGTCCGCCGCCAGCTGCGCCGCCTTGCGCTGCAGCGCCTGCTTCTCCGCCAGCAGCGCCTGCGTCTGCTGCACCATCTGCGCCAGCAGCTCGTCTGCGGCATCCCGCTCTGCCTGCAGCCGGTGCAACTGGGATTGCAGCGCAGCCGCGTCCTGGCCTTGTGACGCTTGGTCAACGCTGCTGCTGCTGCCGCTGGCTGGCTGAGCCCCCTGCTGCTGCTGCTGCTGCTGCTGCTGCTGCTGTTGCTGCTGAGCCGCTTCCGCAGTGCAGCGCCGTGTGCCTGCATGGGTGATGTGCTGCTCCTGTTGCTGCTGGCCATGACGCTGCGTGTGGCCACCATTCGGCTGCAGCTGCAGTGGAGCACTGCCTTGCCCTGCGCTTCTGCTAGCTTCTGCACCACTGTCACCTTCAGCTCTGCACTGGCGTAGCTGGGTGGCACGTAAGTGGCGTGCCACAAGCGGGTGATCCAGTGCGGGCCTCCGCGCCAGCCCTGGGGGCGGAGGCGGCGCCGGCGCCCTCATTGCATCGTCGCTGCTGTCCAGATTGCAAGGCCCCAGCCGTTCAAACACGCTGCGTCGGCTCATGGCAACTGCAGTGCTGAATGGGGAGGCATGGTGACAGCGCTGGCAAGGCTGTGCAAGGCGCAGTGCGCCAGCGCTCGCGGCCACATCACTGCCTGAGGTGTTCTGCAGACCAAGCGGCGCCACAAGATGCAAAGCAGTCCAGCCCAACCTGATTAAAGTTTAGCTGCAAGCGTGGAGCCTGTTGCGGACAAAAGGGTGCCTTGCTGAGCTGCCCAACTTCCTGTGCCTGTGTTACCTCGCTGCTACGCACCAAGCGTGATCAGCGAGCGGTTTGCACAAGAGGCCAGTGCCATAGAGCACGGTTTGGAGCAACCGTCCGGGCTGCTGCGGGTGCTGCGTCTCGCCTCCACAGATATGACATCCCGCTCAAGGTGAGCTTGGGGGCACCTTGGCGAGCAATATAGGACGATTGCTGGGTCTCGTTGTGTTTGCTGTCTGCGCAGAACAGCCAGAGCTCAGCAAAAGCACGCAGCACCCCAGGGCTGCCACCCTTCTTGCCAGGCCCACCCCGCTGCTTTCACAGCGACCCGGCAGCTATGGCGACCGCCTGCACCCTGGCGGCCCGCGGCTTGCGCCTGCCTGCCCGGCAGCGTCGGGCCGGCGCCGTCGCAGTCCGCGCCGCGTCCACGCGCATGCCGCCGCCCACCTCGTCGCACTCCCACCCTGACAAGCCCAAGGACTTGCTGGAGGTTGGCGACGTGGCGTCCATCGTGGCCACGCTGGGCCTCACAGGCAGCACCATTGGCACATACATGGACGGCATCCACACCCGCGCCCAGGTGCTCATCTACGACAAGCTCCCGCTCGTGCACGGCGGCCTGCACACCTCGGCAGTGGTGCCGCCGCTGCTTGCAGGCAAGTGCAGGGACGTTGGTTCATGGGGCCCAGGGCGCTGGGCAAGCAGCAGGGTATGCCGCATGCTGAGTGGCCCTGGATGCAGCCCTTGTGCTTTCTGGAAGCGGGCTTGGTTGTGCAGGTGCAGCGCCAGGCACTGCTCCAGCTGCATCCCTGCTCAGTCTGGCCTAATGCCATGCACCTGGCAGTGCTAAGCTACCTGCAGCGGGCATGGCCGGCATGCTTCCGCCTGCCCTTCTGCTCTCCTGGCCTAACCGCCCGCCCCTTGCTGCCCTCCCCCCTGCAGCCTTCTACATGGTGCTGGGCAGCCTGTACCTGAAGGCCGACAGCTGGATGCTGGAGCGGGAGGATGCCGCCACCGAGGCCGCCTACCGCCGCTGCAACCTGGGCACCATGTGCCTGTCCTTTGGGTGAGGCGCAGGGCAGCGCTTGGAGGCGTTCGGCTAAGCCTTTCGCACTGCCGTTTGCACATGCCTGTGCTGGCGGTGTTTATCCCGGTGCTTGTGCACCCAGCTCTCACGCTGACATCTGCCCGGTCCCGCCGGAGCGTGTCCTACCGCCCAGCTCACCCGCGCCCGCACCCTGCGCACCCGCCCCCCCCCCTGCAGCGGCGTGGCCGCCACGCTGGCGCTGTCCAGCGCCCTGTACGCCAGCGAGGTGCCCCCCGACCAGATCTCGCTGGCCCTGGCCGCCTGCGCCGCCGCCAACTACCTGGTGTTTGACGCGACCAAGCAGGGGCTGGCGCTGGCGCTGCTCTGCGCGCTGGCCTGCCCCGCCGCGGAGCTCATGATCATGCACATCCTGCAGCTGTGGCACTACCCCGGCGCCACCCTGTTCACCGAGATCCCGCACTCGGGCATGCTCGCCTGGGTGCCCTGGTGCTACTTTGCATACACGCCGGCGGTGGCGCAGCTGACGCGCTACCTGAAGAAGACGGCGTGAGCGGGCCGGCCCTGGAGGGCCGCGCAGCCCTGGGTGAACGGGCCAGGCCGTGGTGCCAGGCCCATGCCGCCCTCTGTGCTGCCTGGGCCAAGCTGCAGCCATGCGCAGCCAGCGCGCCTCTGCCTGCACCCTCCCTCTCTGCCGCCCTCGCCTCTGACGGATGACAGAACAAATGCCGCCACCCACATGTGCACGCACCTTTTTTGCCCTGTGAGAATTGCTGTACCCGCCCCGCCCCGCGTGTTTCATAGCTGTTTTTAATTCCGCCTCCGAACTGCCTAGCAACTTCCTCCTCCTCCTTGTTCCCTCTCTCCCTCCACGCTCCCTCCCTCACTTGCCCCTGATCGGCGCGAGCCGTGTGCCGCGCTGCCTGCCAACACAGAGACACCTGCCTCGATGGGCCCCCCGGCCTCTTTTCCACGTGCCAACTTGCCCAGCATGCACGCACAAGTTTTGTGAGAAGACATGCCTTACATGATGCTGGAACGCTCAAGCAGGCGCCAAACAGAGGTGGCCTGCAGGCCAGCTGGCGGAGTGGCTTTCTCGTCATCCTGGTTGCGGGGCTGACCCTTGGGTTGCCTGTCCTGGACTGCTGTGTGTTTCATTATGGCGGCAGTACGGGCTGCCTGGTGCGGCAGAGGATCAATACACGCAGTTCTTTCGAGAGCAGTGCGAAAGAAGTGGTGGCGACAGCTAGGGGCCAGAGGCGCTCAACCTGTGCTAAGAGGGGCAGTGCTGACCTGGGCAGGTTGAAGGAGATGATGACGAACCCTGGCAGAGAGCCACAAAGGGTGCGGACAAAGGAAACAGGGATGAAAAGATGAGGAAGCACGAAGCCTCCCTTCACACAGAAAGAGCAGGAAGATGGAGAGTGACAGACAGAGGGAGCACTCTCGAACAAGCCACATCACTGCTTGCCCGCCCGCGACCAGCTTGGCTTGAACTTGCGCTGCGGGGAGGGGGTGGTGGCGCTGGGCCATGCACTGGGGCTTGGCTGCGACGCAGCACCGAAGGGGTTGTCTGCGGGCGCATCACCAAGGTCGGTGGTGGTCACACTGCAGCAGGAGCCAGTAGAATGGAAGGTGAGCACAAGAGACAAAGTGCAAATTGAAAGTTGCAGCTATTGACAGCCGGTGATTGCATGGCCATCCTGGCATACATTTGCCACGCGAATGCCTTCTGGGTTCAACCCCCTGCTGGTATGGCCACGTCACTGGGAGCAAGCAATGGAAGTGGCTGCGCCCACTCTGTGCAGAGGCAGGCAATCTGTCTGGCCTCACCGCGTGCCAATCTTGCCCGCTTCCATGTCTGCCTCCAGCTTGCCATCCTCGGTAGGCTCGGCCGCTTCGCTGCGAGCAAACAGGCTGCTGCGCATGGCGCGCTGCTGCTGCTGCTCCTGGTGCTGCCGCTCCGCCGCTAAGCCCGACACTGCTGTCAGGCTGATCACGCGCTTGCTGCCACCGGGGGCGCCGCCCTCCTGCACCGCAGCCAGGCCCAGCTTGGCCTTGAGAGCGTCCAGCTGCTCGGCTGCAGCAGCGCGGCGGGCATCGTACTCTGCCTCCTCCTCCTCCTGGAACTCCTCGTAGCTGCGCCCCTTGCTGCAGCAGCGCAGGCAGGAGGCCAGGGCGATGGCCACGACCTGCGCGCACAGCAGGCCCAGCAGCACCCAGCGGCCGATGATGATGATCTCGTGCAGGTTGTCCCTGGAGGAGCAGGGGGTGGGGAGGCAAGGCCTGGGGGTGAGCGAGAATAGAAGCTGGGCCAATCCGGCGGACAAGGCAGGAGTGGCTTGCAACGTGTACATGCATGGGCGGTGAGACTGGCGCTTGCCACCTGCATCATACCCACATGTGCGGCGTGTTCGGTCTTCTTTGGCTTCTACGCACGTGCAGTGAAGGCAGGCATTCTCAGGCATCAGGTGCGACACTCACTTGATGCCGCCACGCGCACTTTGGTAGCTGGCGATGGTCTCCTCTGCGTCGCCGGGCGCGATGAAGAGGTAGAGCAGCAGGCCAGCCTGGGAGAGAGTGGCCAGCACAGCCAGCACGACGTAGACGCCCAGGCAGCAGCGGAAGCGGCAGCACCCGCCAACCAGACCAAACACGGAGGTCACGATGGCCAGGCACCCAATCACCCACAGGCCTCTGCAGGGTCGATGGAAAAAGGAAGGGCGAGGGCAGCCATGGGCACAACGCAGGGCGCAGAGAGTGCAGCACCGGCGCCGCAGCACAACAGCTACAGACGGGCGGGTCCCGCCGTCTGCAGCCCCCGCGCCTCTCCTTGGCTCAGACTTACAGTGTAAGCGGGTCTCCTGGCGGAAACTGCAAGAAGACGGCCACGGTGATGTAGCCAGCCCCGGCCAGGCACTGAAGCACCGAGAGCAGACGCAGCTGCACGGCGAGCAACTTGGTGCCGCGCTCTGCTAGACTGGTCTTCCTGCGCTCTGGCATGTCGAGAGCCATGGCGCGAGGTGCGGGGAGCGCGGGGAGCGGCAGCTGTCAGCTGGAGCTGCGCGGCAGGGGAGCGGTTGGGCCGGGCGACGTTGCGCAATTACTAGGCAAGGGGACAACGGACGTAGCAAACTGGGTGGTGGTGCGCCGGACGGTGACGGCGATGGGGGTGTAGACAGTTGGATGCTGGACGGGCGCAGCGTGCGGCACGTGGCTCGCCTGCCTCACACTCCCTGCCCGTGCAGATGCCAGCAAGGGGCCTACACTGGACAGATGCCAGCAGATGCCAGCAAGGGACCAGTTTGATGTTTTGAGTCAAGCAGTCCATCCTGCAACGCGTGGTTGCGCGTGCACGTTCTCAACGCACCCAGCTGTCGCTACCTGAGCGCTTGTCTGCACTCAAGGCCTGGATCAGCAGCCAAAGCATCTATGCAAGTTGGCTTCTGTCATTCATCTCTTATGAGCATGGAAGGACCTCTACCGGGCGCAGGTCTGCATCCACGCAGACCATGCAGTGGCTAGCTGGCGCAGGCGGCAATGCGCCGCTGCAAGGCCCCCAACCCCATCGACTGCCAGCACTGCTGCACCATCGAGGGTCGCCGCCGCTGGAAGCTGCGCGGCGCGCTGCCGCAGCCTCCATCGGGCTGCTGCACGCTGTCGCCAATGCTGCAACGCATGCCGCAGCTGCACTTGCTGCAGCCGCAGCGCCAAACGTCGAGACCGCAGCTCTTGCCGCGCCAGCAAACCTCTGCGCAATGTGCAAATGGCCCAGTTGGTGCGGCAGGATCGCTGTGCTGCCAGTGGCTTCCCTCTTCCCTACCTTGACTTGGCATCCCCAGTCGACTGCGCATCTCCGACCCATGGACGCTCGCCACCCCTTGTGCCTTACCTAAAGCTCGCCTGTATGAGTGTTGCCGCTGCTGCCCGCCGCCGCCGCTGCTCTTTGAAGGCAGAAAAAGCTGCCTGCCGCTCGTTGGGCAGCCCGTCCTCTTCACGCTCCTGGCGGCTGCAGCTCGTGGGAGCAGGCGATCGCGGCGGCACCTGTGGCTCAGCGGGGCCGCCATGGGCTGCACTGAGCACCACGCAAGCAGCGGTGTTGGCGGCTGGCTCCCTACCGGTCTTGTGCACTGCCCATACGTGTGCTCGCCTGGCTGTTGTGCTGCACTCCAGTCTCTGCAGCTGCGTGCTGGCGTCAGCGTGCGGCTGTCGCAAGGCTGCCTGCCGTGCTCGACCCTGCAGCTGCAGCACCTTGGCAGCATCTATGAGGACGCTGTCACTGGCCTTGCCCACATGTGCTGTGCCCCCATGGTCGCGAGCTTCCTCGTTTACTCTGGCAGGCGGTGGCGCTGCAGGCGGTGGCAGCAAGGGCGCTGGCGGGGAGTTCAGACAGCCCTGGCGGGTTGCGGTTGTGCCTCCTGCCGCCTCCACCAATTCTCGCTCTCGTTTCCAGCCTCCAGACGCAGCCGTCCGCCAGCGCATCGCTGAAGAATTTTGATGGGCGTTTCGAGGTTGCACAGTTGTTGGACACTAGTTCGTGACTGTAGGAAGTGGAGGATGTATGCAGAGTTCCAAGCAGGACGAGGAGGCGCTACTGAAGACGGCATCACAGGTGGCGCCTGACTTGGGCTCAGACAGCTGGACCGTCTTTCGGCATGTAGCCCTATTCCTCTCTGGCCCAATTCAGGCTATCATTCTCCAGTCACAGCCATTGCCATATGTCTTCTTAAAGCAAGCATTCCAACTAAAGAATGCGATGGGCACTGCACATACCAACGCTTACGCAACAAGCCCGCAAAAGCAAACCCTCACTACATGAAGATACAGCAGCTCCCTTTTGGAGCTGCAACTCTCGCCCAGCCTGCGCGGCGGGCACCTGGTGCAACCACTCAGCTGCCGCTGCCCTCTGCCAGTCGCTCGTACCGGTCCACCTGGAACCTGCCCAGCCGCTTGGCGCCCCCGCCAGCGCCCAGGCTGTTCTCATCCTGGCTGACCACGACGCGCTGGTGGCCAGACAGCGCGGCCAGGAGACCTCGCTGGGGAGCGCCGCCACCGCCGGCAGTGCTGCTGGGACGCGCTTTGGCAGCAACGCCCGGGCTCCACACATTCTCCTGCACAGCGAGTGCAGGCGGCACGGGTGGTTGGCGTGCGGGCCACAGGCAGACAGCAAGCGGCTGGCAAGCAGCAACGCAATGCACATGACGCAGCGGCGCAGAGCAGCTCATCCCAAACACTGTCCCGCCGACCTGGAAGCGCTGTGCATAGTTGCTACCCCAGCCGCCATCTTCAGCTGTTGCAGCTGCCCCCTGCTGCTTCGGCTGCCTGCGCGCATGCTGGCCATGCGGTGGGGATGCCGCCGCGTTACCATGAGCCGGCTGGAGCGGCAGCGGCTCTGCAGGCGCGCCGGCGCTGCTGGCCCCGCTGCGGCCGCTGTCGACCGAGCGCTGCAGCACGAGGTCCCCCTCCATGTCCGCATCCCTGCGCCGCACAGCAGCTGCCCTGCTGCCCTGCGCAGCCATGGGAGCCAGCATCGTGGCGGCGGCAATGGCGGCAGCTGCCGCACCCTGATGGCACTCGCCAGACGCACGGAGCCCCGCTGCCTGGCGCCGGCTCAGCCGCGAACGCAGCCTGTCTGCCTCCTGCTGCCTCTCCTCGGCTACCTGCCTCAGGCGCTGCATCTCGGCAGCACGCTTGGCCTCTGCCACGTTGAACGCCGCCTGCAGCTCAGTCAGCGACTGCATGACGGCGTCGCGCTCGGTCTGCAGCTGGCGCTGCGCCGCCGTCGCGGCCGCCAGCGCGCGCTCGCTGCTGGCTGCCGCCACACGCGCCTCCTCCCGAGCGAAGGCGGCGTCGGCAAATGCGTCGTCGCGCTGGCGCTGCAGCTGGGCCAGCTTGCCAGCCAGCAGGGCAGCCTCCTGGGCCATAGCAGCCTTCATGCTCTGCAGCACGGGAGCCAGGGAGGGCCGGGCAAGTGCACTGAGCTGCGGGGGACTCATGGCACATCCAACTTGACGCCTTCGGTTTGCTTGCAGCACACCTGCTACATAGCAGGCTGCAGCATGTCGACGAGCTGGTGTTTGAGCAGGTATCCTGCCAAGATTCGGCGCTGCCCGCAAGGGTGGCCGCATCGGGCTGGCCTCCTTACCTCGACCGTCGCCTCGTGCTGCGCCTGCAGCGCCTCTTTCTGGTCGCGCAGCAGGCGGATGACGTCCAGCGAGGGCGGCCCGGGGGAGCACGCAGGCGGGGTGGCAGCCCTTGGTGTCACTGCCTCGTGGCTTTCGTCGCCCGCAAGCTCCGCCTCCGGCAGCTGCGCACTCAGCGCGGCCTGCTGCTCGGCAACCGCCTGCACCAGCTGCTGCTGGTCGGCCAGTAGGCTGTCACGCTCACACTGCAACGCCGCCATGGCGGCATCTTTGTGTGCCGCCTCTGCCGCCAGGCGGTCGAGCGCCTGTTGGTGGCACTCCTCTGCCTGCCGCAGCTGCGCCTGCAGCTGCTGCTCTGCCACCACCAGAGCGGCAGCCCGCTGCTCGCTCTTTTCCAGCTGCGCATGTGCCGAGGCAAGCTGGGCAGTTGCCACGGCTGCTGCCTGCTCGGCGGCGTTGGCGCGGCTCTTGGCAGACGACACTTGCTTTTGCAGCTCTGCAGGCACACAAGAATGGCATGCTCGGTCAAGCGTCACGGCAAGCAGGACAGGGGACGGCATCCACTCGTGGCAGGCAATCAGGAACTCTGTCCAGTTCGCTCCCTTCAAGTTCTCCTCCTCCCTATCATGCAACTTGCAGAAACCAACAAGACTGCAGCCCACCTTCTAGGCGCACAGTGGCAGCATCGAGCTCTCGCGCCCCCGCCGCCTGCAGCGCCTGCGCCTGCGCCACGCGTGCGCGCAGCACCCCGGCCTCCTCCAGCAGTTCTGCCCGTTCTGCTTGGAAGGAGGCACGCAGCTCGGTGCTGTCGTCTGTGGCTTGGCTCAAGCTCTGCGTGAGGCAAGGGTGCGGGTGACAAGCAGGCATGGAAGAGCGGAGCAGCGAAGCAGCTGTTATGATCGCCGTGAGTTGAGAGACAAGAGCCTGGACATTTACAACATTGACAATGCAGGAACAGCACAGCCTTGAACCGTCTCAAGCCAACTGGCCGCCTCGCATGGCCCAACTCACCTCCTTCAACACCTGCTTCTCCCTCTGCGCCTTCTCTGCCTCCGCTTTCAGGGCAGCCACCTGCATAAGCAGGACAGAGATGAGGGGCATGGCCCTCTGGTTTGTTCAATCAGGAGCAGACTGGTCTGCTGACATGCCTGCAGCACGCTCCAGAGCAGCTAAACAAGTGATGCTGCTGTACTGGCAGGAGTGCAGCTCACCTCCTCCTGAACACAGCGCAGGGTTTGCACATGCTCCTTGATGAGGGACTGGTTGTTCGCCTTGGCCTCTGCAAGCGCCCGCTGCACCGCCGCCAGCTGCTCCTCGGCAGCTGCATGGGCAGCCTCCTGCTCCTCTGCCCGTACAGCGCTGGCCGCCGCCGCAGCAGCCGCTGCTGCCAGCTCCCCCTGTGCGGCCGCCAGCTGCTCCTGCACAGCAGCTACGGACAGCTGCAGCTCTCCTGCACGCGCGCCACTGGCTGCAGCCTCCTCCCGGGCTGCTGCCAGCTCCTGCTGCACTAGAGCAAGCTGCGCCTGCACGTCAGCTGTGGCTGCCTGCAGATGGTCTGCCCGCGCACTGCTGGCTGCCAGTGCTGCTTGGGCTGTGGCCAGCGCATGCTGCGCCTCGTCAAGCTGCTGCTGCTTGCTGGCCAGCGCCGCTTCGGCGGCTTCCAGGTTGGCTGTGAGCGTCGCTACAAGGGCGTTGCCCCGCTGTCCGCTGGCCTGCAGCTCACCCTGAAGCTCCTCCAGCTGCTCACCTTTGGCGGCAGCCTCCGCCTGGGCCGCTGCCAGTTGCGCAGCTGCCTCTGCAGCTGAGGCGCCAGCAGCGGCCATGTCGCGCTCCAACTGCGCCACTCTGGCCTTGCTGGCTGCCAGGCTGGCGGCGCGCACCTCCTGCTGCTCATCAGCAGCTGCCAGCTGCTGCTGCAGCTCATGGACACTCGACTTGGCAGAAACGAGCTCAGCTTCTAGGCCGACACAGCGCGCCTCTGCATCCTGAGCACGATGGTGCGCCGCCGCTGCATCCGCTTGGTGTTGCTTGCAGGCAGACTGCAGGCTGTCCACCTGCACGCCAAGGCGGGGTGGTGACAGGAGGGAGGTTGTGGCGAGTGGGCAACATTGAGGCACACGGAGGAGGAGGAGATGCTCCGAGTAGGCAAAGCATGCAGTTAAGGCAATCGCTGGACGGATGGGAGCCCCTGCCAGCCGGCTTGCCTGGCCAGAGAGGTCCTCCACTTGCAGCGTTGCTGCCTCCAGCTGTGCGCCCAGCGCCACAGCGCGGGCGGCTTCCGCCTCTGCCTCGCTGGCAGCCCGATTGGCCTCCTCCCCCAGGTCTGCCACCCTGGCGGTCAGGTCCTCAATGCGCCACTCCTGCGGGCAGACGAGCAGGGGCCGGAGGTGCCTCGGGGTCAACATTGGTGCAGCATGCATCTGCCTCAAGGCACTGCTCATCCCACGCGCAGGCTGCAACAAGGAGGCGGCACTCCAGGCAAGGCCAGCGACGAGGTCTGCCTACAGGCTCAGCACGCCCACGCTGCGCACACGCAGCAGGCTTGAAAGGGCAACGCCCAAGGTGCCCAGCCGCCCGCCACTCGCCACACCTACAAATACTGTGCTGCGCACAAGCTGCTGCTGTCCAACAGGCGCCGGCGCCTCACCTTGGCCTCCAGCTCCTTGACCAGCTCGTCCAGGCGCGCCTGCGATGCTGCCGCCTTGTCCTCTGCAGCCGCAGCACACGCTGCAGCGGTCTCCAGCTCTGCGCTGCGCGCCGCCAGCGCGTTCTCTGCCGCCGACAGCTGGCGCTCGAGGTCCAGGATGATGCCGTCGTACTCGGCCACCTTGGCCTGCGCCGCTGCCAGCTGGCTGGCCAGCGAGGCAGCCCGCGCCTCGGCCGCCTCGCTGCGCTTCTCGCCGGCCTTTGCCGCCGCAGCCCGCTCCTCAGCGCGGCGGTGCACCACGGCCAGTTCGGCGGCCAGGCGGGCAGACTCGGCGGCGGCACGCTCTGCCTCAGCGCCGCGCTCCCCGGCAGAGCTCTGCGCCTCGGCCAGCCGCCCCTCCAGTGCCTGCACTGCCGCCTCGTGCGCCTGCAGCTGCTGCGTGCGCACCGCCAGGCCCAGCCGCTCATCCTCCAGCTGCTGCTTGGTGCGCTGCAGGACAGCTTCCGCCTCTGCTGCCTCCTGCTGCAGCCGGGCCACGGTGGACTCCAGCTCGGCAGCCCGGCTGCTCTGGGCCACGGCTGTCGCCTGGGCCTCTTCAAGGTGGGCCTGCAGCGAGGCGATGGCGGCCTCCCGGTCGCCAACCTGCAGGGTTCGAGGAGAGGCTGATACGCTCTGGTAAGGCCGGGTTGGCGACCAATAAATGACCAGAAGCCGGCGCTGCCACCATGCCCTCTGCTCACCTATGGCTCAGCCGCCCTAACCCGCCCATCATTGCCCACGCATATGCCTGCCAACACGACAAGCTCACAACGATGCCCTTGCTCCCACACACCTGCTGCTTGGCTGCCGCCAGCGCCTCCTCTGCACAACCCAACTGGGTTGCAAGGCTGCCAGCCTCAGCCGTCCGCTCAGCTGCCTCTTCTTCGAGGCGAGCGGCTTGCTGTGTGCACTTAGCCAGCTCTTGCTCCAGCTCAGACATTGAGGACTTGAGCTCTGCAGGGAGGCCAGGCATGATGGCAGTGCGCAGGCAGCCCGCAGTTGGATACAACGGCGGCGCTGCTCTGCCTGCAGGCCGACTTGGCAATACCCACCGATGCAGATTTGAGCGACAGCAAAACCCTTCCCACCTGCAACAGCGGCGCTCTTGGCCTTGCTGGCCGCGCGCGTCGCTGCCAACTCTTGCATCAAGTCTGTGACACGCGCATCCATCTGTTCACAGCTGCTGGCCTTTGCCGCAGCCTCTGACCGTGCCTCTTTGAGATCCTCCTCCAATGCTGCAACCTGCTTTGCCAGCTGGCGTGCTACCACCTCGGCATCTGCCACCGCAGCGCTGCCGGCCTCCGCAGCGGCTCGCGCTGCCTCCAGCTCAGCGTCCAGGGCAGCTAGCTGCTGCGCCTGCTGCGCTGCCTCGGCCTGCAGGGCCGCCACCTCCTCAGCCCTGGCATCAAGGGCCTGCTGCAGCTGCGCCGCCTCGGCGGCAGCCTCGGCGGCCACGCGCTGCGCCTCGTGCAGCTGCTGCTCCCGCTCCTCCTCCTGCGGCCCAAGGGGGCCGGTTGGAGGGTGCACAGGGTCCCCACACACCCGCGCATGCTCTCCGAATGCGCAGGCACCTTCACAAGTGCAATACGATGAGAGGACACCAGCGCCCCACGGCCTCCTGCCCACCTTTTCCTTGAGCTCCTCCACCTCAACAAAGCTGGCCTGGGCCTCCTCCAGGGCCTGGCTCTGCGCCTGCAGCCGCTCCTGCACCATGCTCATGGAGGCCTGCACAGGAGCAACAGGTGCAACGGAGAGCCACAGGCTCACAAGGGCTGCAGGGTTGCAGGCAACCAGAGCAGGCGCTGCCAGGCACGCTCCCCACAGGGACGTGCGCAAGGCATATTGGCAGCCACCTGGCAGATGCACATGAGGGCATGACCAAGCAGGCAGGCACGCAGCGCAACGGCGGGCCGGCCTCGCGCCTTGAGCTGCTCCATGTCCATTGTGGTCGACTGCAGCGCGCCCGCGGTCTCTGCCAGCTCGGCGTCTGCGCCATCCTGCTGCGCCCGCAGGGCCTCCAGCTCAGCCTGCAGCCTGGCGCGGGCCTGCTCCGCCACCGCCAGCTCAGCAGACTGGCGTGCTCGGTCGCGGCGCAGCGTGCTCAGCAAGTTCTCCAGCACGTCCACCTCCGCCCGCGCGTCTGCCAGCTGCTTGGCAAGGTCGGCGCGCGTCGCAGCCGCCTGGGAGGATGCCTCGCTCAGCGACGCGTTTGCTGCAGGAAGGAGGAGAAGGCAGCAGCGCGAGCATGCTTGGGGGTTGCTGCCTGTGCTCAGCAGCTGCACATGGTGACGCACTGCACGTGAAGGCTGTGCCCTCCCTGGCTGCGCATAGTCCCCACCCCACGCCCTCCTTGCCTGCCGCCTCCTTCTCTAGGTTGGCCAGCACCTCAGCATGCCGTGTATCAAGCTGGGCATGCTCCTGCAACAGCAAAAGCCGTTGTGCAGCTCAGAATTCACCACACAGGGCCGGCGCTAGACCTTCAGCCTGTCTGCAATTGGGCGGCCGATGACCCAGCGCAAAGAAGCATGTTGTGCCAGCCACTCTGGCTGGCTGCCTCAAAAGGTGCCTGGCAATCAACTGGGGACTGCAGGAGGCTGGCAGAGGCTCAGACAGCTAACGGAATATCCCTTTTGCCACTTCCAGCAGTACTTGCCAAACAGGCTTGCCTGCATGAGCTGGGCGTGCTCCTGCACGAGGCGTGCGTGCTCGCGCTTGAGCTGCGCACGGTGTTGGCTCTCAAATGCAGCTGTTGCCGCTGTGCGCATGGCCTCCTGCTGAGCAATGAAGCAAGGGGCATCTAGCAGAGCAGCATCGTGTGCATCGCTTCGCAAATGTGTGCTGCACAGCCATGCACGCTCCAGCTCCTTTCCAGCCACTGCTTCTGTTGGACCCAAGCATCAAGCAGACAACACCTGGCCTGCCTCCGTACCTCTTTGAGCTCTGCAATCTGCCGACGCAGCCCATCAAGCGTGCTGTCGGAGGCGGAGCCGGCCGCCTCCCTTGCTTCAGCCAGCTGGCGCTGCAGCTGCGCCGCCTCGGTGGAGCGCTCCCGCAGCTGCTGCTGCGCTGCAGCGGCGCGACTGCAGGCCTCCTCCTTGCTGCTCCGAATGGCCTCCAGCTCCTCCCTCGAGCTGGACACCGCCGCCCTGAGTTCCGCTATTCGCTCATGCTCCCCACCCGCTGCGCTGCGCACACTGTCCAGCTCCATGCTGCAAATGCAGGGTGGGCGGTTGGGGCGGGGGGAGGCCAAGATGCAAGTCCAGGGTCGGCTGATCAACAGAGTGGGCATGGCAGCCCAGCAGAGGTGCCAGGATGAATCCGGACACTGCCGACACGCATGTGGCTAGGCAGCAGACACAAGTGACGTGCGGCCGCCGCCACAAGTCTGCAAACCCACCTGAGCTCCCCGTTGCGCTTTGCCAGGGCCTGCAGCTCGGTGTCACGCTCTGCCAGCGCCTCTGCCAGCTGCTGCGCCGTCTCCTGCAGGGCAGCCCGCTTGCTGCGCAGCGAGGCGATCTGCTCACTGTTGGAGGCCATAACAGTGGCGGCATTTGCAGAGCGCACCTCGCTGCTGGCCAGCTGCAGACGAGGAAGAGGTGAGGGGGGAGATGAAGAAGTGAGGGTGAGCAACACTTGCAGGCAGGGCTGCAGCATGCCCCCTTCCCGGGCCCTCTCTCGCCTTGCGCTTGAGCTCATCCCGCTCTGCCACCAGCTCCCTGTTCAGCCGCAGCAGGCGCTCGTGCTGGTCCTGCATCGCCACCTGCGTCGCCTCCACCACAGCCAGGCGCTGCTGCACCTCCTTCTCGCTGCGGAACATGGCAGGTGAGGCTGCGCATGTCAACCATTGCATACACAAGTACTGAGACCCTCTGCCTGCATTTGCTAGCTGAAGCTGGCAGCATGGGCGGCTGCACCTCCCAGTTTTGCGCAACCTTGGAAGGTGTCGAGCTCAACTGCACTCACCTGTGCTGCTTGCTGCTCCTGGCCTGCGCATCACGAGCAGCCAGCTGCGCCTGCAGCAGCTCAATCTCGCGCTCCCTCGCTGCCACAGTGGCTGCCTGCTCAGCAGCGGCAGCAACGGCAGCCTCCTCGCTTGTCGCCCGCTGCGCAGCCTCAGCAGCCAGCCCCTGCAGCTCAGCAGTCCGCTGTTGGAGGTCTGCCTCCACCTCGCTGTGGGCCTGCTCTGCTGCCGACAGTGCAGAGGCCAGCTCCCTTGCCCGCGCCTCGGCCGCCGCGGCCGCCTCCTCGGCCAGCTGCACCTGCATGTCCTTGCCATGACTGGCTGCCTCAAATGCATCCCGCTCTCTGCAAGCAGGTGAGCAAAGAATCCAGGTGAGCTGAACACGAGCCCACCATCAGGGCTTGTAGGGGGACTTGTGATTGCCCATAGCACGCTTGGCGCAGCCTTGGATGGCCAGGCACTCACTGCCTGAGCCGGCCCAGTTGCTCCTGCAGGCGCCGCGTGCGTCCCTCCAGCTGCTCATTTATTGCCAAGGATGCTGCAAGGTCCGTGCCATCCTCGCTGGTGTTGGGGTTGCCGCCAGCCGCATGCCCGCGCAGCACAGCCACCTCGGCACGCAGACGAGCAATTTCAGCGGCCATCTGCAACTTGGCCGAGAGAAATTTTGTTCAGTCGGTGAGCTGCAAGCTGCCAGCCTATCAACAGTAGAACGCCACCGGGGCATAGTCGGTGACAGGGGCCAGGGGACGTGTGGCATACCACGCTGGGCGCAGCGCCTGTGCCGCTGCCGGTGCCAGGGACCCCTGCAATGCTGTGTACACGCACCCCTGCAATGCCGGTGGCGCACCTCCACCGCCGACTGGCTGACGTCCTCGTTGACGCGCGCTTGGTTCTTGACCTGCTTGGCGCGCGCCGCAAACTTCAGGGTGTTGGCGGTCTCCGCCAGCGAGGACGCGGTGGGAGCGATGGTAGGTATGATGACTGCAGATGAGAGCGGCAGGCAGGTCCGTGATCATGTTTTTGCAATCTTGCCAGCAGATCATGTGATCCTAGGCTGAGATCGGCCCCAACAGCCTCCAGCCCTCCCCGCCAACCTGTGCGGCTGTTGCCCCCCAGCGATTCGCGCAGCAGCAGCGTGAGTTTGGACTCGCGGTATGGCACGTGGCTGGAGCCCTCGGTGAGCTTGTTGATCACCTGTAGAGAGGAGAGGCGCCACCTGGGTGACGGCAGAAGGCACATCATGCTGCACGTGCAGAGGAGTTGCCGAGCATGCCTGCAAGCTGCGCCTTTGTTGGCAATTACGCAGTGCACTCATCCCAATGTGTACGGTGCAAACCCTTGGCTGACCTGGCCGAGCGTGAACAGGCTCTTGTTGATGGCCTGTGCCTCCTTGAGGCGGTCGCCCTCTGTCTCGGCCGCTTTTTGCCGCTCGCTGCCTGCGGGGAAGGCAGCAGAAGGGGGCGCAAACTTGGACAAAGCCTGCAGCTGGCAAACTTGGCTACAAACAGAATTCTGACGATTCATGACTTGCTCAGAAGCAGAAGAAGGGCTCAAGGGGTGCAGGCAGCGGAGAGCAGCATTGCAGCAGCTTGCCTGCCAGGTCGACCAGGCTCAGAGTGCTGCGCCGCCGCACCACGCCGGTCCCCTCCTCCACGCTCTGGCTCTCGATGCGGCACTGCAGCAGCATGTGGCTGCGCGAGCTGGTGTCGTTCAGGCGCGTGGTGGCGGTGTGGCGCGACGCGGCGCCCCGCACCAGCAGGCGCAGCACCTCCTCCACTGCGGGTGCAGGGGCAGTGGCAGCGGTGGGCTGGGTGGGCGGGTGAGTGGAATGGGGAGTTAGACGGGCAGGATGCGCTTGAACATTGCTGCTGCACTGCTTGTAGGGCCCATCAGCTCGCCTTCTGACTTCAGCAGAAGCTGCCAGTCGGTCCCACCCGCCTGCTGGCTCACCACTGGCCACTGTGTGCCACCCCACGCCCTCCAGGAAGACGCCCGCCTGCTTGTCCTCCCGCAGTAGCACGCGCTCGCTGCCTGGTGTGCCCAGGAGGTCGGTGATCTGCAGTGGAAGGAGCGTGACGCACCCTGGGGGTGCCCACCCATGAGGCCACAACTTGCAAGCCACTGCCTGCGCACAGCCTGCCTGTTCAACTTCTGCGACTGCAGCAGTGCCCAGCTGCCCCATCCGGCTGCCTTGGGATCATTAGATTAGGAGGTCAAAGGACCGTGCAGCCCACCTGCTCCTTGTAGATCTCAACCAGGGCCACTGCAACCGCAAAGGTCACCTCGCGCCCCTGCCGGCGCTCCCCTTCCAGCTCGCGGATGCGGCGGAACAGGTGCGCAAATGTGCGCGGGATGAGGCCTGCGCCTTCGGGCAGCGCGCCGGGGCTTTCAGAGCCCACAGTGCCACCATCCGCCAGCTCGCCGAGCATAGTGTGGGTCTTGCCTGAGCCAGTCTGCACAGCAAGGCGCCGCAGGTGACGGCAAAGTCAAGGGCGTGGAAGGCACTGCACCCCATGTGTCTGCTTTCTCTCTCTCTCTCTCACACACACACACAGACTGCACTCGCCCCTCCCTCCCAAGGCAACATGCACTTTAATAACCGCCGCTGATGTTGCACCTGTCCGTAGGCGAATATTGTTGAGTTGAAGCCGGCAAGAGCATTTTCGACAATCGGACGCCCCACCACCTGTTGCAGAGGGACCAAGGGGTAGTGCCAATTGTTGTCGTGGGAGTGCCAATTTGTTGCATTTGCATGTTTATTGCCCCATCCAAACTGACAGTCAAACCGACGGTTCAGTGCAGCGCCCGTCTCTTACTTTGAACATGTGCTCCTGCGAGGTGCCAGGCCCGGCGACGTGGTCGAGGGTGAAGTAGGTTGCCTCAGGTGACGACTGCAGGGTGAGCGTGTCTACGCCAGTGTGCAGCACGCACAGCGGTTCGCCTGCCTCGCGCCCCGGTGCCGGCGGCCGTATCCTGACGACCACCTGCGGCATCCAGGCAGGGAGCAGGGGGAGTGTCAGCGCTCCCGACCCCGGTAAGATGGTGCCGATGAGTCTTGTGCTCTGCCAAGCTCCCTCTTCTTCCAGCCTCGCCTTGACGCGGTCATCTGCGGGCTGATGCTGTTGTTGATGTGACGATGCACCGCATCTGGGCGATGCAGCAGCAAAGAGCGGCTGGCGCTGCGTGAACAGATGCGGTGTTGTGGCGGCTGAGCCCGGACTGAACAGCGTCTGCGGGGGGGCAAATGATATGAAGGGCATTGCTGGCCGTAGAGCGTGTAGCAAAAGGGCAATCCAAACATACTTTTTTGATGTGCGAAACCAACCAGAAGCAAAGGTTGCATCTTTCACGGCATGCTCATCGGCGGAGGCGGCGCCAGCAAGCTCCTGCCTGCCCCCGCTGTCGCAGGTCACCGGTGCAGCTCACCGGCAGCGGCCCGGTACAGGCTACATTCAAAACTCCAAGAGGCTTGCGGGCCGTCGCTGGAGTCTTGAAAGCGGAGGAAGGAACACCTTCTCTGTCGCCGGCTGTCCCCATTTCTCGGAGTTTGGACTACAACTGGACAGTCATACTGCAAAGCACTCAGAAAGCGAGAATAGGACTGCAGATCGACAGCCAACCGCACAACTTGTGTCATAAAAAGGCTGCTGGGCGTGCTGGGCTTGCTTGGTGTCGAGTGAGAAGGAATGTCGCGTTTGTATGGCGCATTGTGGTCTTTAAAGTATCAGTGACGTTTTCCTGAGCCCAGACGCCTCCCGTTCGGCGCAGAAGCTTTTGCTCACGCTTTGTGCGCCCGTTCTAGTCACTGCACCACAGGAGGGACTGGGCGCAAGATGAAAGGGGCGCACGCAAGCGCCTGCAGGCCCAGCAAGCCCGCCCTGGTGGTGGGCTGCAGCCGCCGCTCCCACGCTGCCGCCGCCGGTCGGCTCTCGACGACGGCCCCGCCGCCTGCAAACATGCCCAGCCTGCGGCGGCCGCTCCCTCTTCAGTGGCAACGGCAGACATCACGGCTGATACTGCGGCCCCTGGTGTCAGCAGCAGCTTTGGCTGGGGCGGGTGCGCCTGCAGCACCCGGCGTCGAGGCGCAGGAGCCCGCGCCGCTGCGCTCTGCGGCCGTGAAGCTGGCCATCGAGACGCTGCGCCCCGACTGGCCCCTGCTGCTGGTCACCACTGTGTCTTTGGTCGCCACAATCGCGTTCACGTTGCTGTTCCCAATGGCGATGGGCCAGGTGTTTGATGTGGTTCGGGCCCACGGCGGCCTGGCCAGCGCCGCCAGCGGGCCCGCCGGTGCAGCGGTCAACCCCTTCAGCCACGCCGCAGCAGCCGCAGCACCCAGCTCCTTCCAGGCCGCCCTGCTGAAGCTGGCCGCCTGCCTGGTGCTGTCGGCCACGGGCAACGCGCTGGTGGCGTACCTCAGCACCATTCTGGGCGAGCGCTTTGGGCACCGGCTCAAGGGCCGGCTCATGCAGGTGCGGCTGGCGCGCGCCGCCGGGGCGCGAGGGCAGGATGCTCGCGCATCCTGCGTACCCCGTAGCCCTGCGTAGTGCTGAGCACACCACTGCTGCCCCTGCTCGCGCCTTGTCTTCCCCATGCACCCCCAGTGCACTGCCCTACCCCCCCTGCTGCCGCCCCCCGCCTGCAGACCATCATGGCGCAGGAGCAGCCGTTCTTCGACGCCACCACCAAGGGCGACATCGTGTCCCGCCTCACCCTGGACGTCCAAGTGCTGCAGGCCACGGTGGCGGGTGCGCGCGCGCTGCCTTCCCTCGCTGCCGTTTGCCGGCATGGGGGTGGCCGCAAGCACGGCATGCCCAGCACCAAGCTGTGCTTCCCCTGCGCTGCGCTCGGCCAGCTTCTCTCCAGGCTCGCTCCACACCCCTGGCCGCCATAACCCCCCCCCACACACACTCCACCCCCAACCCCAGACTTTATTGGTCAACGCGGGTTCCGCTCCATCTTTGAGGTGCTGGGCGCGGTGTCCGTGATCTGCGTGCAGCAGCCGCTGCTGGCACTCGTCTCCCTGGCCATCACCCCGCTGCTCTCCCGCCTGCTGCGTGCCGTCGTGGTGCGCTCCTCCGCCATCATCTTCAGCCGGCAGCAGGTGAGGGGCGGGGGTGCGGTGGGGGTGGGGGGCCCTCTCCGGTGCTCTGCTGCCGGCGTTTTTGGCGGGGCGTGTGCCACACCTTTGTACCCGAGCCAAAGATGAAGGCGTGCACCTGCCCCCTCTCCTTCTCTGGCAGGTGGCCGCCCAGGCGCTGGACTTTGCGTCGGAGCGGCTGTCCCAGGTGCAGACCGTGCAGGTGTTTGCGCAGCAGGAGCGCGAGGCTGCCGCGTTTGCTCGGCTCAGCGATGGCGCCTACGAGATGAGCCGCAAGTATGCCCTGTTCCAGGTGGGGGCGGGCCATCGTGAGCGGGAGGTTTCTGGGGCAATCAGTTGCGGAGCAGTGAGGTGGCAGTGAGGTGGCAGTTGGGACAGCAGGCAGGCAGGCAGGCAGGCTGGCAGGCAGCCTGCCCCGCCTGCTCCTGTGTGCTTCGTCGCTTGCCCACGAGATTTTCCCACCAACCGTGACGCTGTGCCCTGCCCTGCTGCAGGGCATCGTGGAGGGCGCGGGCCGCCTGGCGGTGAACGTGGGCACGGTGGCGCTGCTGGGATTTGGCGGCATGCTGGTCATACACAACAGGATCAGCGTGGGGGCGCTGCTGGCAGGTGGGCAGGGACCATCCTTATGGGGCAAGCGGGGGGATGGCAGGTGGGGCATGAAGCAGCGTTGCGGTTGCTCTGTGGGTGCTCTTGACGTCCAAGAGTGCAACTGCTTCCCCTTGCTGAGCTGCGCTTTGTCCTCTGCTGGCTTTGCCACCTAATCCACCTCTCACCGCTGGACCTGGTGTCGACCGGCGCAGTGAACGTGCTCAACCTGTTCATCTCTGTCGGCCTGTCCTCCGCGGCGGCCTCCCTGGGAGAGCTGGGCAAGGCGATGGGGGCTCTGGAGCGCATGGCGCAGCTGGTCACGCCCAGCCAGGCAGCAGCCGGCAGCAGCAGTGGCGGCGATGTTGGCGGTGGCATTGTCGGCAGCAGCGAGGCAGCCCTCACCAGCACCAGCGGTGAGGCGGTGCATGGCAGCAGCAGCAATGGCGGCAGCAGCGGCAGTACCTCTTGCAGCCCAGCAGCAGCAGCAGCAGCAGCAGAGCAGCCAGAGGCCAGCAGCAGTGGACGAGTCGAGTTTCGGGACGTGTGGTTCAAGTACCCAGGCGCGGCCGACTGGGCAGTGCGGGGCCTGAACATCACGCTCCTCCCGGGCCAGGTGCGCGCATGGCGGCACTCTAGGGGGTCTCCATGACAGGCCACGGCCCCGGGCTCACCACCCCTGCTAGCTGGCGGCAGAGGCAATTCCAGCCGTGCTGGCTGCCTAGCCTGCATTTGTGTCGAGCTGAGCCCCAGTGCCTGCTCCTGCGCCTGCACACCTTGCTCTTCCCCTGCCTTGCCTCGCTGCAGACAGTGGCGCTTGTGGGCCCCTCTGGCGGGGGCAAGTCCACCATTGCCGCGCTGCTGCTGGGGCTGTACCGGCCGCAGCGGGGGGAGATCCTGGTAGATGGCGCCCCGCTGCCGGCTGCGGGGCAGGGCGGCACCGGCGCGGCGGCGGTGGGCATGGCAGCGGTGCTGCAGCAGCCGATGCTCATGTCGGGCAGCGTGACGCAGCAGATCAGGTGGGCACGGGGGCGCGTGCGGCACCGGCGCTCAGAGGGCATGCCAAGCAAGGGGCAAGAAGGTCCACCTGGTGAAGCCCCTGTTGCGCCCTGCTTTGGACCAAACCGATGCGGCCCGTCGGGCCGGCCATGCCATGCTGAGGCCTCAGCCCCGGGTGGTTTCCCCTCATCCTCTCCCTCATGCAGCTACGGCAAGCCAGGTGCCACCCACGAAGAGATCCTGGCAGCGGCTCGGGCAGCCCATGCCGACGAGTTTGTGCGCCAGGTGAGGGCCCGTGGCCAGCGGGCGAAGCCCGAGAGTCAGAGCAGGGATTGCTGTGCCGGGGCGTGGCATGCGGGAGCCGCCAGTCCTGCCTACGCCTGTGCCCGCTGGCGCCTGTCCCTGTGCAGCTGCCCCAGGGGTACGACACCGAGGTGGGGGAGCGCGGCCACGCGCTCAGCGGCGGGCAGAAGCAGCGGCTGGCCATCGCGCGCGCCCTGCTGCTGCAGCCCAAGGTGCGTGCAAGGGCAGGGCTGGTATGGGCACACCTGCGCGTGCTGCCTGATGCCGTTGAGCGTTAATTTGAAGCAGTATCTGTCCTGGCCTCCCGCCTGCGTGCATGCCCAGGCCTTGCTCACGTGCCTGTGCACCTTGCGCCGCCCGCCAGCAGATACTGGTGCTTGATGAGGTGACCTCCGCCCTAGACGTGACCAGCGAGCGATACATCAACGACACGCTGCGCCACCTGGCGGCCACCAAGCTGATCATCGCGCACCGGTGAGCGCCTCGCGCGCGCCGCTGCGCTGCGGGGCCCCGCCATGCCCTGGGCCCCGCCCCGCGCCCGCCGCCGCTGCTGCGAGCGCTACGCCGGTTCGGTGAGCACCATCCATGCATTCGCCTGCGCGCCTTCCTTGCATCCTGCAGGCTCAGCACGGTGCGGCGCGCCGACCTGATTGCTGTGGTGGAGGGCGGGCAGATTGTCGAGGCTGGCTCCCGGGAGCAGCTGCTGGCGCTGCCTGACGGCATCTTCAAGCGGCTCGTCAGCACGGCAGAGCTGGGCTATGCCGAGGGTGGCGTGCCTGACAGCAGCAGCAGCAGCAGCGATGATGAGGCGGCATCAGTTGCTGGCAACCAGGCGCGGGCGGAACCCGTGGCGGCAGCCTGATTGGGTTGCCTTCATGAAGCAAAGTGGGGCCCATGCCACCCTGCCTCAGACAAGTCTGTACGCCTTGACCTTGCCTGCGTGAACTCAATAATGGTCAATTCATTTCCTCTGGACTGCCGAATGCATGAGCGATCCCATCTGGCAGGTATGCCTCTCCTCCTCTCACAGATCCCGTTTTTCCACATTTTGTTTCCCAGCTTTTTTCTCACACGCTGCACCCGATTTCAAATCTTCAAATCTGATTGCAATATCAGGGAGAACCCGCATTGGACACGCTGCCATGCTGCTGCGTCCTGCTGGCACGCCTGGCCCATGACAGCATGGCTCACTGCTCGCCCAAGAACGCCTGGGGTGTTAACAGCTGCGTCCTTGCCACCGCTGCCATGCTGTGGGTGGCACCGTCCGTACACCCCTCGCGCTTGTTGACTCGCTCCACATCCACAGCAGCCCGCCCAAGCAGCGCGCTTACACACAGCATGCGTGCACTCATCGTTAGCAGGGGCGCCGCTCAGTTTGGAGGGGTGCGGCTTCACAGCGCCTTGTCCCAGCCGGGGGCCATGACCATGGGCCCAGCCACCTCGCGCATCTTCTCCTCCCCGTACAGCTCCCGCACCAGCGCCAGCGCAAACTCAAACGCCGTGCCCGGGCCCCTGCAAGGGCAGCAGGGCGCGCAGAGCAGCTCCAGTGAGTGCCAGGGCAGCAGGTGCAGAGCCCCTGGCTCGGCCCCTAGGCAATCTGGCCCCGGGCGCCCCTGCACCACCACCCCCCCACACATGCACACACATCACCACCACTCCAACCCCCGGCTCTCGCGCGCCTGCTGGTCACCAGCTTGCCATCCACCACCACCCGCTGCTCCACCGCTTCCTGGTTGGACAGCTTGGCGGAGAATGCGGGGTGGGAGGTGGCCCGCTTGCCAGCCAGGATGCCTGCGGCAGGAGCGCGCAGGTGAGGGGGTCAAGGTGTGCACGTGCGCAGGCAGGCAGGCAGCACCGCCAACCCAGGGAGCAGAGGCTGCGGCCACCGGGCTGCACCAGGGCTGCGAGAGCACTGAACAGCTTGCTGGCTCTCTATACTGCACTGCCGAGCCACCCAAATATTGCCAACCTGCCCGTTGCCCCGCCCTGCATTTGGCGTGCACGTTCCAAGGTCTGCTCTGCACTGGCTCTTCCGGCCCAGCACAGTCCCCCGGGTCCAACCCACCCTGCGGCTCAAATGCCACTGCTGGCGTCGCGCAAATGGCGGCATGCAGCTTATCGTCAGCCTTCTGCTTGTCGGCAAATGAGAGTGGAGCAGTCGGCGAGTGAGAGTGGAGCAGAGGGCAGGCGCGCCATTGACGGCCGGCCTCTCGCGCTGCCTCCACAAGTGGAGACGTGCCAGGCAGGCAGGCATACACACAGGTTACTCAGCCAAGATAATCAGGTATGCTCGATGAACATCGTCTGCAGAGGAGCCGCGCACCTGCTTGGCAACCAGCTCGGTAAGCGCGGCAGAGTCGCGCAGGCGCTCAGCGCCCGGCATGCCTCCCTGGCAGGGGGTTCCGGGAAGAGGAGAGTAGCAGCCACGTGATGAGGATGTGCTGGGCTCCCAGCCTGGGCAGAAACGACAGACCGGGCAGACCTTATTCTGGCCCTTGCACGGTCTGAAGACTGCGAGCCAAGGCAGCAGGGAGGCCTGTGCTCACCGGCAGCGCAATCAGGTCGAAGCTCTCCCCGGTGCAGTCTGCGATGCTCTTGTCGGCAACAATCTTGACCTGGCGGGAGCATTCCACGGTCAGGCTGTCCTCCACGGATGCGACGGTTACCTGGACAGATAGCAGATGGTGACGAAACGGGGGATGGGGAGTGATCGCTCAGCAGCGGCGACTCGCGGACATCGGCGTCAGCGGGCGCACGGCTCCCAAGCGCATGGCAGCAGAGCAGGCATTCACCAAAGTGCTTGCCCCGTGGCTCACCTCTGCACCCGCACGGCGCAGCACATCGATGGTGATCACCTGCACGAAATGCCCAGTGGCTTGAGCACCAACAAGGCGAGCTGCCAGCCCCAGCCGCCGGTGCCCGCTCCGTCACTGCCGCCCCTGCATCTCCAGCAGCCGCGGCCGCCCGATCATGCCGGATCTCAACTCACCGCCTCCATCTCCTCGCTGCCATTGCCGATGGGGACCAGCACCCGCTTGGCTGCCATGGCCGCGATGGTTCGGCGCCCAGCTGCAAGTTTTGCGGCTGCAAAGGGCCGGGTTGCGAGCCGAGAGGCAGGTGCGAGGACTGAGCCACGGATCATTGCAGGCCGATGCACTTGAAGGGGCGGCGACAGCGGTCGGCACCGCCCCTGCCTGCTGTCCTGCTGTGCCGGGTGTGCTGCCGCACCAACTCAACACGTTGGCACGCTTATCATCAAGCCTGGACTGCATAGAACGTGGACTGCAGGAGAGAGGCAGTGAGGCCCTACCCTGCAGGCCTGGTGAGGATTGCTCGGCGGATGGCGGCACGGCTCTGCTAACGGGTGTTGCATGTTGGGGTCATCCATCAGGCAGTGGGCAATGGCCTGGCGTGGGGCCAGAAAAAGAATCAGCAACGAACGAACGAACGAAAGCAGTGCGGGGGTAAATCTGGACATGCGGTGTCGGTGGAGTGGGTGGGGCGCAGCATAATCTTCTCACAAACAGGACAAGGCAAGGGGTCAACAGGCGGTGGCAAGGGGAGCGGCGGCGCAAAGGCCTGTGAGGAAGCTAGAGCTTCAGCAGGACAGGAGAGGTGGTACAGGACGGGCGGGGACGAGGAGTTGCAAATGTGGGCACAGCAAGGCTGCAAGCAAAAGCCCGATCAGCACAGCCAGCTGGGCTCATGCCTTGACCGTCTTCTTGGCGGTGCCGGCCACCGTCTTCTTCACAGTGCCCGTCCTGGTGCCCGCAACGGTGGCAGCCTTGGGCTTGGCCTCCTTGCTGCTGAGGAGGCCGCTCACGACGCTGCCAGCCGCCAGCACGCCCACCAGCTCCGCGGCAGCCACCGTGGCGGCCTGGGTGGCGGGCGAGCCAAGGCTCACGCCAGTGGCAGCGGCGCCGGCAGCGACACCGGCAGCGGCGCCGGCAGCAACAGCTGGCGCGGCAGGCGCGGAGGGCGCTGGGGTGGGCTTCTGGAACACAAAGGCGGGCTTGGCGGGGGCCGGGGCGGGGGCGGGCTCGGGCGCGGGCGCCGACTGGGCGGCCTTGAAGGCGGCAGCAGCAGCCGCGGCAGCTGCGGCAGTGGCGGCCGCCTGCTTGGCGACCTCATCCTTGGAGGCAGCCGCCTTGGGCTTAGCAGCAAACTTGGGCGCGGGCGCAGGCTTGGCGGGCGTGGGCTTGGCAGGCGCGGGCTTGGAAGCCGCAGGCTTGGGGGCAGGCTTGGCGGCAGCCCTGGGGGCGGGCTTGGCGGGCTTGGCGGGCTCGAGCTTGGCGCCCGGGATGGGCTTGGGTTCCAGCGTGATGCCCTCAGGCACAATGCCCTGCAGGGGCCGGGGCCAGGGCCCGCGCGGCTTAGAACCGAGGCGCTGGGTCCTCCGCCGAACATCCAGGGTACGAGGGATTGTGCAGACAACGTGTGATACCCAGGCTGCCAAGCATGCAGCTGGTGAGACAAGACACGAGCACATGGTGTTGGGGAGACACCCGCCAGACAGCAAATCCTCGTCTGCACAGCACAGCAGCCCCAGACCGGCCGGAATGCTGCTGCCCCCCAACCCCAACCCCACCCCACCCCCACCATTCCCGCGCTACCCACCGTGGTGCCCTTGCTGACGCCACCCGACAGCTTGAAGGTGCTGTTGCTGCTGCTGCTGCTGCTGGAGGCCTTGGCGGCCGCCGGCTTCTTGGGAGCCTCCTTCTTGGGCTTGGGGGCCTCCGTTCTTGGGGGGGGCTGCCTTCTTGGCCTCCTTCTTCTTCTTGCCGGCCTTGGTGTCGGGGGCCGAGGTGGAGGCCAGCTTGCGGGCCTCCGCGTAGCTCACGGCCGGCTCGGCCTTGGCCTTGGGCTTGAGCACCACCTTGGAGGTGGCCAGCAGCTCCTCCTGCATTGGTGCCAGTGCACTCGGGCTACGTGGGTGTACTTCCCTGCTTGCTCAGCGGCAGCGGGGGACACCCGCGTTATGCCTGCACGGCCCGCCGTGACGCGGTCGGTGCAGGCCTTCCGGCCGTTGGCCCCGACAGATCCACTTTCTGGCGGGCCTGCTGGGTTTGCTTTCCCCCCTTATACTCACGAGCGAAGGCTCAGCAGTTGCGGCCAGCGCGGGCGCTGCAGAGCCAGCAACAAGCACAGCAGCGAGCGCTGCGGCTGCGGCACGCTGCGCCAGGCTGCTGGCCTCCTCGGCGCTGCGGGGACAGAAGTGTCAGCGGGAGTGGATGGATGTCAAACATTGGCTGCCAACAGTGCTCGCACTTGGCTGACAAGGCATGGCAAGCTCACGTAGCCTGCAGTGTGAAGCCAGTGCAGGCGCAGTCGGCCGCTGCCTCCCCGCAAGCGCCGGGTTGAGTGCAGGCACAACGTGGGTAGGCCCGCGTGGGGGCCATTTCGCACTCACTGGGCAGCGCGCACCACAACCGTTTGTGCCCGAGCCGGCCGGCGGCTCACAGCCGCAGAGCTCGACAGGGCAGGCGCCCGCTGCAGAGTGGAGGAAGCCTGCATCGCCGCGAAACTCCCGACACCCAACCTTGAGCCCGAATGGACGATCGGGGGTGCTCAACCCTGCCCGATGGGGTGCGCTGGTAAAGATGGTGGGATGCAAGACACGCCCAGCAGCACCCTTCCTTGGTTCCTCCGCTGCCCAGTCGAAGCACAATTTACAGATCATCGAGGAGGCCAAGAGCCTTGTCCCCGCCCGATCGCCCTCAGCCGCCTGCTGCCGCAGCTGTCCCGTCGCCGCGGTAGCCCTGCAGCTCGCGCAGCTGCTCATCGTGCATGACCAGCATGGCCTGCGTCTGCATTCGAGGAGGAAGCAAATGCTTACCAATCTGAAAGTGGAGATACGCGGCCGCAACGAGGTTTGGTTGCACGCACGCCACTGCGCTGTAGCCACGGTGGCATGTGCCGCTTCTACCGGCCTCCCCATGCAAGCCAGCACCCTGGCCCCCGTTGCTCACTGTGCACAGCGTGGCTTCCAGTTGCTCCACCCGCTGCAGCAGCTCCAGCACGAGACCAGGGTCCGTGCCTGCTACGCCGCCTGCCATTGACCCTCCGGCCAGCCCGCCGCTGCCTCCGGCCATCCGCGGGTCTCGCGGCTGGCCCTGCTGCTGCTGGTGCTGCTGCGCTGCCACAGCTGCGCTGCTGCTCCCGGCCCCTGCCGGGGCTCGCACTTCCGCTGCCCCCAGCTCATAGCTGAGGCAGCAGGCATCCTCCAGACACAACAGGCTGAGCGCCGGGGCCAACGCTTGAGGCAGCTGGGTGTAGAGCCGACCCACGGCGGCGCCGCAGGGCACGCAGCACACCGAAAAGTGCACACTGCTCTGCTGGTCTGCGCTGGCTGTGGGGATGGAGTCCACCCGCACTTCGGTGGCACCTGGAGGGGTGGGATTGAGGGGAGGGACGGGGTTGGAGGAGGGTGATGGCGGGGCAGGGGCAGTGGCGGGGCACGGCTGCAGGCGCTTGGGCACGGCGCTGCATGTTGGTTGAACGTCCGCCACCAGGGCTGCAGCGCAGCCTTCTGTACAACTTGACACTGCATGAATACAGCAGTATGCAAACTGATGGCTCGGTGCATGCCTGCCTCTGGCCTGCAGTGCTGCCCGCGGCGAGTGGCGCCCACCTCGCAAGCACACAAAGCGGGCGCCGTCGGGCGCCTGCATGCTGCACGCAAAGTCTGTGCTATCGCCCAGTATGGTGCGGCAACCACGGCATTGAAACACAAGGTGCCCAGGGGTGTGGAGGTGCAGCGAGGTGATCGACATGGGGCTTGGGAAGCACACCAGAGGTGATCGCGATCGCCTACAGCCTCTAGACCTCGAGTGATCACCAGGGGCTGTCCCATGCTCGGGTTTTGGCGCCTGCACGTCACCTGTGCTGAGGCTGCGAGGCCTGGCGTTTGACTTTCATGTGTGTGCAGGGCCAATTGGGCGCCTTCCCGTCTCGCGATCATTGGGCAGGCAGTCTCCAGCAGGCTGCTGCAGCGAGACTGGGCCTCTCCCCGCTCCACTGCCCTCCATCAGCCTCTCTAGCCCAAGCCCGCTGTGATGGATGCAGCCTCCATATCCGAGGGCCTGCAGGCCCTCCCCCTGCCGGCGCTGCTCGCCGCAGCCACGGGCGTCGTGCTGCTTGCAGCCGTGGTGATGCGCGTCCTGTCCAACAACTTTCCCGGCAAGGCACCGCCGGTGGAAGAGGGCATCCCATTCATTGGCGGCCTGATCAAGTTTTCCAAAGTGGGTAGCCCACCCGCCGCCGCCGCTGCTGCCGCCTTCGGTTGGGGCTGGCACTCGGGAGGTTTGGCCTCATTTCGTACCTGCAGGCATGTTTGGCACTGGCTAACCCGCCAGCTGGGGTTAAGGAGTGCTGAGAGGGCTCGGCCTCGGTGCACGCAACCGCCCCTGTGTTTGGCATGGCTTGCTGCTTGCCACGCCCACGGGCCCATGCCCACCCCTGTATGCCCAGCCCACCGCCTCCCGCAGCCCTTTCAAATTTGCCTGTGCCTCTTGCGTGCCTGCACCATCCTGCAGGGCCCTCTGCCCCTGATGAGCGAGATGTACAAGAAGCACGGCGAGGTGTTCACCATTCCGCTGCTGCACAAGCGCATGACCTTCCTGGTGGGCCCCCATGTGTCGCCCCACTTCTTCAACGCCACCGACGACAAGATGAGCCAGACAGAGGTGAGGCGGTGGCGGAGATCCCTTGGGCATGGTGCAGACAGCGGTGACAACACCGCCCGAGGGGAGATGCTGCGGACCAGGTTGGGCGGCTGGCGGAGCGGCAGCGGGGGCCGCGGGCCGGCGTGGCGCCGGCCCCTCCCTATGCCTCCAACCCCCACGTCTCCCCCCTGCCCACACCCCGCCCCCCCCCCAGGTGTACAACTTCAACGTGCCCACCTTTGGCAGGGGCGTGGTGTACGACGTGGACCAGCGCGTGCGCTCCGAGCAGTTCCGCTTTGTGGCCGACGCGCTGCGCACCGCCAAGCTGCGCACCTACGTGCCCGCCTTCAAGCAGGTGGGCGCGCGGCAGCGGCAGCGGGCCCGGCCCCTCGTGCCGGAGCCGCCTGCTGACCGGTGATGCCTGCTGACGCACCACGCCGTATGCTGCACCGTGTAAGGGGCTGGGTGGCCGTGTCGCCCTGGAGCTTGAGCTCCAGGCATCGCCCTGCCGAGAGCTAATCCACGCCGTGCTCCTGGCGCTGGCGCCTTCCCCCACCCCCACCCCCACCCCACCACCACCACCCCCCGCCGCCCGCGCAGGAGGCGGAGGCCTACTTTGCCAAGTGGGGCGACGAGGGTGTGGTGGACCTCATGCAGGTCTTCTCCGACCTCATCATCCTCACCGCCTCGCGCACCCTGCTGGGTGAGCCGCCCGCCGCCCCGCTGGCAGCCTGGCAGCGGCCTGGGAGCAAGCGTCTGGGACCCTGCGCGCCTCAGGGGCTCGCCCACCCCGCCCGCCCCCCGCCTCTTGGGCATGCTCTGCTCACCGTGGACGCTGCCCGACGCCCCCACCCCGCAGGGCGTGAGATCCGGGAGACGATGTTCAAGGAGGTGGCCGACCTGGTGGGTGCTGGCAGGGGGGGCACCCAGCAAGGGACGGCCAGCGAGGGACGGCCATGCACACGCTGGCGCAGTAGCTCGCGGCAAGGGGCCGTGGGTCCTGCCGGCGGGTGCTGCTGCTTTGCTGCTGCCTGCAGGCTGAGCGCCTGCGGCACAGCCATAACCTGTGACCTGGGCCGCTGCCCGGTCTCATGGTCTCCCGCCTGTGCCCATGCTGTACCGGCCGCAGTACCACGACCTGGATGACGGCATGCGCCCCATCTCCGTCATCTTCCCCTACCTGCCCACCGAGTTCCACCGCCGCCGCGACGCCGCGCGCGAGGCCCTGCGCAACATCTTTGCCAAGGCACGTGACCGCTGCCCGCTGAAAGATCCATGCTTGGGGACAGCTGGCGCGGCACGGATGTAAGCAGCCGGGACCAGGAAACAGGGTTCCTAGAGCCCTGGTGCAGCCTCGGTGCAGCGCGCGTCACCTGCCTATTCTCGCTGTCGCTCAGCCGTGCTGCCGGACCGGCTGGCGCGCCCTGGCTGCAGGTCATCAAGGGGCGGCGTGAGAGCGGGGTGAAGGAGGAGGACATGCTGCAGGTGCTGATTGACTCGCGGTACCGCAACGTGTACGGCGGGCGTGCCACCACGGACGAGGAGATTGCCGGCCTGCTGATCGCCATCCTGTTTGCGGGGCAGCACACCTCCTCGGTCACCGCCTCCTGGACCGGCTACCGCATGCTGTCCACGCGCAAGTGGTTCGAGGTGGGCGCGCGTGCCGGCCTGCCGGGATGCGTGCGCCAAGGGGGTGCGAACAGGATGTTTCTGCGGCGCTGTAGGAGTCGTGCACACATCCATACAGCGCTGAGCACTGCCTGTGCTCTCGGCCCTGACCTCTGCCCCCGTGCCGCCCTGCCCGCCACCTCGGCAGGCCGCCCAGGAGGAGCAGCGCGCCATGGTGCGGCAGCACGGCGACACCCTGGACATGGACGTGCTCAACTCCATGGACGTGCTGCACCGCAACATCCAGGAGGCGCTGCGCATGGAGCCGCCGCTGGTGGGCCGCCCGCCTCCTGCTCACCCGCAATGCAGTTGTCATCAGGGCGCAGAGCGGGCCAGTGCCTGGTGGACCGTCTTGTCCCGCTCCCAGCCGGCACCTCTGTTGTCAAGCATGCTGGCATGCTGAGCCACGCTCAGGCAGGCCACACCCACTGACCAGCAGCCCGTCCCCTCCCCAGTGCTGGCTCGCGCTGCCCTTGCACTCACGCGCCCCGGCCATGCCCCCCCCTGCAGGTCATGGTCATGCGCCTCTCCAAGGAGCCCTTCTCCGTCACCACCTCTGATGGCAAGACCTATGTGGTGCCCAAGGCAAGCCAGGGGGGCTCGCTGCACTTTGGAGGGTTCGTCGGTGGGGGTGGGCGCTTTAGAAGCGCCGCTCAGCATGTGCAGTCTCAATGCATAAGAGCAAGAGGCAAGCTGACACTGCTGCCGCCCCCCCCCCCCCCCTGCAGAACCACATCGTGGCGTGCTCCCCCACCTTCTCGCACCGCCTGCCCCACGTGTTCAGCGAGCCGGAGCAGTACCAGCCCGACCGCTTTGCGCCGCCGCGCGAGGAGGACAAGCCGCTGCCCTTCTCCTACCTGGGCTTTGGCGGCGGCCGCCACGGCTGCATGGTGGGGCGGGCGCCTGGTCGGCGGAGGGGGGCGCCTGCGCCTGCTCGCATTCTGTGCGTCAGGCCACGGTTGCCAATGCTCCACACCACCCTCCCTCCCCACCTGGTCCCCGGTCTCTCCGCCTGCCCCACCTTCCCGCCCGCAGGGCCAGAACTTTGCGTACCTGCAGATCAAGACCATCTGGAGCGTGTTGCTGCGTAACTTTGATTTCGAGATGGTTGATCCGGTGGGTTGGTGGGCGCCCCCGCGCGCCGCCGGTGCCCGCGCCAGCGCCCCGCAGCGTGGGCATGAATGCTTTGACGGCCGGCGGGCGCCTGCTCACTTGTGCGTCCCCACCCGAGCTCCCAACGTACGTGTAGCCTGACCCCCTACGCCGCAAACCCCTCCCCACCTGGGCAGGTCCCCGAGGCCGACTACACCTCCATGGTCATCATGCCCAAGCCCTGCCGCGTGCGCTACATCCGCAAGAAGCTGGTGGTGTGAGCCGCCTGCTCAGCGCTGCCCAGTTCCAGCAGAGCGATACTTCTAACCGTTGCATGAGGTGCACCCCAGGCTGCCCTTTTGCACTGCCTGCACAATTTCAACACATGAATTGGCATCCCGCCGTGCCACGCAGCGCGGACCTTCCCTCCTTTTTTTTGCTTACCCTCCCTCCCCGGCACCCCTTTTGTTGCTTGCTTTTCCCGCGCTTCTACCTTGCTTTTCCTGCTCCAATGGACTGCAGTCCCTGCCATGCAACGACTTGCTCCCTCTTTGCTTTGCACTTCACGATCACCCACCCATCCTGACAACCACCGCCCCTTGTCGAAGCCTGTTCTCCTTCTGCCAGATGGCTCTTCGAGCGCCCTGATTCTTACCTAATTCTCCCGCCACGAGGAGGCACCCAAGCTGACCAGGCCTCGGCTCGCTCATGCCCAGCCCGGCCGCACAGGCGGGTGTGGCCTCAGCTTGATTCTCATGCCGTGTTATCAAAACGTCATGGGTACTCGGGTTGGCAAAAGATAAGGAGGATCAGAGGCGCAAAAATTGTAGCACAGTGAAGATAGGAGCATGCAGGGCCGGCGCCCTCACCCATACTGCTGCCGACAGCGCAGCGTGGCAAACGCCGGCGCGCTGAGCTGCTCCCAGTGCAGCGTGTCCAGGCCCAGCCGCCACACGTCGTTGAGCTTACACCCGCTGCCCGTCTCCCCGCCAAACACCAAAAACTGGTCGGCGCCGCCGCCAGCGGGGGAGAACTGGGCAGAGGAGAAGAGGAAGCGGGGCAGCGGGCTGAGCCCGCGGATGGGCAGCTGGCGCCACTCCCGGGTGTCCAGGCTGAACAGCCAGCGGTCGCCGATGGGCCAGGAGGCCGAGCCTGAGCCTGCAGATTGCAGGGTTGGAGGGAGTGCAGGCCCGGGGGGTGCTGCCAGTTGAGGACTCACACAAGGAGCACCCGGGCTGCGGACAGCGCGGCTGCGCCTTCTCGCCGGCATGCGATGTAGGCGCAGGCAGGCGCCCAGGGCAGCCCTCAACAAGCATGCACTCACTGTAACGGCCGCCGAAGATGAACAGCTGGCCGTTGTACAGCGCCGCGCCGTGGTGCTCCCGGGGCGCCGGCTGCACCGCCCGCGCCGGAGGCAGCGGCTGCCAGCGGCCGTCGGCCAGCGAGAAGGCCCACACATCGGTGAAGGAGCCGTACACGTCGCTGCGCCCCCCGTGGATGACCATGCGGCTGCCGCCCTGCATGGCGGCCACGTGGCCCTTGCGGGGCAGCGGCGCGGGGCCTGCAAGCGTGCGCGGGAGGCTCAGGGGGAATGCCAAGTGGCAACTAGCGTGCTCTGTTTGGGCGGGCAGCCCGATGGCACAGCGGCAGCTGCCCCCATGGGAGGTCCTGCCGCCGGCTGCGCTTGCGGCGGCCCACCGGCTGGTGCGGGCAGCCCCACCTGCGCCCTGCCCGGACTGCGGGTCGTGCAGCAGCGTCCAGTTGATGCCAAAGTGGCAAGAGGAGTTGCCTGCCGGGTGGGCGGCACCTGGAGGGTCTGGGTCAAGGAAGGCACCTACCCGCAGCGCAAAAATGAGCTTGGAGTACCACAGCAGTGCCCCGGGGGCCCCTTTACCCCCTTCTGGGCTGCAAGAGAAGGCCAGCTCAGCCCACCCCGCCCAGCCCCGCCGGCCTCCCCGGGCCCGCCTCACCACCGAGGGACAGGACCCCCTTCCACACATCGTTCAGCAGCAGGCCGTCCCCCCGCCGCCCACCAAACAGCAGCACCGCCTGCCGCCCATCCTCATCCTGCACAGGCAGCGCATCGACACATGCATAGTGAGCAAGGGCTGCCAGGCTGTGCTAATAGACCGGCAAGCGGGCACTTCTGCAGGCTGGATGGCAAGGTGGGCAACACCGCAGCGCCTCCTCAGACCCGCACATGCATGCAGCTGCTCCTGGCGAGCCTACCGTGACCTGCCAGCCAGCCCCCCCACCCCACCTCGTAGCTGGCCAGGGTGTGGGCCCTGCGAGGGCTGGGAGCAGGCGCCTCGGGGCTCGACACACACGCGCCGCTGCTGTCGTTGTACTGGCAGGCGCACCCCCGCTGCCAGCGGAGCTCCGGCAGGCGCAGCAGCCAGGCATCCGCCGTGCTGTTGCTGCCGGGCGGCTGCTTGCCCTTGCTGGCGGGCCGGGGCGCATCCCCGCCGTGCACCAGCATGCCCAGGCCTGCGACGGGCGCTGCCCCGGCCTGCCAGCGAGCGGTGGGCAGGGGCGGAGAGGGCGGGCGCGGCCGGCGGCGCTGCTGCCAGCGCTGCCACCAGCCCTGCTGCGGATGCTGCTGCAGCGGTGGCTCTGCACTGTGCTGGGCGGCCTGCTGTGGCGCTGCCAACCAGAGGGCTGCCCACGGCCCAAGAGGCTGCTGGGGCTGCTGCGGCTGGCTCTGTGGCTGCTGCGGTGGCGGCCAGCCCTTGTCTTTCAGCTTGTGCCAGCTGAGGCTTGACAGGCTGCAAGCAGGCGGGTGGAGAGCAGGTGCCCCAGTGAGGCCACGGCCGGCATCAGGGGCCAACCGAGGCTGCTGCAGGCGCCCCCCAGGGCCGCAGCTGACCATGGCATGAATGTCGCGCGCCCCGACACCCAGACCAGGCATGCAGGGCGCACTTGAATGAGTGGAGGCCTCTGTACATGGCGCCGCTCTGCCCGCGCCCCGACCAGATGAACACATGCTGCGGCACGCTGGCGTTGCTGCTGGTGTTGGCGGTCGCAGCGGGCGACAGCACCGTCAGCGCGGCGCCGCTGCGGCAGGAAGGGATGCCACCCTGCCCAGGCGGCGGCAGGAGCAGGACCACCAGCCCGATGGACAGCAGCACGCCCAGCAGGAGGGTGCCCGTGAACCAGGCCGACGTCTTGGCACAGAAGGCAAAGAGCGAGCGCTGGCGGGGCGATGGCGCGCGCCGCGGCAGGCCGGTGATGCTACCTGCCCGGCTCAGCAGGCTGCGCTCGGGTTCCGGGGGCGGGCTGGTCAGTCCTGCATCCCCGTCTGCCAGCTCGAACCCCACATGGTCGCTGCCTGCTTGCAATGCCTGGGCTGCCGCCGCCGCTGGCTGCTCCTGCTGCTGCTCGTCCTCCTCTGCCAGGTGATCTCCTACCAGCAGCCCTTCCCTGGAAACAGAAACCATATTGCGCTGCTGAGCAGTAAACAATCACAGAGAGGGAGTTATGCGTAACTTGGCGCAGGCGACCAGGCAGGCACGCCGCACGCACGTGGCAGCGGGCGTTTCCGCAGCGGGCTGCAGCGTCTCAGGCGCCATTCTGCAGGCCTTTTACGCTTGAAATGGCACTCATCTGCCAATATGAATAAGGTGGGAGCCCTGGGGGCTACTCACCGCTGCTCCTGCGAGTCGGCCATCGCCTCTAGCTGTCGCAAGGCCTGATACACCTCAACAACATGTGTGATCGCCAAGCTCCAGCGGTTTGGCAGTGCCCTGTCAGGGTTTGGGCATGAAAGAAACACTGCCGCCACGTCAAAACGCAGCAGCATCAGCAGGGCGGGCCCCTGAGCCCTGCATCACGCTCCTGGACGTCAGATCATTACTCCTGGGAGCTCCCGCAATAAAGGGAAGCGCTCAACCCGCTTTCTCAGCAAGCCATCTGCTTTGCACTCGACCTGGCCCGCTCTGGACGGTGCAAAACAAAGTGCGAAATATCAGTGACCTGTCTCAAGCGCCGCCATCACTCGCAGCCGGTCGCTGGCCCCGGCGCCATAGGCGCCGCCTCCTTGGCCGCCACCAGCGACCTTGCCTGTCCCGCACCTCTTCTTGACTGTCGCGGCAACCATGGCGCAGCTGTACAAGCAGCTGAACCCGGCGATCTCACAGTACAAGGACCGCCGGTTCTGCGGCACGCAGCAGGAGTTTGACGAGTGCCTGCACACGTCGACGACCGTGTACGTGGGCAACCTGTCGTTCTTCACGACAGAGGACCAGATCTTCGAGGTGGGGGGCTGGAAAGGGTGCTGCCTGCTGGCGGGTCAGCCGAGAAGGTAGCCGGGTCGGCGGATGAGCGTGGCGCACTTGGATGGTGTCTGTCCCAGAGCGTGCAGGTCGCAGCCCTGCTGGGTGCTGCTCGTTCGCAGCGCTCCTCCCACTGTGCTGCTGCTCTGCCCTCGACATCCCTGCGAGCAAGGCGGCCCCCCCCACCCCCCCACCCCCCGGCCGCAGGTGTTCAGCAAGGTGGGCGACGTGAAGCGCATCGTGATGGGGCTGGACAAGCACAAGCTGACGCCCTGCGGCTTCTGCTTTGTGGTCTACTACACGCGGGAGGACACGGAGGACTGCGTCAAGTGAGGGGGGAGGGGGAGGGTGCAGCGCAGGGGGAGCGGGAGGGCCGGGCGTGCATGCAAGCGGCCCGCGCCTGTCGTGCAAGCTTGCTGCCGCCCACGCACGCGGTTGATGCAGTTTTGTGCCTGTTCTGCACCGCGCAGGTACATCAACGGCACGATGCTGGACGACCGCCCCATCCGCGTGGACTTTGACTGGGGGTTTGTCGAGGGCCGGCAGTTTGGGCGCGGGCGCAGCGGCGGCCAGGTGCGGGCGCTGCCGGGCCGGAACGGGGGGAGGGGGGGGGGGTTGCGACGTGTGTGCCCAGGCGCAGGCTGGAGGCATGCAGGCCAGGGTTTGCCTAGTCAGCAAAATTTCCTGCTTTCAGCCCCTCCTTCTGTGCTGTCACCTGTGACCCATGCGGCCACGCACATGACGCTGTTCGCGGTGCTGAGAGGCTGATCATGCAACCCGCCTTGGTGCCC
>KQ482042.1:2073166-2084423 GCA_001430745.1 Auxenochlorella pyrenoidosa | reverse complement strand
CGGGCTCTGGTTCGCACATGCAGCGAGGCCCCCAGCTGCGCGTGGAGCCAGCAGCTGGGAGCCACGTCCAGAGTCTGACAGCTCTGCGCTTGATGACCTCCGCCCTGCAGGTGCGGCAGCAGATGATGAACAGCATGGCGGAGGAGATGAGCTACGGCGGGATGGGCGGCTACGTCGCGCACGCGCAGGATGGGGGGCAGGGCGGCGGGCAGGGTGGCGGCGACGCGCCCATGCGATTCGACCGCGGCGACTCGGACGACGAGCGATAGCCCTCGCCCTCTGCACTGCTCTTCACACTGCTTGCTCCTGATTTTGTTTTCCACGTGCGTGCCTGCTCTCCTGAAACTTTGCTGCTGGCTCTTCTGTTGCTGCCTCTGCCGCTCCTGCCGCCCCAGTGGGACCTGAACGCTGCCCTGCCCTGCCTTTCGAGAATACCTTGCACTTGAATCCTGTAAATGCATGTGGCCCACCATGTTGGAAGGGCCCTGGCGAGTGAGGCCAGCGCAGTAAGCAGAGTGCCCACTGGGCTCCCGCCTCGCGCGGGCCTGCCATGTGTTTGTTCCATGCCTCGTCTCCTCGCTCAGCAACTCATCCCTGTGACTGGAAGTGTGTTTGGCAGGACGTGGTGAATTAGGAGGGAAGGGCATTGATCAACGTGTCTGCTGGCCTTCCTGGCCTATTGCAGGCCGACCGGGTAGCACCGGCTGTACGAGCCGGCGGCGTGCCAAGCATGCTGTGCGCTCCTTGTTCCCATATCCCAGCCCTTATCGACTCCCTTCAGCATTCTGCATCCCCAATCAATCCCTCTAGTGCTGCTGCTGTCGGCTTGGACTTCAACGGACACGAGCACGTGAACACGCCCTGTCTGGTTCTCTGGTGCCAGCAACTGTTGAGCAGCTCGCAGTGAAGGAAGTAGCTCACGTGGTTTGGCTGCAGCGGCACGTGGGTTGGCGCAGCCGGCTCCTGCCCAGCCCAAGCCCTTCGTCTGCGCCTGTACTGCAGCCTGACCTGGCTTTGCTGCCATGGAGGGCGGCTCTGGCACTGCTGCTGCTTCGAGCGCCGGCCTGGAGCTCCCAGCTGAGGCGGCCGCTCCAGAGCTGCTGCGCTCCCTGGTCACAATATTCTGCCAGGAGGAGCCTATGCCCGCAGCTGCAAAGCAGGCGGCCAGAGCTTTGCACGACCGAGTGCACAGCCATCTAATGGGCAGGAGCTTGGCAGACATGCTGCCGCCTGACGCGCTGGCTGAGCTGCAGGAGCTTGCCAGGCAGGTGGCTGCGCCCAAGTTGTGCGGTGCTGTGCAGTGCCCTGCATGCGAGCGCCGGCCGACTGTGCGGGCATGCCTGCCTGCCAGTATCGAGGGAAGACTGCGGACAGCAGTGCTGTGAGGCAGGAGATGTTGACAGCGCATGCCCTGCGCCTCCCCGCAGGATGGCGGCACAGCTGGCCCCCGAGGCCAGGCTGGCGTTTGAAGCACTGGTGTCCAGCACGCCCTCGCCCCTGGACACCTCAGCTTCCCCCGAGAAGAAGGCGCGGCTGCGCAGCTCTGATGCGCATGCATCTTTGAGGAGTGTTGAAAGGAGCTCCGATCCGGAGCTTTGTGAGAGCACTCACCGCCTGGCTCTGAGCCTCCCGCACCCGCCCCTGGCCTGCATGCAGGCACTGCTGGATGCGCACCTCTGCACATACAACGCAATATTCTCTGCTACAGCGCGCCTCATAATGCTGGAGGGGCAGCTTCAGGGGCAGCACGCGGCGGGGGCCAATGCCAGCCAGCAGCAGCAGGCGGCGGGGGGCAGTGCCAGCCAACAGCAGCACGAGGGTGAGCAGGCAGGGAGCAGCGCCGATGTGCAGGGGCACCAGGACCACCTGCTGCCAGCCATACAATGGATTGCTGCTGTCTCGCAGTACATACCGAGCCTCGAGCGAACAGCGGCCCTCCGCGACTGCCGCCCCTGCTGCCTGTGCGGCGGTCCCGTGGTGCAGTTCCCTGAAGAAGAGGAGGGCAGCGAGGTGCAGGCCCTGCCCGCGGCAGAGCGCTGGCTTTCCCACGCGGCAGCTCTCGTGGGGCCAGGGCGGCTGTCGTGGGAGCATGAGCACCCCCGCCGCGACCTGCGCCATGCAGCAGCGGAGCGCACAGCGGCCCTTGCTGCAGCACGGGAGGCAGCAGCGGCAGCGCGGCTGAAAGCGCAGCAGGGCAGCGGGCCGCACTACATGTCTTGGGAGGAGGCAGGGGGCGAGAACGAGTGGGGCGACTGGGGGTACCGGGATGTTGGCTACGGCCTGCGCTGCCACCTGACCAACAGCGGATTCCTTCGCGGCGACATGGTGGGATTTGCAGCGGCTTTCCAGGGTAGATTGGGCCCTTAAGCCATTGAGGGCGCACACCAGCTGCAGGCAGTCTGGCGCTTGATGGGCTGCATGACTTGGGTGCAGTGTTGATGCGTTTGCACCTGAAGCTGCGGAGCCCAAGCTACCTCCGCAGATCCAAGTGGGCATGGGCAGCTGGACATGGCTGCAGGTGGCAGGCTGGCCGCCGCATGGCAAGGAGGTGCAGCGTTCCGACGGCGCCGCGCTCCTGCTGCACGCGGCATGCCGGGGTGCGCAGGAGAGGGGCAGGCCCCTACCCGTTTACGGAGCAGGCGGCTTCACTGGGCCTGCACAGTGCGCTGCCCTGCCCTGCTCTGGTACCCCTGCATCGAATGCTGAACACTCCTGATTGTGCTGCCCCGCAGACGTGCTTGGGTCGGCCATGGATCGCGTGGGCGTGCCTCTGGGCATCTTCATGGAGGACGTGCGCAGGTGGGGGGGCAGCCGGCAGAGACGCCGTGGTGCCTCTTGCTGTTGTTTTACAACAAAGGCCGCATCCTGGCCGGGCAAGGCTCCTTGCTACCTTTCGAGCCTGCCTAACTGCCCTCTGTGCGCCCGCGAGCTCGCGTGCACAGCCGGCATAAGCTCAGCTTGTGGCATGCTCTCCCCCACTGCCATGCAGGCACCTCATCCGCAGCGGCTGCCCGGATGCTTCCACCCTGCCCTACGGCGCCGATGTGCTGGCCTGCTGGCGTGGCCGCGACTGGGAGGCTCCCCGAGGCGTCGTGTGGCTGGAACAGCCGACGCTGGGGGCCGCCCCGCCGAGGCCGGTGCCACCACCCAGCCTGCCATCCTGGGCAGAGCAGCCCGGCAGCATGTTGCTGGCTCTCCCCAGTGCACTGCTGGCCCGGGTGGTGGGCAGCCTGGATGAGGCGGACAGCCTGCAGGCCTGGGACAGCCTGGCGTGCTGCTGCCGCCAGCTGCGCGACTGCGCCGCGGCGCACCCCCACTACTGGCGGGGCAAGTGCCTGCGGGCGGCGCCCTTTCTGGACTGGCAGCAGCTGATGGGGGGGCCCGGCGGGGACAGCGTGGACTGGCGTGCCCAGGTGGGCGCTCACAGCCACTGTAGCAGAGGAGACCGCTCGGTCTGCATAAACTCTCTGGCTCATCCTCGCACCGTTTGCCCAGACTGATCTGTGCCCCCCCCCCCGGCCTGCAGTACCAGGGGCTGTCCTCCCCGCCAGAGCCGCACCCTGCCGGCCTGCGCAATGGGCTGCGCATCGCCGGCGTGATTGGGCACATCTTCCGCCAGCTGCTGCCGCCGGTGCCGGAAGAGGAGGGCGCACACGGCGCGAGCCAGGAGGGCGCAGATGCGGCTGATGCTGGAGGGTCTGGTGGCCAGGCAGCAGGGGAAGCGGGGCAGGCGGGCGGCAGCGGTGGCAACGTCGAGGCCGACAGCAGGCAGTGATGGCGGGAACACCTTTGCATGGCAACCCTGCATGGGTGTGCAAGTGTGTGCGTGGCTTAGCGCCCAGGCTGAGGGTGTTGGAGTGCCACCAGGCACCGTGTACAGCTCAACCCCCTTGGCCACATTCGCCTCATGTAGTGCCTGTAGTGTGACACAGCATGTGCTCGTGATGACATTGTTGACAATTCAACAGGGACAGACGGGAGAGCGAAGACACGGCATAGGAACTGAGAAGCGGGAAGGAAGGGGTGTCACCGCATGCTGCTGGTTCGCCTCAGGCTTGCCATGGGCAGCTCCTGGCACCCTGAGCCTCCTGCTGCTGCCAGACGCTGCTCCCGCCCGCACATGAGGCTGATGGTTCTGCTCTTGGAGGTGTTGCAATCATTGTGTGCTGCCCCAGACACCCAAAGGGGCCCCGCCGGCAGCGCAGCAGGCCACAAGCCGCAAGCTTGCTGCTCTGCTGCTACTGCCGGTGTGCCGCGCCGGCAGTCGCGATGCAGCGCAACGCTGTAAGACCGCGCGCTGGCTGGGTAGGGCCTGGCCTGGCCTGGCGCTATTTAGAGCAGGTTAGACGTGCCCCCCTCAACACGCTGCTGCCGGCGCAGCGGTGCTGCTGGCAGCTGCGGCAGCTGTGCCGCAGGCTGTCCCGTCCTCACACCAGCTTGGGCTTGAGGCCGGCGAGGTCGGGCTGGACGTCGGCGAGGTCGTCGGCAGAGGCGCGCGCCTTGTTCATGTCCTCCATCACCTGGGGGGGTGTGGGGTGGGGTGGGGAGGGGTGGGGTTGAGGTTGAGGGGCATAGCACATGTGGAAACCCGGTGCAGGCTGGGACTCAGGCTTGCTCAGGTTGGGATGGGGTCACGAAGCACCAGCGGCAACAGGGGGGCCGCGGTGGCAGCAGCGCTGAGCCTGCACAGCAGCGCACAACCAGCACTGCAGCAGTCCCCACGCTGCTTGTCGGCCCGCCCGCCAGCCCGAACGCAGGGGCCCCACCTGGGTGCGCAGCTGCGTGATGTGCTGCTTGTACATCTCAAAGATGGCCTCGTCCCGCACCTGAGGAGTGGGTGTGGGTGTGGGGGGGTTCAGGCAGCACCGAGTTCAGAGATCTGGCTCACAAAGGAAACGAGCAGGGCGGGGTGAGCGTGTGTTCAGCGGCCCAGAACTGGCATCGGCGGCTGGTTTTGCCGCGGCAGGCGGTTGGGAAGCAGTCTTCAGCCCAAGGGGTGACAGCTGCAGCGTGCTGCTATAGAGCCGGGCGGGTGGGGTAAGGGTGGGGGGCACACCTTGGCCTTGTCCTGCAGCCCGTACTTCCTCTCAATCTCGCCCAGCTTGCTGGTCAGTACCTGGGAGAGGGGAGGGAGGGCAGCGAGCTCAGCATGCGCAGCACGCCCACCTGCCGCAGCTTGGAGAAAAGGTGGCCGGCAGGGCGTGGGCCTGCCGGCCCTCGTCCCAGCCAAGCACCCTCCTGTTTGATCGGAACCCAGCATCGTGCTGCACGCCGTGTTCAGCAAAGCCTGGCCCGCCAGCAGCTGCGCCACGCGAGTCGACATGCCACAGCTGGGAGACCATTCCTCCCGCCAGCTGCCGCCTGGGAGCACGCCCCTACGCCCTCCCCGACCCACCTGCCACCCCTTGTCGCTGTCGCCGCTGAGGCTGCCGCCGCTGGCCTTCTCCGCCTCGTCCAGCGCCGCCATGAGCTCCGCCTTGGCGGCCGCCAGCCCCGCCCCCAGGTTCATGCTCTCCAGCGCCTCGGTGACGAAGGCGCGCACATCGTAGCCGGAGCAGGCCAGCTTGTAGTCCAGCTCGGCGGCGATGACCTGGCGCGGGGGCAGGCAGGGGGCGGGGGGCAGCGTGGGGGCCAAGGAATGGGCCAGCCTGTAGCCCACCAGTGCAGCGTGGACACGGATGGGCGAGACGGAATGGCAGAGCAGTTGCACCAAGGAACAAGCCCAGCCAGACAGCAGCTGAGCGGGCGGCCAACCCCAAACCCCGCGGTCCCCTCTCCCCGCCATGCGGCGACGCTCACGTCCTCCACGTCCGGCATGCCAATCTGCTTTTTGAGGGCCTCCACCTCGGCCGCGTACTTCTTGATGGCGGCGTCGTCGCCCGTCAGCGGCAGCTTGATGTTCTGTGGCAGGCAGGGGGAGGAAGGCGAGGGCACGAACACCATGTGTCAGCGTGCTGCGGCTGGACACTTTCCTCTCCTACCGTACCCAAACAAGTGTGCTGCCTAACCAAGCTGGCCCTTCAGAGCATCTGCAGGATCTAGGGTCGCCCTCACCTCCAGGCCCTTCATGAGCTGCTGGTATTGCTGCTGTGACTCCCGGAAGGACGCCAGCACCAGGTCTTCATCTGCAGGTGCGCGCGTTGAACAAAGTCGGGCGCAGCAGACGTGGCAGCAGTGAGGGCAGGCAGGGCGCCGGCGCAGTCAGTGTGCGTCCATCATCATTTTGTTTCATCATGTGTGCTCCATGCCAGCTGGTGCCCCAGCCAGGCCACGACTATGCTGAGGAGCTTCCCTGCTGGCCCGTGCAGGAGCCCAGGCATGCAGGCAGGCACAGGCGAGCCAGCCAAACTGGTGTTATGTGTTGCTGCCCGCGCCACCGCCTGCACGCCTGCGCACTCACCCTGGGCGGGCTGTGCGGGAGCAGCGGCGAACTGCCTGAACTGCTCGGTCTGTGCAAGCACCCGGGCGCTGGCAGGAGCCTGCGTGGGGGCGGCAGCGAGGTTTGGGAGGCGTGGTCAGCCCGAGAGGCCCTGCTGCACGAACCCTGGGCATGAGAGACCGCCATCGGGATCATACTCACCAGGCGCTTGGCCCCAGTGCGCCCGATGTGCGCCAGCAGCGACATTCTGAGAGAAGGCGCCCGGCAGTGGCCGACCCGTGCCCCTCTGCAAATCTGGCGAATTCACCGCTGCTCGAGAAGGCCAAGGCAAGCTCGATAGCGCCCGGAGAAGTCTGGCGTCCATGCTGGCGTAGAGCGCAGCACGAGAGGGCTGCCCTGCTCCCTTGGCCCCCTGGCGCCGCTTCAGCGGTGCTCACATCCAGCGGCGATCACGGCATCGACCTGCAAGTCCCCAGGCCCCTCGATCCTGCGCCCAAAGTTGATCAGTCAGTGGCCCAGCGCGAAGAGGAGCTCGCTCTAGCTCGCTGCCTTCAGATCGATTCGAGCGGCCGCTTGGGCGGCGCCAGCAGCCATGGAGGGCGCGACGGCAGTGGCAGCGGCTGCCAAGGGCCGTGCCGTGGAGCAGGTAGTGGTGCACCCTCTGGTGCTGCTCTCGGTGGTGGACCACTACAACCGGGTGGCCAAGGACACCAAGAAGCGTGTGGTGGGCGTCATCCTGGGCGAGAGCTACAAGGGGCGGATCGACGCCACCAACTCGTTTGCGGGTGCGCTGCTGGCCTAATGTGCTGGTGTTTTTGGGCTACCCTGCTGCTTGTGGGCTGCTGGCATGTGTGTGAATATTGGGGGACGACAATGTGGCATGCTCAAGTGCCCCGCGACTGGGCAGAGCAGCAAGCTGCAGGCTGCATGCGCAAGCACAGCACTGCCAGCGTCGATCGATGCTCGGCCACAGCCTGCTCCTTGCAAACAGTCGATGTGCGGGGGAATTGTGGCAATCCTAGCTGCAGTCCTTGTGCCCTGCCCACTGCTATGGGCCCCCGCTGCTATGGGCCCTTGGCATCAGCGCGTGCCGGTCCTGCCTGCTATCCCCGGCCTCGCTCCCTGGCCTTTGCCTCACGTGCTGCTCCGCCCGGCTTTCTCCCTACCACTCCTGCAGTGCCCTTTGAGGAGGACGACAAGGACCCCTCCATCTGGTTCCTGGACCACTCGTACCTGGAGAACATGTTCCGCATGTTCAAGAAGGTCAACGGTGAGCCCTACGCGCCTGCTGCCCTGGCCGTGCCTCCGCCGCCCCGGCTCGTCCTGCAGCACCACCCCAGTGCATCCGTGGACGCCCTGCACATGCCTTTCTGCTGCGAGCCCCATGCTTGGGCGCCCCCCCCCCCCCCCCCGCCCCGCCCCTGGTGCAGCCCGTGAGCGCGTCATCGGGTGGTACCACACGGGTCCGCGCCTGCGCGAGGCCGACATCGACATCCACCAGCTCATCGCCCGCTACTGCGACAACCCGCTGCTCATCATCTGCGAGGTGCAGGTGAGCGCAGGCGCCTGGGCCGCGTGCAGCAGCCGCTGGCCGGCGTCTGGCTGCCATGCAAGGACAACCGCACTGGGCACCCATGCAGGGCCGCATAGCGCGGCTCGCACCATGCAAGAATCTGCTGCCCCTGGCCGCCTGGCCCGGCGTGGCTGGTGCCACGTGAGCGCCTGATCCCGGGGTGAACGGACAAGCGGGAGGCGCGACACGCCAGCCCCCCGCCCCCTTGCCCGCCCGCGCCCCGCAGCCCAAGGACATGGGCCTGCCGGTGCACGCGTACCTGGCGCGCGACGAGGTGCGGGAGGACGGCACCGAGAAGAGCAAGAAGGTGTTTGTCAACCTGCCCACCGAGGTGGGGGCCACCGAGGCCGAGGAGATTGGGGTGGAGCACCTGCTGCGCGACGTCAAGGACGCCTCCATCTCCACGCTCTCCTCAGAGGTGGGCGCCCGGGGCTGGGGGGGGGCCTGCGTCGGCTTTTCTGTTTTTTGGTGGGGGGCCAGCCTGGGCCATGGGCTGCAGCCTGTGCTTGGGTTCGCTCCTGGGTTCTGGGGGGCCAGCCGCTGCTCAGCCTGCGTGCTGGTTGCTGGCTCTGCTGGCATCCTTGCGGCTGCTTGAACAACCAAGCCCGGGCGCGTTGCCGCATCTCTCATGGTCCCTCTCCCTGCGTGCCCCGTGCCTCAGGTGGGGGCCATGGTAACGGGCCTGCGCGGCCTGCGCTCGCGGCTGCTGGAGATCCGGGAGTACCTGCAGGTGGGGCGCCGCGTGCTGGGGCCTGGGCTTGGGCGAGGATCGTGCGCTGCGATCAGGCTTGGGCCGCTGCAGCGCATGCATGGCTGTCATTTGGCTGCTGGACCCAGCACCTACGTAACTTGCAGGTTGCACGGTGCCGCTACCGAGCACATGGCTCGTGACAGCTAAGCTCCCGAGTCTCTGGCAATGACATGGTGGCTGCTGAGAGCTGACCCTGCTGCGAGCATCCCCGCTTGCGTCCCCGCAGGCGGTGGTGGATGGGCGGCTGCCGGTCAACCACGACATCATGCGCAACCTGCAGGTAATGCCGGGGGCCCCACCTGTGGTGCCTGGCAGCAGGGCAAAGCACCGGCAGTGGCACCGGCATGGACAGGAGCAGGAGCGTGCACAGGCAACAGCCGGTGGCGCCGCAGGCCCAGCGCAGCGAGCCCCGGTTCCCATCACCGCCCGGCCTCTGCCTGCTCCCCGTGCAGGACATCTTCAACCTGCTGCCCAACCTGAACGTGGCGGAGCTCAGCCAATCGTTTGCGGTGAGGCGAGGCTCAGGCCGTTGCAGTGCCCAGCGCAAGGCTGTTACGAGGCATGCTTTGGCCGCTCCACTGGCGTTGCGGGCTGGCTGCCTGCAGGCCTGGTTGACCTGTGCCCGCTGTCTGTGCTGCCCCCCCCCCCCTGCCCCCCGGGCGCGGCAGGTGGAGTCGAACGACATGATGGCGGTGCTGTACCTGTCCTCCCTCATCCGCTCCGTGCTGGCGCTGCACGACCTCATCGACAACAAGGGGCAGCGCGCCTTCTACGAGCGCGAGCGGGTGAGCCGTGGCCTGCCTGGGTTGCCTCGCCTGCTCGTGGCCGCAAAAGCGCTGGTTGGCTGGGGAGACTGTGCTGAGCAAGACACAAGGGGGGGGTGGGGCCCTCGAGTACGATCAGCCTGAGGACAAGTTTTTACGTCTGCAAGCGCAACTCACACTCGGGGGCCGTCCTTGCTCCCCAGCACGGCGGTTATGCAGGGCAGGTGTGCTTCAGGCTGAGTGATGCTCATGCTCATGCCTGACCCAGGCGCGCCTAACCCCAGCCCCACCCCCGGCCTGTGCCCATCCTGCAGCAAGCCAAGGAGGAGGCGGCAAAGGACAGCGGCAAGGACAAGGAGAAGGGGAAGGCAGGCAAGGCGGCAGAGGGCCAGGCGGCAGCGGCGGCAGAGGGAAGTGGCGCTGGTGATGGGAGCAAGGGCGAGGATGGGAAGAAGTGAGGCGGCAACTCGGCTTTTACGGGCCATCACACCCTATCAAGATGCCTCCCTTCCAGCAGTGTAATGCTGCTGCCGACAGGCTGCCGCCAGCCTCTGGCCAGTGGAGGGCCCTGCTCAACAGGGCCTGCTTGAGCAGGGCGCGAGACAAAGTGCTGGGTCCGGGATGCACACCGCTTTTGCACAGGATAGTTGGCTGTGCTTCATTACAATCATGGCTTCTGCGCCTGGGCAGCAGGCAGCATCCAAGATACTGCCGGTGCAGTCAACAGGTTCCCCAACCACCCTGATCTTGGCCAGCCTGCCCTTTTGGTGCAGTGTGCTCGGCAGTACGGTGCGCTCCCCCCATGCAGCTGAAAGCCAGGCACCGGCCCGTCACCCTGCCTTTCGCCACCGATCACCATGCCGCTGCTGCAGTGTGGATTCCTGGCCAACGAGCACCTGCAGGGTGCAGAGCCTGCGAACAGCCATCAGCTGGCCTCCGCCACACCTGTGCCCGTGTCTACATCCCTGGCGCTGGCCCGTCCCGCCCAGGGAGGATGGGGTTTCGCTCTGGCCGCTGCGGGCGACCGTGTGTTCAGCTGGGGCGTGAACTCGTGAGTGATCCAGCGGCTGGGCTCACCTTGGCGACGATGCTCCAATCGGAATCCTGCAGCGATTGCCTCCGGTGATCAAGCAACAGCATGCGATCGACGCGAACGCGCTCTTCCGCCGCTCACGCCTGCGCGCAACCGCCTCCGCGCATTTGACTGCAACCCTCTCCCGCAGCGCCACCATCGTGGCCAAGGCGGGCGCCAACGAGGACGGCGCTGACCCCGCCACCCTGGACGAGGTTGCCACTGGCGTGGCTGCCGCGGCAGCAGGCTTTGACCACGGCCTGCTGGTGCTGGCCGACGGCGGCAAGGTGCTGGCTTTTGGGCCCTCACTGCGCCCCGCGGGCACGCCGCCCGGCATCTACCTGTCGCCCGTGCCCTTCAAGGTGGCGGTGACGCAGGTGGCGGCAGGTGCGCGCGGAGCAGCTTGGTGGCGTTGGCAAGCGCTGGGAGGGCTGCCTGTCTTGAGCCATGGGTCTTGCGAGTGTAACGTGGGGGCACATGCAAGGTGCCACCTGCCGTGGGCCTTCAGCGTGCCACCCACCCTCCCCAACACCTTCCCCGGCCCTGCAGGCGAGCACCACAGCCTGGCGCTGTCTGCCAGCGGCGACGTGTTCGCCTGGGGCAGCAACGCAGAGGGCCAGCTGGGCGCCGGCACCGGCGCCGCCAGCGCCGCCCCCGTGGTGGTTGCCGGCCCCGGCAGCGGCGCCCGCGACGCGGGCCCGCTGCAGCCCGTCACCGC